>CM057142.1:18937229-19386171 GCA_029964075.1 Patiria pectinifera | reverse complement strand
TCTAACCCCCATTCCTAATAAGCGTTGCGTAGGGATGAAATTGTTGACTATGGTGGCGTAGGTGGTGATTACGGGCTCCCGCCGCTGCCGAGGCAGCCATTTTGTGGCGATACCGGGTGTGTGGACTGCCCACCAGGTTTCACTGGTCCCAACTGTGACGTGCGCCTGATGGCTTAATACCCGGGGCCGGGGCCCTTGCCCGTCCTGGCCTCTTTCGATCGTAAGTTTTCTTTTCCCCAAAGTTGAATGTCTCACCATTCGAGACATTTCTGAGTAATTTGGTAGAATTCAAGAAGTCAAAATAGTGCTTCCAGGTCATATACAAAACAGGTTTCTTTCTGTGTCGCAGTGAAAATGTTTTTAAAAGACGTCAAAGATTTAGTTCTACAACTTTCATAAGATATTTTGCGTCAAGTGATGTAAATCATTGGAAGGGCAAAAATCTAACATTGGTCTTTACAATCTTCTAAGAAGTGGCGAGGGGGTGGAATCTAAAGATTGAGCTGACATTTCTTTGCTCAACTCTGCCTGTTTAGAGAATGTAGTTATGAGTGCAGTGGAAGAATGCTATATATTTCAGAAGATTTCTTTCTTATTAATCAATTTTCCAACAATGATTTGATTTTACTAATTTGTGTGGCACTGTGAGAACTGAATGTAACAGATGCTCTGCTACTGAGTAATGAACCTCTTTAGAAAAATTGCACTTTTCTATTTATTTTGTAGTTAAATGTATTTTTTTCTTAATCGCATGATAATGGTTTACTAAAATTCATACTCTTGTAATAAAGCATATATCTTGGTACAGAAATTTCAATGTAGGCACCTAATCATTGTGTAACTAATTCCTCTGACTTAACTGTTTCCTATCATACAAGAGCATTTGAATGTGAATAGATTTATTTGTTATTTGAATTTATCCTACGTTCTACAAAAGCTGGGTATGTAAACTTTGAAACAATCACCAGCATCCTATCACAAATAGTCATGAGTGGACAATTATAATGTAATGTACAGGTCTGTCACTGGGGCTGGTGGCTACCCCTGGTGAGCAATTGGCCCCAACGGCAAATGCCATATATGTGTATTGTATTTTTATAGTGGGCCCACCTAGTTGGTACTAAGGGCTCACCCCCCAGCTCAGGGCTGGCGACGGGCCTGTGTGGTAAAAACAAACCATATTTTGGACTACTGGGCTGTTGTATTACTGTGTGAACAACTTTTTGAGAAATCCAGTTTTAATTATAATTGGAAATGTTCCTATAGGTTTGATTAGTTTGGATTTGGTTAACAATTTCTATGAAAACTTCTTTTAGAAGAAGACTACAGGGTGATCCCCCAAAAAAAAAAAAACCCTAAAACATTTGCCTTAAAGAAAGGATTGTTTTCCTGAAACCTCTTGAAATCTTTGGACTTTTAATTGAGTCTTGCTGATTATATCTTGCAATCTTTCACTCTGCATCATCTTGAAATCTTGAAATCTTGTCAATGTTTTCCTGGGTACTCTTTGAATTTTGAAATTTCATGAGTTTTTCTGAATCCTCTTGAAGTCTTGGCACTTTTTGAGTCTTGTTGATTAAATCTTGCAATCTTTCACTCTGCATCATCTTGAAATCTTAAAATCTTGTCAATGTTTCATGGGTTCCCTTTAAATATTGACATTTCCTGAGTTTTTTTGAATCCTCTTGAAATCTTGGAGCTTCTTGAGTCTTGCTGATTAAATCTTGCAATCTTTCACTCTGCATCATCTTAAAATCTTAAAATCTTGTCAATGTTTTGCTGAATCCTCTTAAAATATTGAAATTTCATGAGTTTTGCTGAATCCTCTTGAAATCTTGGAGCTTCTTGGGTCTTGCTGATTAAATCTTGCAATCTTTCACTCTGCATCATCTTGAAATCTTAAAATCTTGTCAATGTTTCATGGGTTCCCTTTAAATATTGACATTTCCTGAGTTTTCTTGAATTCTCTTGAAATCTTGGAGCTTCTTGAGTTTAGCTGATTAAATCTTGCAATCATTCACTCTGCATCATCTTGAAATCTTGTCAATCTTTCATGGGTTCCCTTTAAATATTGCAATTTCCTGAGTTTATCTGAATCCTCTTGAAATCTTGGAGCTTCTTGAGTCTTGCTGATAAAATCTTGCAATCTTTCACCCTGCATCATCTTGAAATCTTGAAATCTGGTCAATGTTTTCCTGGGTACTCTTTGAATTTTGAAATTTCATGAGTTTTTCTGAATCCTCTTGAAATCTTGGAGCTTCTCAAGTCTTGCTGATTAAATCTTGCAATCTTTTACTCTGCATCATCTTGAAATCTTGCAAATGTTTTGCTGGGTACTCTTTCAATATTGAAATTTCCTGAGGTTTGCTGAATCCTCTTGAAATCTTGGAGCTTCTTGAGTCTTGCTGATTAAATCTTGCAATCTTTCACTCTGCATCATCTTAAAATCTTAAAATCTTGTCAATGTTTTGCTGAATCCTCTTAAAATATTGAAATTTCATGAGTTTTGCTGAATCCTCTTGAAATCTTGGAGCTTCTTGGGTCTTGCTGATTAAATCTTGCAATCTTTCACTCTGCATCATCTTGAAATCTTAAAATCTTGTCAATGTTTCATGGGTTCCCTTTAAATATTGACATTTCCTGAGTTTTCTTGAATCCTCTTGAAATCTTGGAGCTTCTTGATTCTAGCTTATTAAATCTTGCAACCTTTCACTCTGCATCATCTTGAAATCTTGAAATCTTGTCAATGTTTCATGGGTTCCCTATAAATATTGCAATTTTCTGAGTTGACCTGAATCCTCTTGAAATCTTGGACCTTCTTGAGTCTTGCTGATTAAATCTTGCAATCTATCAATCTGCATCATCTTGAAATCTTGCAAATGTTTTGCTGGGTACTCTTTCAATATTGAAATTTCCTGAGTTTTGCTGAATCCTCTTGAAATCTTGGAGCTTCTTGAGTCTTGCTGATTAAATCTTGCAATCTTTCACTCTGCATCATCTTGAAATCTTGAAATCTTGTCAATGTTTCATGGGTTCCCTTTAAATATTGACATTTCCTGAGTTTTCTTGAATCCTCTTGAAATCTTGGAGCTTCTTGATTCTAGCTGATTAAATCTTGCAACCTTTCACTCTGCATCATCTTGAAATCTTGTCAATGTTTCATGGGTTCCCTATAAATATTGCAATTTTCTGAGTTGACCTGAATCCTCTTGAAATCTTGGACCTTCTTGAGTCTTGCTGATTAAATCTTGCAATCTATCAATCTGCATCATCTTGAAATCTTGCAAATGTTTTGCTGGGTACTCTTTCAATATTGAAATTTCCTGAGTTTTGCTGAATCCTCTTGAAATCTTGGAGCTTCTTGGGTCTTGCTGATTAAATCTTGCAATCTTTCACTCTGCATCATCTTGAAATCTTGAAATCTTGTCAATGTTTCATGGGTTCCCTTTAAATATTGACATTTCCTGAGTTTTCTTGAATCCTCTTGAAATCTTGGAGCTTCTTGATTCTAGCTGATTAAATCTTGCAACCTTTCACTCTGCATCATCTTGAAATCTTGAAATCTTGTCAATGTTTCATGGGTTCCCTATAAATATTGCAATTTTCTGAGTTGACCTGAATCCTCTTGAAATCTTGGACCTTCTTGAGTCTTGCTGATTAAATCTTGCAATCTATTAATCTGCATCATCTTGAAATCTTGCAAATGTTTTGCTGGGTACTCTTTCAATATTGAAATTTCCTGAGTTTTGCTGAATCCTCTTGAAATCTTGGAGCTTCTTGGGTCTTGCTGATTAAATCTTGCAATCTTTCACTCTGCATCATCTTGAAATCTTGAAATCTTGTCAATGTTTTCCTGGGTACTCTTTGAATTTTGAAATTTGATGAGTTTTTCTGCATCATCTTGAAATCTTGCAAATGTTTTGCTGGGTACTCTTTCAATATTGAAATTTCCTGAGTTTTGCTGAATCTTCTTGAAATCTTGGAGCTTGTTACAACTGATAATGTAGTAACCAACCGATAACGTATCACCAACCGATAATGTATCACAAATTGACCGATATTGTATCACTAACCGATAATGTACCAAAAATTGACTGATAGTGTAGTAAAATTTGTATCCGATAATGTATCACGTGTCGACGGATAATGTAACTACAAAATAACTGTATCCGATAATGTATCAACACGGAACGGATACTGTATCAACCGATAATGTATCAAAAATCAACCGATAATGTATCAGTATGGGGAAAAGGTGGAAATATTGCAAATTAATTAAAGTCTAATAAGTGCCTTTACTATGATAAGTCCCCACTCGAGAAAGTTTATCATTAAGAATATTTTTTTTTTTAATTTGGGAGGTAGGGAGTTGCTCTAGTTTGGAGACGCTCTACTTCCAAGTGGGCCTTGGCTAGTGGCGTATCCAGCTTTTGATGTCAAGGGGGGGGGGGGGTAACCGCACTCGCACATCCGCGCCGAAATGAGGACAAGTTCTTTTCTCCGGACACTTGGCCTCCATATGGGCTCCGTGCTGCGACACAAGAGGGCGCGTTTTACCACTTTT
This sequence comes from Patiria pectinifera, assembly GCA_029964075.1. Classification (NCBI taxonomy): domain Eukaryota; kingdom Metazoa; phylum Echinodermata; class Asteroidea; order Valvatida; family Asterinidae; genus Patiria; species Patiria pectinifera. The sequence goes on along the minus strand of CM057142.1, from coordinate 19,381,607 downwards.
GAGAGCCCCATGGACGTACGGGACCATTGATCTCCGTATGGAGATCAATGGACGGGACACAGCATGTGCGTACTGTACTGTACTGGTTCGCGCGCAAAGTTCCACACCACTTCCAGAATGTGCCAGAATGTGGCTATTACATCATTAGCAGCAGCGTCTTCGCATGAGCGCCAGGCAACGTCGGCGCGCGCATACGTTTAATTTATTTTGCGATGGTCTCCCAGACTATTCCCTCCCCCAATAACTTTGCATCATTCAAAATACGCGCTGTGCATGAACCAGGAACACATACGAGTGGCGAGGCATGTGTATAGCAAAACTACCATCTTAAATGATCATGTAACTTGAGCTGTCACAAAAGATACAATGTAACAAGTTTACCGGATTTAGGCGGCAATCGTCGAAGATCGTCTAGATATAGATGCGATCAAGCTTCATGGGTCCCTTGTCGAGCCCAGTCGATTTTTTTTCTTACAGATTTGAAAAGGGCACAATCACAGCATTACTGCTCACGTATTGGGGGGATGGGGGTGGCTGAGGGGGATGAGGGGGAGGGGGTCGATGAGGGGGGGGGGTCGTGCCATATTTTCAACGGGGAGCGCTGATAAAATCCTACAATCATGTTCGCAATATTACTGTACCGTACAAAATAATGCCCCAGCTTTTTTTAGCGGGGGGGGGGGGCACCGTTGGCATGTGACGTCATTTGTTATTTGTTTACCCACTGACTTCAGTTTGTTCAATCCACACAGTTTAGAGTCCAAACGTCACGAGCCTGCCGCTTCCTTGAGGCCAACACAGGCGCGGATCCGGGGGGGGGGTCCCCCAGCTGTGTCCCAAAACAAATTGCATACAAATTCCTTAAAAAAATAACGCACCCCCCCCCCTCTGCTGTGACACCCCCCCCCCCAAAAAAAAATACTGGTATAAGGCCAAAAAAAAAAGTCTCCGGTTTCTGGTATGCGCGCGCGTCGCCGTAGCCATGCGCGTCGGCAAAATAAAAAAGTTTTTTTTCAACGAAAGATGATGTCTCAAAACCGCCAAACTCACTGGTTTGACTGGAATCCTGCTACTGCACAATTTTAACGTGTTTTTAGATGGGGTTATGATCGAGAATAAGCTTTTATGTGGCCTCTCTGGACTCCCATATATTTGCACTAAGTTTAGTCGGGCACCATTTGCAGTCATCAGCCGACATTTGAAGCAAAATAGTCAGGTAAAAAAAAAAAAAAGCCGCGTCGCCGCACCACTTTTTGGACAAGCTCCATACCAGAAACCGGAGACTTATTTTTTTTGGCCTAATGTCCGATTGTTCAAAATACGGACGGAGGCAGCTTAGATAGGGTGTATTTTTACACCATTCTGTAATCCAGTGTTAATGATTGTCGAATTTGAACAGCGTCCCCTATTGAAATATGATACCCCCTTCCCCAAGTTTTTGATTTTACGGAGGCCAAGTGTCCGGAAAAAAAAATCCCGTGTACATTTTCAGATTGTTTTGCTGATGAACCCCCCCCCCCCGCGAAATTCCTGGATACGCCCCTGCAACAGTAGCGTAAATCTGTGCTTGGGACTTGGGGATGGGGGATAGCTAAAAAAGAAAAGAAGTCCTGGCCGTGAAATACAAACGGGGGCCTTGCTGGAGACTACATGACACTGGGGGTGCTGTTCATGATACAGACGTCCCAGCGCATTTCAAGCTATTTGCATTTTTTCTCCCTTTCTCAGTACTATTTAATACATTTCGTCGGTTGGAAAGTTTGAAAAATACCTCAAAATCTGCACTTTTTCTCTAAATACAAAATAATGGGGGTGGTGGTGATCAACTAGCTCAGAACCCCCTCCCTGGTCAAAACGTGGGGCGGGATAATCGGACATAAAACAAACATTTGTGTACACCTTTTCCCCATACTGATACATTATCGGTTGATTTTTGATACATTATCGGTTGATACAGTATCCGTTCCGTGGTGATACATTATCGGATACAGTTATTTTGTAGTTACATTATCCGTCGACACGTGATACATTATCGGATACAAATTTTACTACACTATCAGTCAATTTTTGGTACATTATCGGTTAGTGATACAATATCGGTCAATTTGTGATACATTATCGGTTGGTGATACGTTATCGGTTGGTTACTACATTATCAGTTGTAACAGAGCTTCTTGAGTCTTGCTGATTAAATCTTGCAATCTTTCACTCTGCATCATCTTGAAATCTTGAAATCTTGTCAATGTTTCATGGGTTCCCTTTAAATATTGACATTTCCTGAGTTTTCTTGAATCCTCTTGAAATCTTGGAGCTTCTTGATTCTAGCTGATTAAATCTTGCAACCTTTCACTCTGCATCATCTTGAAATCTTGAAATCTTGTCAATGTTTCATGGGTTCCCTATAAATATTGCAATTTTCTGAGTTGACCTGAATCCTCTTGAAATCTTGGACCTTCTTGAGTCTTGCTGATTAAATCTTGCAATCTATTAATCTGCATCATCTTGAAATCTTGCAAATGTTTTGCTGGGTACTCTTTCAATATTGAAATTTACTGAGTTTTGCTGAATCCTCTTGAACTCTTGGAGCTTCTTGGGTCTTGCTGATTAAATCTTGCAATCTTTCACCCTGCATCATCTTGAAATCTTGAAATCTTGTCAATGTTTTCCTGGGTACTCTTTGAATTTTGAAATTTGATGAGTTTTTCTGCATCATCTTGAAATCTTGCAAATGTTTTGCTGGGTACTCTTTCAATATTGAAATTTCCTGAGTTTTGCTGAATCCTCTTGAAATCTTGGAGCTTCTTGAGTCTTGCTGATTAAATCTTGCAATCTTTCACTCTGCATCATTTTGAAATCTTGTCAATGTTTCATGGGTTCCCTTTAAATATTGACATTTCCTGAGTTTTCTTGAATTCTCTTGAAATCTTGGAGCTTCTTGATTCTAGCTGATTAAATCTTGCAACCTTTCACTCTGCATCATCTTGAAATCTTGAAATCTTGTCAATGTTTCATGGGTTCCCTATAAATATTGCAATTTTCTGAGTTGACCTGAATCCTCTTGAAATCTTAGAGCTTCTTGAGTCTTGCTGATTAAATCTTGCAATCTTTCAATCTGCATCATCTTGAAATCTTGCAAATGTTTTGCTAGGTACTCTTTCAATATTGAAATTTCCTGAGTTTTGCTGAATCCTCTTGAACTCTTGGAGCTTCTTGGGTCTTGCTGATTAAATCTTGCCATCTTTCACTCTGCATCATCTTGAAATCTTGAAATCTTGTCAATGTTTCATGGGTTCCCTTTAAATATTGACATTTCCTGAGTTTTCTTGAATCCTCTTGAAATCTTGGAGCTTCTTGAGTCTTGCTGATTAAATCTTGCAATCTTTCACTCTGCATCATCTTAAAATCTTGAAATCTTGTCAATGTTTTGCTGAATCCTCTTAAAATATTGAAATTTCATGAGTTTTCCTGAATCCTCTTGAAATCTTTGGACTTTTAATTGAGTCTTGCTGATTATATCTTGCAATCTTTCACTCTGCATCATCTTGAAATCTTGAAATCTTGTCAATGTTTTCCTGGGTATTCTTCGAATTTTGGAATTACATAAGTTTTTCTGAATCCTCTTGAAATCTTGGCACTTTTTGAGTCTTGCTGATTAAATCTTGCAACCTTTCACTCTGCATCATCTTGAAATCTTGAAATCTTGTCAATGTTTCATGGGTTCCCTATAAATATTGCAATTTTCTGAGTTGACCTGAATCCTCTTGAAATCTTAGAGCTTCTTGAGTCTTGCTGATTAAATCTTGCAATCTTTCAATCTGCATCATCTTGAAATCTTGCAAATGTTTTGCTAGGTACTCTTTCAATATTGAAATTTCCTGAGTTTTGCTGAATCCTCTTGAACTCTTGGAGCTTCTTGGGTCTTGCTGATTAAATCTTGCAATCTTTCACTCTGCATCATCTTGAAATCTTGAAATCTTGTCAATGTTTCATGGGTTCCCTTTAAATATTGACATTTCCTGAGTTTTCTTGAATCCTCTTGAAATCTTGGAGCTTCTTGAGTCTTGCTGATTAAATCTTGCAATCTTTCACTCTGCATCATCTTAAAATCTTGAAATCTTGTCAATGTTTTGCTGAATCCTCTTAAAATATTGAAATTTCATGAGTTTTCCTGAATCCTCTTGAAATCTTTGGACTTTTAATTGAGTCTTGCTGATTATATCTTGCAATCTTTCACTCTGCATCATCTTGAAATCTTGAAATCTTGTCAATGTTTTCCTGGGTATTCTTCGAATTTTGGAATTACATAAGTTTTTCTGAATCCTCTTGAAATCTTGGCACTTTTTGAGTCTTGCTGATTAAATCTTGCAATCTTTCACTCTGCATCATCTTGAAATCTTGAAATCTCTTCAATGTTTCAACCGGAGTTCCCTTTAAATATTGAAATTTCCGAAGTTTTCCTGAATCCTCTTGAATTCTTGCAACTTCTCGAGTCTTGTTGATTAAATCTTGCAATCTTTGATTCTGCATCATCTTGAAATCTTGTCAATGTTTCATGGGTACTCTTTGAATTTTGAAATTTGATGAGTTTTTCTGCATCATCTTGAATTCTTGCAAATGTTTTGCTGGGTACTCTTTCAATATTGAAATTTCTTGAGTTTTGCTGAATCCTCTTGAAATCTTGGACCTTCTTGAGTCTTGCTGATTAAATCTTGCAATCTTTCACTCTGCATCATCTTGAAATCTTGTCAATGTTTCATGGGTTCCCTTTAAATATTGACATTTCCTGAGTTTTCTTGAATTCTCTTGAAATCTTGGAGCTTCTTGAGTTTAGCTGATTAAATCTTGCAATCTTTCACTCTGCATCATCTTGAAATCTTGTCAATCTTTCATGGGTTCCCTTTAAATATTGCAATTTCCTGAGTTTATCTGAATCCTCTTGAAATCTTGGAGCTTCTTGAGTCTTGCTTATAAAATCTTGCAATCTTTCACCCTGCATCATCTTGAAATCTTGAAATCTGGTCAATGTTTTCCTGGGTACTCTTTGAATTTTAAAATTTCATGAGTTTTTCTGAATCCTCTTGAAATCTTGGAGCTTCTCAAGTCTTGCTGATTAAATCTTGCAATCTTTTACTCTGCATCATCTTGAAATCTTGCAAATGTTTTGCTGGGTACTCTTTCAATATTGAAATTTCCTGAGGTTTGCTGAATCCTCTTGAAATCTTGGAGCTTCTTGAGTCTTGCTGATTAAATCTTGCAATCTTTCACTCTGCATCATCTTAAAATCTTAAAATCTTGTCAATGTTTTGCTGAATCCTCTTAAAATATTGAAATTTCATGAGTTTTGCTGAATCCTCTTGAAATCTTGGAGCTTCTTGGGTCTTGCTGATTAAATCTTGCAATCTTTCACTCTGCATCATCTTGAAATCTTAAAATCTTGTCAATGTTTCATGGGTTCCCTTTAAATATTGACATTTCATGAGTTTTCTTGAATCCTCTTGAAATCTTGGAGCTTCTTGATTCTAGCTGATTAAATCTTGCAACCTTTCACTATGCATCATCTTGAAATCTTGAAATCTTGTCAATGTTTCATGGGTTCCCTATAAATATTGCAATTTTCTGAGTTGACCTGAATCCTCTTGAAATCTTGGACCTTCTTGAGTCTTGCTGATTAAATCTTGCAATCTATCAATCTGCATCATCTTGAAATCTTGCAAATGTTTTGCTGGGTACTCTTTCAATATTGAAATTTCCTGAGTTTTGCTGAATCCTCTTTAAATCTTGGAGCTTCTTGAGTCTTGCTGATTAAATCTTGCAATCTATCACTCTGCATCATCTTGAAATCTTGTCAATGTTTCATGGGTTCCCTTTAAATATTGACATTTCCTGAGTTTTCTTGAATTCTCTTGAAATCTTGGAGCTTCTTGATTCTAGCTGATTAAATCTTGCAACCTTTCACTCTGCATCATCTTGAAATCTTGAAATCTTGTCAATGTTTCATGGGTTCCCTATAAATATTGCAATTTTCTGAGTTGACCTGAATCCTCTTGAAATCTTGGAGCTTCTTGAGTCTTGCTGATTAAATCTTGCAATCTTTCAATCTGCATCATCTTGAAATCTTGCAAATGTTTTGCTGGGTACTCTTTCAATATTGAAATTTCCTGAGTTTTGCTGAATCCTCTTGAACTCTTGGAGCTTCTTGGGTCTTGCTGATTAAATCTTGCAATCTTTCACTCTGCATCATCTTGAAATCTTGAAATCTTGTCAATGTTTCATGGGTTCCCTTTAAATATTGACATTTCCTGAGTTTTCTTGAATCCTCTTGAAATCTTGGAGCTTCTTGAGTCTTGCTGATTAAATCATGCAATCTTTCACTCTGCATCATCTTAAAATCTTGAAATCTTGTCAATGTTTTGCTGAATCCTCTTAAAATATTGAAATTTCATGAGTTTTCCTGAATCCTCTTGAAATCTTTGGACTTTTAATTGAGTCTTGCTGATTATATCTTGCAATCTTTCACTCTGCATCATCTTGAAATCTTGAAATCTCTTCAATGTTTCAACCGGAGTTCCCTTTAAATATTGAAATTTCCGAAGTTTTCCTGAATCCTCTTGAATTCTTGCAACTTCTCGAGTCTTGTTGATTAAATCTTGCAATCTTTGATTCTGCATCATCTTGAAATCTTGAAATCTTGTCAATGTTTCATGGGTACTCTTTGAATTTTGAAATTTGATGAGTTTTTCTGCATCATCTTGAAATCTTGCAAATGTTTTGCTGGGTACTCTTTCAATATTGAAATTTCCTGAGTTTTGCTGAATCCTCTTGAAATCTTGGAGCTTCTTGAGTCTTGCTGATTAAATCTTGCAATCTTTCACTCTGCATCATCTTGAAATCTTGTCAATGTTTCATGGGTTCCCTTTAAATATTGACATTTCCTGAGTTTTCTTGAATTCTCTTGAAATCTTGGAGCTTCTTGATTCTAGCTGATTAAATCTTGCAACCTTTCACTCTGCATCATCTTGAAATCTTGAAATCTTGTCAATGTTTCATGGGTTCCCTATAAATATTGCAATTTTCTGAGTTGACCTGAATCCTCTTGAAATCTTGGAGCTTCTTGAGTCTTGCTGATTAAATCTTGCAATCTTTCAATCTGCATCATCTTGAAATCTTGCAAATGTTTTGCTGGGTACTCTTTCAATATTGAAATTTCCTGAGTTTTGCTGAATCCTCTTGAACTCTTGGAGCTTCTTGGGTCTTGCTGATTAAATCTTGCAATCTTTCACTCTGCATCATCTTGAAATCTTGAAATCTTGTCAATGTTTCATGGGTTCCCTTTAAATATTGACATTTCCTGAGTTTTCTTGAATCCTCTTGAAATCTTGGAGCTTCTTGAGTCTTGCTGATTAAATCTTGCAATCTTTCACTCTGCATCATCTTAAAATCTTGAAATCTTGTCAATGTTTTGCTGAATCCTCTTAAAATATTGAAATTTCATGAGTTTTCCTGAATCCTCTTGAAATCTTTGGACTTTTAATTGAGTCTTGCTGATTATATCTTGCAATCTTTCACTCTGCATCATCTTGAAATCTTGAAATCTTGTCAATGTTTTCCTGGGTATTCTTCGAATTTTGGAATTACATAAGTTTTTCTGAATCCTCTTGAAATCTTGGCACTTTTTGAGTCTTGCTGATTAAATCTTGCAATCTTTCACTCTGCATCATCTTGAAATCTTGAAATCTCTTCAATGTTTCAACCGGAGTTCCCTTTAAATATTGAAATTTCCGAAGTTTTCCTGAATCCTCTTGAATTCTTGCAACTTCTCGAGTCTTGTTGATTAAATCTTGCAATCTTTGATTCTGCATCATCTTGAAATCTTGAAATCTTGTCAATCTTTCATGGGTTCCCTTTAAATATTGCAATTTCCTGAGTTTATCTGAATCCTCTTGAAATCTTGGAGCTTCTTGAGTCTTGCTTATAAAATCTTGCAATCTTTCACCCTGCATCATCTTGAAATCTTGAAATCTGGTCAATGTTTTTCTGGGTACTCTTTGAATTTTGAAATTTCATGAGTTTTTCTGAATCCTCTTGAAATCTTGGAGCTTCTCAAGTCTTGCTGATTAAATCTTGCAATCTTTTACTCTGCATCATCTTGAAATCTTGCAAATGTTTTGCTGGGTACTCTTTCAATATTGAAATTTCCTGAGGTTTGCTGAATCCTCTTGAAATCTTGGAGCTTCTTGAGTCTTGCTGATTAAATCTTGCAATCTTTCACTCTGCATCATCTTAAAATCTTAAAATCTTGTCAATGTTTTGCTGAATCCTCTTAAAATATTGAAATTTCATGAGTTTTGCTGAATCCTCTTGAAATCTTGGAGCTTCTTGGGTCTTGCTGATTAAATCTTGCAATCTTTCACTCTGCATCATCTTGAAATCTTAAAATCTTGTCAATGTTTCATGGGTTCCCTTTAAATATTGACATTTCCTGAGTTTTCTTGAATCCTCTTGAAATCTTGGAGCTTCTTGATTCTAGCTTATTAAATCTTGCAACCTTTCACTCTGCATCATCTTGAAATCTTGAAATCTTGTCAATGTTTCATGGGTTCCCTATAAATATTGCAATTTTCTGAGTTGACCTGAATCCTCTTGAAATCTTGGACCTTCTTGAGTCTTGCTGATTAAATCTTGCAATCTATCAATCTGCATCATCTTGAAATCTTGCAAATGTTTTGCTGGGTACTCTTTCAATATTGAAATTTCCTGAGTTTTGCTGAATCCTCTTGAAATCTTGGAGCTTCTTGAGTCTTGCTGATTAAATCTTGCAATCTTTCACTCTGCATCATCTTGAAATCTTGAAATCTTGTCAATGTTTCATGGGTTCCTTTAAATATTGACATTTCCTGAGTTTTCTTGAATCCTCTTGAAATCTTGGAGCTTCTTGATTCTAGCTGATTAAATCTTGCAACCTTTCACTCTGCATCATCTTGAAATCTTGAAATCTTGTCAATGTTTCATGGGTTCCCTATAAATATTGCAATTTTCTGAGTTGACCTGAATCCTCTTGAAATCTTGGACCTTCTTGAGTCTTGCTGATTAAATCTTGCAATCTATCAATCTGCATCATCTTGAAATCTTGCAAATGTTTTGCTGGGTACTCTTTGAATATTGAAATTTCCTGAGTTTTGCTGAATCCTCTTGAAATCTTGGAGCTTCTTGGGTCTTGCTGATTAAATCTTGCAATCTTTCACTCTGCATCATCTTGAAATCTTGAAATCTTGTCAATGTTTCATGGGTTCCTTTAAATATTGACATTTCCTGAGTTTTCTTGAATCCTCTTGAAATCTTGGAGCTTCTTGATTCTAGCTGATTAAATCTTGCAACCTTTCACTCTGCATCATCTTGAAATCTTGAAATCTTGTCAATGTTTCATGGGTTCCCTATAAATATTGCAATTTTCTGAGTTGACCTGAATCCTCTTGAAATCTTGGACCTTCTTGAGTCTTGCTGATTAAATCTTGCAATCTATTAATCTGCATCATCTTGAAATCTTGCAAATGTTTTGCTGGGTACTCTTTCAATATTGAAATTTCCTGAGTTTTGCTGAATCCTCTTGAAATCTTGGAGCTTCTTGGGTCTTGCTGATTAAATCTTGCAATCTTTCACTCTGCATCATCTTGAAATCTTGAAATCTTGTCAATGTTTTCCTGGGTACTCTTTGAATTTTGAAATTTGATGAGTTTTTCTGCATCATCTTGAAATCTTGCAAATGTTTTGCTGGGTACTCTTTCAATATTGAAATTTCTGAGTGTTGCTGAATCCTCTTGAAATCTTGGAGCTTCTTGAGTCTTGCTGATTAAATCTTGCAATCTTTCACTCTGCATCATCTTGAAATCTTGAAATCTTGTCAATGTTTCATGGGTTCCCTTTAAATATTGACATTTCCTGAGTTTTCTTGAATTCTCTTGAAATCTTGGAGCTTCTTGATTCTAGCTGATTAAATCTTGCAACCTTTCACTCTGCATCATCTTGAAATCTTGAAATCTTGTCAATATTTCATGGGTTCCTATAAATATTGCAATTTTCTGAGTTGACCTGAATCCTCTTGAAATCTTGGACCTTCTTGAGTCTTGCTGATTAAATCTTGCAATCTATCAATCTGCATCATCTTGAAATCTTGCAAATGTTTTGCTGGGTACTCTTTCAATATTGAAATTTCCTGAGTTTTGCTGAATCCTCTTGAAATCTTGGAGCTTCTTGAGTCTTGCTGATTAAATCTTGCAATCTTTCACTCTGCATCATCTTGAAATCTTGAAATCTTGTCAATGTTTCATTGGTTCCTTTAAATATTGACATTTCCTGAGTTTTCTTGAATCCTCTTGAAATCTTGGAGCTTCTTGATTCTAGCTGATTAAATCTTGCAACCTTTCACTCTGCATCATCTTGAAATCTTGAAATCTTGTCAATGTTTCATGGGTTCCTATAAATATTGCAATTTTCTGAGTTGACCTGAATCCTCTTGAAATCTTGGACCTTCTTGAGTCTTGCTGATTAAATCTTGCAATCTATTAATCTGCATCATCTTGAAATCTTGCAAATGTTTTGCTGGGTACTCTTTCAATATTGAAATTTCCTGAGTTTTGCTGAATCCTCTTGAACTCTTGGAGCTTCTTGGGTCTTGCTGATTAAATCTTGCAATCTTTCACTCTGCATCATCTTGAAATCTTGAAATCTTGTCAATGTTTTCCTGGGTACTCTTTGAATTTTGAAATTTGATGAGTTTTTCTGCATCATCTTGAAATCTTGCAAATGTTTTGCTGGGTACTCTTTCAATATTGAAATTTCCTGAGTTTTGCTGAATCCTCTTGAAATCTTGGAGCTTCTTGAGTCTTGCTGATTAAATCTTGCAATCTTTCACTCTGCATCATCTTGAAATCTTGTCAATGTTTCATGGGTTCCCTTTAAATATTGACATTTCCTGAGTTTTCTTGAATTCTCTTGAAATCTTGGAGCTTCTTGATTCTAGCTGATTAAATCTTGCAACCTTTCACTCTGCATCATCTTGAAATCTTGAAATCTTGTCAATGTTTCATGGGTTCCCTATAAATATTGCAATTTTCTGAGTTGACCTGAATCCTCTTGAAATCTTGGACCTTCTTGAGTCTTGCTGATTAAATCTTGCAATCTATCAATCTGCATCATCTTGAAATCTTGCAAATGTTTTGCTGGGTACTCTTTCAATATTGAAATTTCCTGAGTTTTGCTGAATCCTCTTGAAATCTTGGAGCTTCTTGGGTCTTGCTGATTAAATCTTGCAATCTTTCACTCTGCATCATCTTGAAATCTTGAAATCTTGTCAATGTTTTCCTGGGTACTCTTTGAATTTTGAAATTTGATGAGTTTTTCTGCATCATCTTGAAATCTTGCAAATGTTTTGCTGGGTACTCTTTCAATATTGAAATTTCCTGAGTTTTGCTGAATCCTCTTGAAATCTTGGAGCTTCTTGAGTCTTGCTGATTAAATCTTGCAATCTTTCACTCTGCATCATCTTGAAATCTTGAAATCTTGTCAATGTTTCATGGGTTCCCTTTAAATATTGACATTTCCTGAGTTTTCTTGAATTCTCTTGAAATCTTGGAGCTTCTTGATTCTAGCTGATTAAATCTTGCAACCTTTCACTCTGCATCATCTTGAAATCTTGAAATCTTGTCAATGTTTCATGGGTTCCCTATAAATATTGCAATTTTCTGAGTTGACCTGAATCCTCTTGAAATCTTGGACCTTCTTGAGTCTTGCTGATTAAATCTTGCAATCTATCAATCTGCATCATCTTGAAATCTTGCAAATGTTTTGCTGGGTACTCTTTCAATATTGAAATTTCCTGAGTTTTGCTGAATCCTCTTGAACTCTTGGAGCTTCTTGGGTCTTGCTGATTAAATCTTGCAATCTTTCACTCTGCATCATCTTGAAATCTTGAAATCTTGTCAATGTTTTCCTGGGTACTCTTTGAATTTTGAAATTTGATGAGTTTTTCTGCATCATCTTGAAATCTTGCAAATGTTTTGCTGGGTACTCTTTCAATATTGAAATTTCCTGAGTTTTGCTGAATCCTCTTGAAATCTTGAGCTTCTTGAGTCTTGCTGATTAAATCTTGCAATCTTTCACTCTGCATCATCTTGAAATCTTGTCAATGTTTCATGGGTTCCCTTTAAATATTGACATTTCCTGAGTTTTCTTGAATTCTCTTGAAATCTTGGAGCTTCTTGATTCTAGCTGATTAAATCTTGCAACCTTTCACTCTGCATCATCTTGAAATCTTGAAATCTTGTCAATGTTTCATGGGTTCCTATAAATATTGCAATTTTCTGAGTTGACCTGAATCCTCTTGAAATCTTGGACCTTCTTGAGTCTTGCTGATTAAATCTTGCAATCTATCAATCTGCATCATCTTGAAATCTTGCAAATGTTTTGCTGGGTACTCTTTCAATATTGAAATTTCCTGAGTTTTGCTGAATCCTCTTGAAATCTTGGAGCTTCTTGAGTCTTGCTGATTAAATCTTGCAATCTTTCACTCTGCATCATCTTGAAATCTTGAAATCTTGTCAATGTTTCATGGGTTCCCTTTAAATATTGACATTTCCTGAGTTTTCTTGAATCCTCTTGAAATCTTGGAGCTTCTTGATTCTAGCTGATTAAATCTTGCAACCTTTCACTCTGCATCATCTTGAAATCTTGAAATCTTGTCAATGTTTCATGGGTTCCCTATAAATATTGCAATTTTCTGAGTTGACCTGAATCCTCTTGAAATCTTGGACCTTCTTGAGTCTTGCTGATTAAATCTTGCAATCTATCAATCTGCATCATCTTGAAATCTTGCAAATGTTTTGCTGGGTACTCTTTCAATATTGAAATTTCCTGAGTTTTGCTGAATCCTCTTGAAATCTTGGAGCTTCTTGGGTCTTGCTGATTAAATCTTGCAATCTTTCACTCTGCATCATCTTGAAATCTTGAAATCTTGTCAATGTTTTCCTGGGTACTCTTTGAATTTTGAAATTTGATGAGTTTTTCTGCATCATCTTGAAATCTTGCAAATGTTTTGCTGGGTACTCTTTCAATATTGAAATTTCCTGAGTTTTGCTGAATCCTCTTGAAATCTTGGAGCTTCTTGAGTCTTGCTGATTAAATCTTGCAATCTTTCACTCTGCATCATCTTGAAATCTTGAAATCTTGTCAATGTTTCATGGGTTCCCTTTAAATATTGACATTTCCTGAGTTTTCTTGAATCCTCTTGAAATCTTGGAGCTTCTTGATTCTAGCTGATTAAATCTTGCAACCTTTCACTCTGCATCATCTTGAAATCTTGAAATCTTGTCAATGTTTCATGGGTTCCCTATAAATATTGCAATTTTCTGAGTTGACCTGAATCCTCTTGAAATCTTGGACCTTCTTGAGTCTTGCTGATTAAATCTTGCAATCTATCAATCTGCATCATCTTGAAATCTTGCAAATGTTTTGCTGGGTACTCTTTCAATATTGAAATTTCCTGAGTTTTGCTGAATCCTCTTGAACTCTTGGAGCTTCTTGGGTCTTGCTGATTAAATCTTGCAATCTTTCACTCTGCATCATCTTGAAATCTTGAAATCTTGTCAATGTTTTCCTGGGTACTCTTTGAATTTTGAAATTTGATGAGTTTTTCTGCATCATCTTGAAATCTTGCAAATGTTTTGCTGGGTACTCTTTCAATATTGAAATTTCCTGAGTTTTGCTGAATCCTCTTGAAATCTTGGAGCTTCTTGAGTCTTGCTGATTAAATCTTGCAATCTTTCACTCTGCATCATCTTGAAATCTTGTCAATGTTTCATGGGTTCCCTTTAAATATTGACATTTCCTGAGTTTTCTTGAATTCTCTTGAAATCTTGGAGCTTCTTGATTCTAGCTGATTAAATCTTGCAACCTTTCACTCTGCATCATCTTGAAATCTTGAAATCTTGGCACTGTTTAGTGGTTTCACTATAAATAGTTCAATTTTCTGAGTTGACCTGAATCCTCTTGAAATCTTGGACCTTCTTGAGTCTTGCTGATTAAATCTTGCAATCTATCAATCTGCATCATCTTGAAATCTTGCAAATGTTTTGCTGGGTACTCTTTCAATATTGAAATTTCCTGAGTTTTGCTGAATCCTCTTGAAATCTTGGAGCTTCTTGAGTCTTGCTGATTAAATCTTGCAATCTTTCACTCTGCATCATCTTGAAATCTTGAAATCTTGTCAATGTTTCATGGGTTCCTTTAAATATTGACATTTCATGAGTTTTCTTGAATCCTCTTGAAATCTTGGAGCTTCTTGATTCTAGCTGATTAAATCTTGCAACCTTTCACTCTGCATCATCTTGAAATCTTGAAATCTTGTCAATGTTTCATGGGTTCCCTATAAATATTGCAATTTTCTGAGTTGACCTGAATCCTCTTGAAATCTTGGACCTTCTTGAGTCTTGCTGATTAAATCTTGCAATCTATCAATCTGCATCATCTTGAAATCTTGCAAATGTTTTGCTGGGTACTCTTTCAATATTGAAATTTCCTGAGTTTTGCTGAATCCTCTTGAAATCTTGGAGCTTCTTGGGTCTTGCTGATTAAATCTTGCAATCTTTCACTCTGCATCATCTTGAAATCTTGAAATCTTGTCAATGTTTTCCTGGGTACTCTTTGAATTTTGAAATTTGATGAGTTTTTCTGCATCATCTTGAAATCTTGCAAATGTTTTGCTGGGTACTCTTTCAATATTGAAATTTCCTGAGTTTTGCTGAATCCTCTTGAAATCTTGGAGCTTCTTGAGTCTTGCTGATTAAATCTTGCAATCTTTCACTCTGCATCATCTTGAAATCTTGAAATCTTGTCAATGTTTCATGGGTTCCCTTTAAATATTGACATTTCCTGAGTTTTCTTGAATCCTCTTGAAATCTTGGAGCTTCTTGATTCTAGCTGATTAAATCTTGCAACCTTTCACTCTGCATCATCTTGAAATCTTGAAATCTTGTCAATGTTTCATGGGTTCCCTATAAATATTGCAATTTTCTGAGTTGACCTGAATCCTCTTGAAATCTTGGACCTTCTTGAGTCTTGCTGATTAAATCTTGCAATCTATCAATCTGCATCATCTTGAAATCTTGCAAATGTTTTGCTGGGTACTCTTTCAATATTGAAATTTCCTGAGTTTTGCTGAATCCTCTTGAACTCTTGGAGCTTCTTGGGTCTTGCTGATTAAATCTTGCAATCTTTCACTCTGCATCATCTTGAAATCTTGAAATCTTGTCAATGTTTTCCTGGGTACTCTTTGAATTTTGAAATTTGATGAGTTTTTCTGCATCATCTTGAAATCTTGCAAATGTTTTGCTGGGTACTCTTTCAATATTGAAATTTCCTGAGTTTTGCTGAATCCTCTTGAAATCTTGGAGCTTCTTGAGTCTTGCTGATTAAATCTTGCAATCTTTCACTCTGCATCATCTTGAAATCTTGTCAATGTTTCATGGGTTCCCTTTAAATATTGACATTTCCTGAGTTTTCTTGAATTCTCTTGAAATCTTGGAGCTTCTTGATTCTAGCTGATTAAATCTTGCAACCTTTCACTCTGCATCATCTTGAAATCTTGAAATCTTGTCAATGTTTCATGGGTTCCCTATAAATATTGCAATTTTCTGAGTTGACCTGAATCCTCTTGAAATCTTGGAGCTTCTTGAGTCTTGCTGATTAAATCTTGCAATCTTTCAATCTCCATCATCTTGAAATCTTGCAAATGTTTTGCTAGGTACTCTTTCAATATTGAAATTTCCTGAGTTTTGCTGAATCCTCTTGAACTCTTGGAGCTTCTTGGGTCTTGCTGATTAAATCTTGCAATCTTTCACTCTGCATCATCTTGAAATCTTGAAATCTTGTCAATGTTTCATGGGTTCCCTTTAAATATTGACATTTCCTGAGTTTTCTTGAATCCTCTTGAAATCTTGGAGCTTCTTGAGTCTTGCTGATTAAATCTTGCAATCTTTCACTCTGCATCATCTTAAAATCTTGAAATCTTGTCAATGTTTTGCTGAATCCTCTTAAAATATTGAAATTTCATGAGTTTTCCTGAATCCTCTTGAAATCTTTGGACTTTTAATTGAGTCTTGCTGATTATATCTTGCAATCTTTCACTCTGCATCATCTTGAAATCTTGAAATCTTGTCAATGTTTTCCTGGGTATTCTTCGAATTTTGGAATTACATAAGTTTTTCTGAATCCTCTTGAAATCTTGGCACTTTTTGAGTCTTGCTGATTAAATCTTGCAATCTTTCACTCTGCATCATCTTGAAATCTTGAAATCTCTTCAATGTTTCAACCGGAGTTCCCTTTAAATATTGAAATTTCCGAAGTTTTCCTGAATCCTCTTGAATTCTTGCAACTTCTCGAGTCTTGTTGATTAAATCTTGCAATCTTTGATTCTGCATCATCTTGAAATCTTGAAATCTTGTCAATGTTTCATGGGTTCCCCTTAAATATTGCAATTTCCTGAGTTTTGCTGAATCCTCTTGAAATCTTGGAGCTTCTTGGGTCTTGCTGATTAAATCTTGCAATCTTTCACACTGCATCATCTTGAAATCTTGCAAATGTTTTGCTGGGTACTCTTTCAATATTGACAAATTGCTGAGTTTTCTTGAATCCTCTTGAAATCTTGGAGCTTCTTGAGTCTTGCTGATTAAATCTTGCAATCTTTCACTCTGCATCATCTTGAAAATCTTGAAATCTTGTCAATGTTTTCCTGGGTACTCTTCGAATTTTGAAATTACATAAGTTTTTCTGAATCCTCTTGAAATCTTGGCACTTTTTGAGTCTTGCTGATTAAATCTTGCAATCTTTCACTCTG
Organism: Patiria pectinifera; assembly: GCA_029964075.1. Classification (NCBI taxonomy): domain Eukaryota; kingdom Metazoa; phylum Echinodermata; class Asteroidea; order Valvatida; family Asterinidae; genus Patiria; species Patiria pectinifera. The sequence continues at coordinate 19,364,722 of CM057142.1, read as the reverse complement.
CATCATCTTGAAATCTTGAAATCTCGTCAATGTTTCATGGGTTCCCTTTTAACATTGACATTTGCTGAGTTTTCTTGAATCCTCTTGAAATGTTGGAGCTTCTTGAGTCTTGCTGATTAAATCTTGCAATCTTTCATTCTAGATCATCTTGAAATCTGGTCAATGTTTTCCTGGGTACCCTTAAAATAATGAAATTTCCTAAGTTTTCCTGGATCCTTTTGAATTCTTGCAACTTCTTGAGTCTTGCTGATTAAATCTTGCAATCTTTCACTATGCATCATCTTGAAATCTTGTCAATGTTTTGCTTGGTACTCTTTGAATTTTGAAATTTGCTGAATTTTCCTGAATCCTCTTGAAATCTTGGAGCTTCTTGAGTCTTGCTGCTTAAATCTTGCAATCTTTCATTCTGCATCATCTTGAAATCTTGAAATCTTGCAAATGTTTCCCTGTGTACCCTTTACAAATGTTTATGTAACAATTGTAAATGTTAAGTTTTAGTCTTCCTGTGAACTCCTGTAAATATTGAAATTCCCTGAGTCATGCTGAATCCTCTTTAAATCTTGCAACTTCTTGAGTCCTGCTAATTAAATCTCTGCATCATCTTGAAATCTTGCAATCTTGAATCTTGTCAATGTTTTTCTTGGTAATCTTAATATATTGAAAATTCCTGATGAGTCTTGCTAATTAAATCTTTGCATTATCTTGAAATCTTGCAATCTTGAAATCCTGTCAATGTTTTCCTTGGTAATCTTAATATATTGAAATTTCCTGAGTTTTTCTGAATCCTCTTGAAATCTTGCAACTTCTTGAGTCTTGCTGATTAAATCTTGCAATCTTTCACTCTGCATCATCTTGAAATCTTGCAAATGTTTTGCTGGGTACTCTTTGAATATTGAAATTTCATGAGTTTTCCTGAATCCTCTTGAAATCTTTGGACTTCTAATTGAGTCTTGCTGATTAAATCTTGCAATCTTTTACTCTGCAATCATCTTGAAATCTTGCAAATCTTGTCAATGTTTTCCTGGGTACTCTTAAAATATTGAAAATTCATGAGTTTTTCTGAATCCTCTTGAAATCTTGGCACTTTTTGAGTCTTGTTGATTAAATTTTGCAATCTTTCACTCTGCGTCATCTCGAAATCTTGTCAATGTTTCCTGGGTTCCCTTTGAATATTGAAATTTCCTGAGTTTTCTTGAATCCCCTTGAAATCTTGGAGCTTCTTGAGTCTTGCTGATTAAATCTTGCAATCTTTCACTCTGCATTATCTTGAAGTCTTGAAATCTTGTCAATGTTTTCCTGGGTACTCTTAAAATAATGACATTTCCCAAATTTTCCTAAATCCTCTCAAATTCTTGCAACTTCTTGAGTCTTGCTGATTAAATCTTGCAATCTTTTTCTCTGCATCATCTTGAAATCTTGAAATCTTGTCAATGTTTTCCTGGGTACTCTTAAAATATTGAAATTTCTTGAGTTTTGCTGAATTCTCTTAAATCTTTGAACTTTTTGAGTCTTGCTGATTAAATCTTCCAATCTTTCACTCTGCATCAACTTGAAATCTTGTCAATGTTTCATGGGTTCCCTTTAAATATTGAAATTTTCTGAGTTTTCCTGAATCCTCTTGAAATCTTGGAGCTTCTTGAGTCTTGCTGATTAAATCTTGTAATCTTTCACTCTGCATCATCTTGAAATCTTGAAATCTTGTCAATGTTTTCCTGCATGGGTACTCTTTAAATATGTAAATTTCCTGAGTTTCCCCGAGTCCTCTTGAAATTTTGGAGCCTCTTGAGTCTTGCTGATTAAATCTTGCAATCTTTCAATCTGCATCATCTTGAAATCTTGAATTGGAAATCTTGTCAATGTTTTCCTGCATCAAGTGGGCACCTTTTAAATATGTAAATTTCCTGAGACTTCCTGAATTCTCTTGAAATCTTGAAAATTCTTGAGTCTTGCTGATTTAATCTTGGAATGTTTCACTCTGCATCATCTTAATTTTTTCGGGTGCGAGTCTAGTTTTTTCGGTACTGTACTATCAGTGTATTGAAACTACCTGAGTTTTATCCCCTTGAAATCTTGCGCAGATATGATCATTAAAATATGCCTTGAATTCTTGTCAGTTTTATATATTAACATTTACCTGAATGATCTTCCATTTTCCTGAGTCTGCTTCTTCATGAGTCCTCCTAAAAACAGAGACAAACGTAAGACTACTCCGGCCAGGCACCACGAATCCTAATTAGTGAACATTATATCTTGTACTCCTCGGGCGAGAGACCAAAGACTTCGAAAATGGCGGCGGGGTGCGGTTGTTGCTGCATTAACGAGAGAGTTGTGGACTCAACCACTATGGTGGCCCTAAAAGGCCACCAAAGACGTAAATAATGTATTTCACGACATCGCAAAATGTTTCCCGACATTGCAAAAGCATTTTCACGCGCACGTTTTCAATATACGTTTTTCAAAGCATACATTTCTCGTAATGTTATATTATTCCATGTGGATGAAGTGTAACTAATACATGTCAAGTCATGTGAAGTACATCACTTATTAGGCCCATTGCATTTAGTGCTTTGGTCATGCGACTTTGGCTATAGGCATTTTAATAGTCGTCCAGACAGCCAGTCGTTCTATTTTTTTTTTATAACTTTCTCACTTTAACCCTAAAAGGGCAGGGTTATTTTGACCGTCTCTCATATTCGGCACACCTATGGGCATTCTACATTTTATTTCTCTTGCTATAATTTTTTGACAGAATGATTTCAAACCGTAATCACTAAAGAAACGTTCATGTTGGAACTTTATCTTGGTAATTCCTCAAGAAAAAAAAATTGAGAAATCACTTGGAGATGGGGATAAACGTGTTTATGAAGACCTTTCGCATCCGGTGTTTTTGTTTCTAGGTGTCTTTGTTCATTCACATTGGTTTTCACATTGCGTACTTCCGGGAGATCGAAAATGCCAGTGCATAACCGCGCGAAGATTTACCTACCTACAGCCGATTGGTTCTAGATTTGGTCGGGCTAGCTTAAATGCAGTCCTAATGCGGTTATTTTGGATTTTTAGTAAGTGGGAAATGAGTAAAATCTTCAAGCTTATTCCCCCAAAAGTTGTGTATATTCTAAAAGTAGTTTTAGTCTCCTATTTAAGTTTCAATTTAATTAAGTTTCAGCCAATGACAGCCACAAAATCATTTCATAAATTTGCAAATTTGTACTAATTACACCGAGTTCTACTATAGTCCACAAGAGTTTCGGAAGTGAGAGGTCAATTTTTGGCACAACTATATTTCGCTTTCACGTCAGGGGATTTTTCAAGTTTCCACAGAAGATGCTCGCGGGTGATTTTCTTAAGAAGTCAATGTACAAAAAATAAGTGCAAATATTACTATTTTTGCACGTTAATTTTCATATTCAAGGGGCCCGGAAGCGCGTCACCGGAGTGAACTTTCAGGAAAGTGACACTGTTTAATGAGGGCAAAATAACATTAAAAAAACATTTTTAGGTTGGCCGGCGGCAACAGTTTCTATACAGAACGTGTATTAAATATAATGTCATGTGAACGGTGTCCGCTATAGCTCACTGGTTATTTTCAGGAATTTTTTGTTTTAAAGGGAATGATTAGTCCGAGAGCCAGTCCATTACCAACTGACGCATGTGCATTATGGCTGCACTAGAAAAAAAAGAATTGTTGGAAATTATTTTATTTGAGGGTTCGTCTCGACTATGGTCTTTCTATTCTGGAAAATTGGGGATGATACGATACCAGAAAAAATCTCTGTATTTTGCAACTGAGTGGAGATATTTTTTCAATTTTCGAAATGGGCTTGCAGGACTGCAGCTTTTCTTTTTGGAGGGTCGAAAATCATCCAACCGGGGAAGTCATCGTTCAACCTTCTATTACTGAACAGAGAGTCTAGAGAAAGAGAGTGAATTAGGCTTTAACTTTATGTAGTTATGTGTATTTTGATTTTCCCCGATTTTGGGCAGTTGGGGATATTTAGTAGGCCACGCCCATGGCGCATGGAGCTGAGAACGCATCAAAAATTTAAAGGCGCGCTATTTAAAGTAATCACCATAGCAGTCAGGTTCCTGGCAATATAACACCCAGACGTCTCCTTTTCTTGCATTCAAATGTGCATGCATTGCACACACATCACATTCGCGCGTGCATACAATCCCCGTGTGTCTACTGACTCTACTCGCGTAGTTAAAACACCAGATTTTTGTTTAATCTTAACTCGTAACCCCTTTGAAGGCCAGGTACAGATTTATTGGCAGTCATGATTATCAGCCGATTGTTAATTTCTCTCTTGCTTGCAAATATCCAGCTGACAGTTTATTGCAAGAAAAAGGACCTAGTTCAGGTAGGTATTAGTTGTATTGTCAGTGTCACTGCAGTGTCAGTGTTATATCATCATTCATGTGTATGGTGTACGAGGCGCGGCCCCCAACGTGGCGTACTTTGATTTTTCGCCTGTAGCACCTACCTAGTAGAGCAAAAGTTTTAACTGAAATTTCACAGAAAGTGAAATGTGATCAGGTTCTAAACACTCCTGTAAAGTGTAAGTCCTGTTCATAAATCGCAAGTTTATTTACCCGTAACATCGTTCGAATGGCAGCGATGGCAGCAGTTCAGCTTGGACCCTGGCCAGACCATGTTCAAATGTTAAAAGTTACTCGGACTAACCTGTAGGTAATCCCCCCCCCCCCAAAAAAAAAAATATTTCACCTTTATTTACCCGATGAAGTCACTGCGGGATAACAAGACATCTATAATAATGGTCTTGGAAAAAAATGATGAAACCTGACGCCACTTCCGCAATTGTGTACAAAGTATATGGAGAGTCAAGAAAATATTCAGAGTATTTCCTAATGTTTCTCAGTCCCAGATTCATGTTTTATCATCATTTTTGCAACATATTGAATGACTTTAATCGAGATGATAGCCTGTATGACATTTTTTTTCTGTATGAAGAAAAGAAAAAAAAAGCGGCCTCAGGTTGCAATTTTTTTCCCCAGTGTTTAAATGGGGCTACATGAAAAATGTTATTCTGTTATTTGAAATGGATTAGGCAATTCCCCTGGCTCGTTTGTGTTCATGTGTAACTTCCCCATTTACAAATCTCCTCTAATGTAAATCTTTTCAATCTCTTTCAGAAGTCAGCTGTACAACTAATTGAAAAAGAAACCCAACATGTGGACCTGGACAGTTGCAAAAGTAGTCAACAATTGATCATCACTAAGCTGAGACTGCATGGCAAGGTCAGTACGTATAACGAGGCTTCGCTTCCTTCCTCCGTTCCCACTGGCAAGTCGCCCGCTTTGTGGGTGATCAGCCACTTTGCGAATGATCTAGCCCCATAAATGTGGCCAATTTACTGGACTACCTCCGTAAATAAAGGCCACAAAAACATGAAGAACTTTGTCAAATTTCGATTTTCACATTTTGGCTTAGTTTGTAGTTTATTTTGGCTTTAGAAGCATACTCACCCTCTTTATAGGCTAATCAGAAAGTGCTGCCTGTTTCAGATGTCTATTTTCGTGAAATTTCCAGATCGTTTGCACACGTTTGCGTATCAAGATTTCAACACAATTCAGTCACAATTCATTCGCAATAGATCTCGTTCCTATGACGTCATTTCCTACGGACAGACAGAGACCATCCATGTGCATAGGCATTTTGAGCATCAACTTTCATAACGCGCATCGGCTGCGTCGTATTTCGAGCAACAATCGCGCGTCTTTGGAACATTTTCCCCACTGTGTTGTGCGTGCTTGATTGCGTAAATACGCAGTTGCAGTTCTCTTACAGAGATGGCCGTCATTGAGCCCTATTCAGTCACAATTCAGTCACAAGTCAGTCACAAGTCAATCACAAGTCAATCACAAGTCAATCACAAGTCTTCAAGTCCAGTCACATTGTATACTGACACTTTTCATCCCCTGTTACTTGTGAATTGACTTGTGAATGACTTGATTCCAACTTTGAATAAAATTATATACCGGTAAGTCAATCACAATTTAAGATAACGAGTGGCGGGATGAACAGTGACAAAGGAATTCACTTGTCACTGTTCATTTGAAATATTTCGTCTCGCGAAATGAGACTGGATGAATCACGGATCCTCTACACAAGGATAAACGACTTCCACAAATTTCTGGTTAGAGGCATGATATGGCACTTGCGAGTCGCGACGTGTGACTGCAGTCTTTCAGTGGTCAAGTTTCTGTTAGGACGCCAGCTGTTGGCGATATTTGTTCTACATGTCTTATGCGTTGTTCTATGCACAGACGCGGTAAATCACGCATGTAGACAAACCGTTCCGTACATTTTGTACACAAGCTCAGATGAGTTGTTTATCCTTGTGTAGAGGATTTGTGGATGAATTGAGTTGTACATGTACAATGTACATGTGTGCGCTACCTACATGTACATATATACATGTTTGTAAAGTTCAATGTATTCTGACATGCCTGGATTAGAGCATGAGATATGCATATGTAATACTTGATGCCTTTGATATCTTGCAGGTAGACAAGCTGAAAGTGTGTCTGCTCAAGTCACTCAGTGCAAATCTTGAAAATGGCTGGGCATGGTGAGTCACAAACTTCTCAATCTAGTGGTCATGTCTTTGTGTGTGTCTATTTGCGGGACTCTTTGACTTTTGTCTTTGTATGTCTTGTTTGTTTTCTGCTGTACATGTAGTTCCTTCAACTTTCACGCACCCCACTCTCTGGTCAACAATTTTATGAACTTGTGAATTCCCATGATTTCAAAAAACAAGTTTCAAACTGCAATGTTGTAAGTGTGACTAGTCATCCCCTCGATACTAAGGGAATTTATTTGGAGCTGTGCAGCGTTCTCACTATGTGTACATGTACCTTCATACACGTAGTAATTTAATGTCGGTGTTTCACCCAACAAAAATTGAGAATTCTCCATGCTAAGAACATACTAGTGCATCACAGCTGTAAACAATGTGTCGTACTGAGAATCAGAAGTGTTGTCCTCAAAATGAGATGTGCTGCATTCTATACCGCGAGTTTTAAAATTGTCACTCGTTTTTTTTCTCCCACCTCTACGAGAAAGTTCCCCATCTTTGAACTTGTCTTAAGCCTCCCTAAATGAAGAGCCCAGTGAAACTGCAGCGTCTACTATTGTCCGTACATTGACTTTTGATTTGGGATAATATTCCCCAGGAATGATGCATTTACATGGTTTCCTTTATATATCTACCATGAATCTCATTAAAAAGGAATGGACACAAACCAAGCGCAGTGCGTGAAGAAACAATTGGCCGGACACATAAATCATGCCCTCCCTCCATGTTTGCATACATTGTGTGCCTGTGCTGTGTGACCGTTATGCTGTGCCCAGGTGTACATGTACAGCTTTCCCATGTTGCTTTGCTCTCTTTGGACTGGACTTTTTGTCCTGGGAAAATTGACCTGATCATGTTGACCAGACCCAGTTTGGCCATTTGAAGTAATAACCGGACTCGGGAATAGTAACCAAGAGGAACGTTTCCTGGGCTGTTCAGGAAAATTCACCATCCTCTCTTCTTGTCGAGTTTTACCAATGGAAAGTCCAATGCAAACAGCTTATTATGCCTCTCTCTTTGGTTGAAATCTGTGATTGAGCTTTTCATTGTTTTCTGTTCCTACAGGTCTGAGTTGGGAAGCTTGTATGCTGCACAGCAAGACAAGAGCAAGGCAAGCACATGCTTCAAGCAAGCAGCAAAGCTCTCAGGAAAAGTCACATCTTTCATCAGTACCTGGCATTTCATTGGTGGGTTTTCATTCGTATTTATAATATTTTGCAAAAAATAAATGTGGCCCCAATCGCTATCAATGTCAGCGTGCGAAAGATGGCAGCCACTCACCACAACATATTGGTTTTCTTTGTTGAATTTGTTGAGTCTTATATAGCGCAAGTATCTATCAACAATTAGGTACTCAAGGCGCTAGAATTACCGTATGTCTGTTATTCAAGACAGGTAAATGACGTTTATGAGAAAAATATGAGACCCATTATGTAGCACCTAACAAGGGTTTATAAGGTGCTGCGGCGCATATTGCAGCCACTGCCAGAAACACCGGGGCAAACCCTTTCTCTTAGCGATAAGTGTTGCTGGGTTCTTTAACGTGCATTACACAACACGCAAGACCTACGGCTTTACATCCCATCCGAAGGATGGAGGAATAATGGTAAAGTGCCTTGCTCAAGAGCACAGGCACCATGTTCCCACGGTCAGGATTCGAACTCATGTACCACAGCACACAATTCGAACACCGTAACCATTGGACCACAGCGCCAATTTGTAAATGTGGCGATAAAAGCACCAATTTGTAAATGTGGAGATACAACAATTATACCTTTCATTTGTGTGTTTACAGTTACTACCAGAACACATTGATAAGTAACAACCTAAACAGCAGAAATCTCTGCTTCTGTACGCATTTGGCGTACATGGCTGTATTAGTTATCAAATATATACATGTATATACATTTAAGCAGTTAACATGATGATGCATCTGTTATTTTGCTGATGACATCACAAAACGTCGCATCAGTGCAACAAGGTCGTAACTCCATTCTGCAACAAAGTAGTATCTCGCAAGAATACACTCCGTGCAACAAGGTCGCATCTGGACGTCCACTGACTTTGCCTGTATATCTGGGTTATTTTAAGTGAGGTACGACCTCTTGGCATTCTGAAACTTCCGTTTTGCATTTGTGCCATTTTAGGAGACACGACCTTGTTGCACTGGCGCAACCAAAAAGGGATTTTTGTTTTTGTGCCCAGGGGCATGTGGACAAGTTTTCTTCAATCCCAAATTTAACCTCGCTTTTTCCCCTTCCTATCTTCAGGTCCATTTGTCATCGGAAAGAACGAAGTTGACGGGGACCCCCTTGAATCATGGGGAGGTATCACCACCGCAGCCAAACAGCGATATAACAAGAAAGCCAGCTTCTACTCGGAGCTGGTGCCAGGCGGAGAGGTGCAGTGGAAAACTTATCAACAAACAGTGAGTGAATGGTATGCCCTTTTATTACACCTCATACATATTTATGAACCAAATGTGCTTCTTTCTATTGGTCGGTGCTCCAAAGTGTGAGGGGATAAAAATCGTCACTGTTTTTATGAACTGACATTCACGCGCTGTGATGTGTAAGGCCGTGAAACCTTGTAATCAAAAATTTCGATTTCACGAACTGTATGATGGGTGTGCGCGTGCACTTCCTACACTGACGTGGAATAGAACAATGTTGGTTTTCACGAACTGAAACACTAGCATGTGGCTAAAACACAGTTTGGAGAAAAGTGCTTTGAAATGTCTGACGCGAATTTAAGCCATCTGTATACTTGTGGGCTTACACACAAATGTTATTAAAAACCTTTTTTACTGGTGAAGTTAAGACCAGTTTCAGTTCGTGAAAACAAAAATGTACGGATTGCGTGCAGTACCGGTTGTCTGAGTTCATGAAAACCGAAATAACGTGGTTCTGTAAAGTATGCGTGCTTGCCAGTCACTAGCGCGCAACTAAGTGTCAGTTCGTGATGTTGATTACGGAATTAACTGCCCTAAACACAGATCAGTCGGCAACTGACTTTTCAAGATCAAACTGTGCCTGAGCTACGACCGTTGGGAACGTTTCAGTCGCCGATTTTATGCGACCTGAGTGTAACTGCGATGATATTAAGACGATCGGAAGTCGGCGCTAAATAAAATTAACAGTCGCAAGAGTAGAAAAAGGTCAACTTCTACGACGTCGCAATTGTGCACCCATCAAGACATCCTTTTTCAATTGTGTAGCCAATCAGCACACTACACACAGCGCGCTCCGCGTTCCACGCAACATCACGCAGTACACACCATGTGCGCGTCAATCACCATATAAGGAGATTGTTTAATACTACTCGCGAGAGGATATTCCATACCATAGCTAGAGGGGTGTTTAAAAAAAGTAATGAAGTAAAACTGTTCAACAAATTCGTTGGAAATGTATAATTTTTGACTTGTGTCGACTTTTTGACTCAAAAAGTAGTTGTGAATGAATACAAGTACATTTCAGACCGTATCAGGGGAATGCACACTGATAATGGCTCGAGCTGAACTGACCAAGCACATAATTATCCCTCGTTGTCAAAGAAGCCACATGACTGTCTATGCTGTGGAATCTAGTGGATTGTCGCGTCTTGGGTGACATGAGCATGGTTGAGATTATTTTGCGTTGGGATGCCGCTTGTTTCAAGAGAATCACACGATTTCTCAGTTTTGTGATCTGAGCATTATTATTCTGCTTGATGCCGACGGTTCCGTCGTGGCGCAAGCAAATCGTGGGTTGACCTGAGGCCGGCTTTAGTATTCCTGGATTAGCTCCTAGACTCATAACTCTGCAATCGCAAATGAGTGAGGTGGGGGTCATACTTGAACCTTCACAAGTCACAACAGACAAACGATGCATTTCCAGGGAGGGTTGATTTCACATAGTCTCCAGTTTTGTAAATGAATCTGAAAAATGTATCCGGTGTTATAAATCAAATACAACATGGGATTCTCTGGGAAGAGTGCCTAATTTATAATACCAATGGTGGTTGATTTTGAATACCTTCCTTACCTGTACATCAGAATGTATAATCAAATCAGGCTACATTTTAGGTTCCGCAACTTCATACTTTTTTCCCTCGAACCACGTTGCATTTGTAAAACCCCCAACCTTCTCTGTTCTGAAAGATCCTGAGGACAGATTGCCTACATGTAATGAACTTAAAAAATGACACGAAAAACTAAGTATGCGGGCTTATATAAAAGGAAATTTGTGAACCTAAAGGCCAAAGTCCAGTACAGTCAAGATGGCAGCTTTAACCCTAAAGGGGCTGGGGGGGGGGGCAGAATCCTCCCCCCCCCCCTCAACATTTTCCGTGATAGCCTCTAAAAAAAAAATTTTTTCGCGACCCGAGCTGTTATGACTTTTAAGCCTCGAGCTTTGCGCATCTTTTGATACCAAAAACATAAAAATCGGACCACGGATTGCCGCGTAGCGAAAAATTTTCCAGCGCTACGCGCCGTGAAAACTGAATTTTCGCATATACGTTGTGTACACAGAGCAGAATTGCCATTCGTACATATGAATAATTAATTTGCCATAATTCCCTTTGACTTATAGTCATGAAATTTCTTGGGTATGTTTAGGAAGAGTTGCTCTATACATGTGCCGAGTTTCAAAAGAGTTTCGGAATCCCCCCCCCCCCCCCCTGGCTGAGAGATGGTCAAAATAACCCGGCCCCTTTAGGGTTAAGGAAAGAAAGAAATATACAAGGAACTGGAAAGAGTTAGGTTTGAACATTTCACTCTTAGGGCAAAGCAGGATTCTGGCAGGGAATTTCACAATGCAAGGGGAAAAAAAAACACTTTACCCCTAACAACCCCAACCCTTCAAAATCTAACTGCATGTTTTGTTGTAATCTGTTAGAGTGAGTACTACACTTGTAAACTGATTATGCTTTACATGGGGTCAGGCATACACGTACCACCATAATCAGAGTCCCAAAGTTTGGGTGTTGAGTTTACCATATGGTGTTTGATTTTGCAAGAGTGAGGAAGGTTCCTAGTAAATCACTCAAGGGGTTATGTTAAGGAATCGTACACCATACCGGCCCCTTCAAGGAAGAAGATTTATCAATTACATTTTACATACAAGCATTACATGTAATTCACTTACCTTTATGTTATTACCAAACTTTGTTTTGATATGTTATTTCTGTGTGTAGAATGGGCATCAGCCATTGCAGATAACACCAGACATCAACTTCAGTGAGCTTGTCACCTCGCTGGGATCATTGGCAATTACTGAATGGCAGGTAATATATTTCTTATTTCACGGGGTGTGGGGGGATGTGCATAAGACTCCACTGCTTAATAAACCATGCTGCATACCGCGACAAAGTGATACAATAAAAATTACCTGTATTCGCGCGACGCTAAGTACTGAACGCAGTTTCACAGCTCTGTAGAGACAACCCGAGCACAAGTATAATTCTGCAGTTTTGGATTATCCACGATTGTCCACCAGGATCATCAAGGTTGTAGCTGCTGCCCTACAACAACTTATACACCTCTACATCTAGATTGACAAAGACAGATTCAAGATGACAAGATGATAAGACTCAAGATTCAAGATATCAAAGAAATTCCAATTATAAAAATCTTTTCCAGGATTTTACGACTTCCAAATTTCAATACTTCGAGACTTCAAAATGTAAAAAGTATCAACAATTTTCAACACTTTCGGAGACTTCCAGACTTAAAGACTTCAAGACTTCAACACTTTCTAATATCAGAAAGTTCAAGACTCCAAGACGTCAAACTTCAAGAAGTCACAATTAATTTAAGACTTCAAGAATTCAAGATTTCAAGAGTTTAAGACCTCAAGACATCAAGATTTCAAGATATCCAAGAGTTTCCAGTTAAAAAAGAGAGACTTTTCCAAGATTTTCAGACTTCAATATGTAAAGAGTATCAAGACTATTTAAGACTTTCATAGATTGTCAAGATTTTTTCCAAGATTTCAAGACATGAAGACTTCAAGACTTCCAAGATTTTCCAAGATTTTCCAAGATTTAAAAGTTCAAGACTCCAAGACATCAAACTACAAGAGGTCACAATTTAAGACTTGAAAATTTCAAGATTTCAAGATTGCAAGACTTGAAGATTTCAAGAATTCAAGATTTCAAGAATTCAAGATTTCAAGACTTCAAGATTTCAAGACTTCAAGATGTAGAGATGTCAAGATATTAAGATGGTTTCAAGACGTCGAAACAGTTTGAATATGTCAAGATTTTAATATGCCAATCAAGATATCATAGAGCTTCAAGGTAATTTTTTTTCAAGATTTCCACACTTTAATTTTTTAAGACTTCAGGACTACAAGGCTTCAAGAGTTTCAAGACTCCTCAAGATGTCAAGATTTCAACATTTCAAGGGTTTCATGGAAGTCAAACTTCAAGAGGTCACATTTAAGATTTTAAGAATACAAGATTTCAAGACTTCAAGACTTCAAGACTTCCAAAATTTTCCAAATTTAAAAGTTCAAAACTTTAAGACTTAAGTCTTTAAGACTTCAAGACATCAAGGCTTCTTCAAGACTTCAAGACTTCCAAGATTTTGCAAGATTTGAAAGTTCAAGACTCCAAGACTTCAAACTTCAAGAGGTCACAATTTAAGATTTCAAGAATTCAAGATTTGAAGATGTCAGAACTTCAAACTTAAGTACTTTAAGAGTTCACGACTCCTAAGATTTTCCAAGATGTGAAAGTTCAAGACTCCAAGATGGCAAACTTCAAGAGGTCACAATTTAGGATTTCGAAAATTCAAGTTTTAAAGACTCCAAGGCGCCAAACTTCAAGAGGTCGATGTTTAAAACTTCAAGACTTTAAACTTCATACCTGTACTTCGAACTTCAAATTTCAAAATGTCAAGCTGTCCAGATATCAAGATGTTTTCAAAACGTTGAAACAGTTTAAATATGTCCAGATTTTACTATTTCAAGACATAAAGACATCAAGTTTTCTAGATATCCAAGCGTTTCCAAGTTAAAAAAAAGGAGATTTTTCCAAGATTTCATTACTCTAATTTTTTAAGACATCAAGACATCAAGACTTCAAGATTTCAAGACTTCAAGATTTCAAGATGTCAAGAAAGCAAGATGGTTTTAAGATGTTGAAACAGTTTGATTTTAATGGATAAAAGTATCATAGAGCTTTAAGGTAATATTTTTAAGTTAATATTTCCATACTTTGATATTCCAAGACTTCAGGACTACAAGACTTGAAAAACTTCGATACTCAGCAAGATGTCAAGATTTCAACATGTCAAGGGTTTTATAGATTTGCCTAGATTACAAGATCACAAGATTTCAAGACAAGATTTCAAGATTTGAAGATGTTCAAGATTTTTCTAGACTTCCCCCAAGATTTCAAGAGTTCAAGATTTCAAGAATTCAAGACTTCAAGTCTTCAATGTTTATACTTCAAACTTCCAGTATTGCAAGACGTCAAGATTTCAAAATTCAAGACTTCAAGGCTTCAAGTCTTCAATGTTAATACATGTACTTCAGACTTCAAGATTTCAGTATGTCAAGTTTGACCTTTTTCAAGAATTCGAGATTTCAAGATTTCAAGATTGATGAGAATTTTGAAGACTCATCAAGATTTCTATTTTTCAAGATACAATGTTTATCAACATTTCAAGATTTACAAGATTTAAGACTTCAAAATTGTGAAACTTCAAGACTTCAATATGTATATAATTTAAAAAATTTTCAAGACTGTCATAGACTTTTAAAGATTTTTCCAAGTTTTAAAGTCATCAAGACTTCAAGACTTCCAAGATTTTCCAAGATGTGAAAGTTCAAGACTCCAAGATGGCAAACTTCAAGAGGTCACAATTTAGGATTTCGAAAATTCAAGTTTTAAAGACTCCAAGGCGCCAAACTTCAAGAGGTCGATGTTTAAAACTTCAAGACTTTAAACTTCATACCTGTACTTCGAACTTCAAATTTCAAAATGTCAAGCTGTCCAGATATCAAGATGTTTTCAAAACGTTGAAACAGTTTAAATATGTCCAGATTTTACTATTTCAAGACATAAAGACATCAAGTTTTCTAGATATCCAAGCGTTTCCAAGTTAAAAAAAAGGAGATTTTTCCAAGATTTCATTACTCTAATTTTTTAAGACATCAAGACATCAAGACTTCAAGATTTCAAGACTTCAAGATTTCAAGATGTCAAGAAAGCAAGATGGTTTTAAGATGTTGAAACAGTTTGATTTTAATGGATAAAAGTATCATAGAGCTTTAAGGTAATATTTTTTAAGTTAATATTTCCATACTTTAATATTCCAAGACTTCAGGACTACAAGACTTCAAAACTTTCGAAACTCAGCAAGATGTCAAGATTTCAACATGTCAAGGGTTTTAAAGATTTGCCTAGATTACAAGATCACAAGATTTCAAGACAAGATTTCAAGATTTGAAGATGTTCAAGATTTTTCTAGACTTCCCCCAAGATTTCAAGAGTTCAAGATTTCAAGAATTCAAGACTTCAAGTCTTCAATGTTTATACTTCAAACTTCCAGTATTGCAAGACGTCAAGATTTCAAAATTCAAGACTTCAAGGCTTCAAGTCTTCAATGTTAATACATGTACTTCAGACTTCAAGATTTCAGTATGTCAAGTTTGACCTTTTTCAAGAATTCGAGATTTCAAGATTTCAAGATTGATGAGAATTTTGAAGACTCATCAAGATTTCTATTTTTCAAGATACAATGTTTATCAACATTTCAAGATTTACAAGATTTAAGACTTCAAAATTGTGAAACTTCAAGACTTCAATATGTATATAATTTAAAAAATTTTCAAGACTGTCATAAACTTTTAAAGATTTTTCCAAGTTTTAAAGTCATCAAGACTTCAAGACTTCCAAGATTTTCCAAGATTTGATAGTTCAAGACTTCAAGACTTCAAACTCCAAAACACTCCAGACTTTTTCAAGACTTCAAGACTTCCCAGATAGTTCAAGATTTGAAATTTTCAAACTCCAAGACATCAATCTTTAAGAAGTCACAATTTAAGAATTCAAGAATTCAAAATGTGAAGACACAAGACTTTGGGACTTCAACTTTCAAGACTTCAAGGCTTCCAAAATTTTCAAAACTTTTCAAAGATTTAAAAGTTCAAGACTCCAAGACGTTAAACTTCAAGAGGTCACAGTATAAGACTTCAAGACTTTAAGACTTGAATTGATAGTTAAAGACTCCAAGACTTCAAACTTCAAACTTCAAGAGGTCATAATTTAATAGTTTAAGAATTAAACATTTCAAGAATTCAAGATTTTAAGACTTCAAGTCTTCAAGACATCTGAGATCTTACAAGACTTGAAAGTTCAAGACTCCAAGACGGCAAACTTCAAGAGGTCACAATTTGAGAGTTCAAGAATTCAAGATTTCAAGACTTCAAGAATTCAGGACTTCAAATTTTAAGCTTTCCAGACTTCCAAAATTTTCCAAGATTTTAAACTTAATGACTCCAAGACGTCAAACTTCAAGAGGTAATAATATAAAAGTTCAAGAATTCAAAATGTCAAGATTTCAAGACTTCAAGTCTTCATGACTTCAAGTCTTCAAGACTTCTGAAATTTTCCAAAATTTGAAAGTTCAAGATACCAAGACGGCAAACTTCAAGAGGTCACAATTTGAGAATTCAAGATTTCAAGACTTAAAATTCAGGATTTCAAATTTTAAGTCTTCAAGACTTCCAAAATGTTCCAAGATTTAAAACTTCAAGACTCCAAGATGTCAAACTTCAAGAGATCACAATTGAAGAGTTCAAGATTTCAAGACTTCATGAATTCAGGACTTTAAATTAAAAGACTTCAAGACTTCCAAAATTTTCCAAGATTTTAAGGCATCGAACTTTAAGAGGTCTTAATATATGAGTTCAAGAATTCAAAATGTCAAGATTTCAAGACTTCAAGACTGTTAGACTCCATTACCTTAAGATTTCTTCAAGACTTCCAAGAGTGTCCAAAACTTGAAATTTCAATGCTCCAAGACTTCAAACTTCAAGAGGTCATAATTTTAGATTACAAGGATTCAAGATTTCAAGCTTCCAAGACTTGTAAGATTTTCCAAGATTTGAAAGTTCAAGACTTCAAGTCTTTAAGACTCCATTACCTCAAGATTTCTTCAAGACCTGCTAGAGTTCCAAAACTTGAAAGTTCAATGCTCCAAGACTTCAAACTTCGAGAGGTCATAATTTTAGATTTCAAGAATTCAAGATTTCAAGCTTCCAAGACTTCTAAGATTTTCTAAGATTTAAAACTTCAAGACTTCAAGGCTTCAAACTTCGAGAGGTCATAATATAAGAGTTCAAGAATTCAAGATTTCAAGACTTCAAGAATTCAGGACTTCAAATTTTAAGACTTCAAGGCTTCCAAAATATTCCAAGACTCCAAGACGTCAAATTTCAAGAGGTCATAATATAAGAGTTCAAGAATTCAAAATGTCAAGATTTCAAGTCTTCATGACTTCTGAAATTGTCCAAGATTTGAAAGCTCAAGTCTCCAAGATGGCAGGCTTCAAGAGGTAACAATTTAAAAATTAAAGATTTCAAGACTCCAAGACTCCAAGACTTCCAACATTTTCCATGATTTAAAAGTTCAAAACTTCAAAGTCTTTAAGACTCCATTACCTCAAGATTTCTTCAAGACTTCCAAGATTTTCCAAGATTTGAAAGTTCAAGACTCCAAGACGGCAAACTTCAAGAAGTCGCAATTTAAGAGTTCAAGAAATCAAGATTTCAAGACTTGAAGAATTCAGGACTTCAAATTTTAAGAATTCAAGACTTCCAAAATTTTCCAAGATTGAAAACTTCAAGACTCCAAGACGTCAAACTTCAAAAGGTCATAATATAAGAGTCCAAGAATTCAAAATGTCAAGATTTCAAGTCTCCAAGACTTCTAAGATTTTCCAAGATTTGAAAGTTCAAGACTCCAAGACGGCAAACTTCAAGAGGTCACAATTTGAGAGTTTAAGAATTCAAGATTTCAAGACTTCAAGAATTCAGGACTTCAAATTTTAAGCTTTCCAGACTTCCACAATTTTCCAAGATTTTATACTTAATGACTCCAAGACGTCAAACTTCAAGAGGTAATAATATTAAAGTTCAAAAATTCAAAATGTCAAGATTTCAAGACTTCAAGTCTTCAAGACTTCTGAAATTTTCCAAAATTTGAAAGTTCAAGATACCAAGACGGCAAACTTCAAGAGGTCACAATTTGAGAATTCAAGATTTCAAGACTTAAAATTCAGGATTTCAAATTTTAAGTCTTCAAGACTTCCAAAATGTTCCAAGATTTAAAACTTCAAGACTCCAAGATGTCAAACTTCAAGAGATCACAATTGAAGAGTTCAAGATTTCAAGACTTCATGAATTCAGGACTTTAAATTTAAAGACTTCAAGACTTCCAAAATTTTCCAAGATTCTAAGGCATCAAACTTTAAGAGGTCTTAATATATGAGTTCAAGAATTCAAAATGTCAAGATTTCAAGACTTCAAGACTGTTAGACTCCATTACCTTAAGATTTCTTCAAGACTTCCAAGAGTGTCCAAAACTTGAAATTTCAATGCTCCAAGACTTCAAACTTCTAGAGGTCATAATTTTAGATTACAAGGATTCAAGCTTCCAAGACTTGTAAGATTTTCCAAGATTTGAAAGTTCAAGACTTCAAGTCTTGTAAGACTTCAATACCTCAAGATTAGTTCAAGACTTCAAGACTTCAAAGATTTTGCAAGACTTGAAAGTTCAACACTCCAAGACATCAAACTTCAAGAGGTCATAATTTTAGATTTCAAGAATTCAAGTTTCCAAGCCTTCTAAGATTTTCCAAGATTTAAAACTTCAAGACTTCAAGGCGTCAAACTTCGAGAGGTCGTAATATAAGCGTTCAAGAATTCAAGATTTCAAGACTTCAAGAATTCAGGACTTCAAATTTTAAGACTTCAAGACTTCCAAAATATTCCAAGACTCCAAGACGTCAAACTTCAAGAGGTCATAATATAAGAGTTCAAGAATTCAAAATGTCAAGATATCAAGTCTTCATGACTTCTGAAATTGTCCAAGATTTGAAAGCTCAAGTCTCCAAGATGGCAGGCTTCAAGAGGTAACAATTTAAAAATTAAAGATTTAAAGATTTCAAGACTTCAAGACTCCCAACATTTTCCATGATTTTAAAGTTCAAAACTTCAAAGTCTTTAAGACTCCATTACCTCAAGATTTCTTCAAGACCTCCAAGATTTTCCAAGATTTGAAAGTTCAAGATTTCAAGACTTCAAGAATTCAGGACTTCAAATTTTAAGACTTCAAGACTTCCAAAATATTCCAAGACTCCAAGACGTCAAACTTCAAGAGGTCATAATATAAGAGTCCAAGAATTCAAAATGTCAAGATTTCAAGTCTCCAAGACTTCTAAGATTTTCCAAGATTTGAAAGTTCAAGACTCCAAGACGGCAAACTTCAAGAGGTCACAATTTGAGAGTTCAAGAATTCAAGATTTCAAGACTTCAAGAATTCAGGACTTCAAATTTTAAGCTTTCCAGACTTCCAAAATTTTCCAAGATTTTAAACTTAATGACTCCAAGACGTCAAACTTCAAGAGGTAATAATATAAAAGTTCAAAAATTCAAAATGTCAAGATTTCAAGACTTCAAGTCTTCATGACTTCAAGTCTTCAAGACTTCTGAAATTTTCCAACATTTGAAAGTTCAAGATACCAAGACGGCAAACTTCAAGAGGTCACAATTTGAGAGCTCAAGAATTCAAGATTTCAAGACTTGTAGAATTCAGGAGTTCAAATTTTAAGACTTCAAGACTTCCAAAATGTTCCAAGATTTAAAACTTCAAGACTCCAAGATGTCAAACTTCAAGAGATCACAATTGAAGAATTCATGATTTCAAGACTTCACGAATTCAGGACTTTAAATTTTAAGACTTCAAGACTTCCAAAAAATCCCAATATACCAAGATGTCGACTTTTGGAAGGTCATAATATAAGCGTTCAAGAATTCAAAATGTCAGGATTTCAAGACTTCAAGTCTTCAAGACTTCTGAAATTTTTCAAAATTTGAAAGTTCAAGATACCAAGACGGCAAACTTCAAGAGGTCACAATTTGAGAGCTCAAGAATTCAGGATTTCAAGACTTGAAGAATTCAGGACTTCAAATTTTAAGTCTTCAAGACTTCCAAAATGTTCCAAGATTTAAAACTTCAAGACTCCAAGATGTCAAACTTCAAGAGATCACAATTGAAGAGTTCAAGATTTCAAGACTTCATGAATTCAGGACTTTAAATTTAAAGACTTCAAGACTTCCAAAATTTTCCAAATTCTAAGGCATCGAACTTTAAGAGGTCTTAATATATGAGTTCAAGAATTCAAAATGTCAAGATTTCATGACTTCAAGACTGTTAGACTCCATTACCTTAAGATTTCTTCAAGACTTCCAAGAGTGTCCAAAACTTGAAAGTTCAATGCTCCAAGACTTCAAACTTCAAGATGTCATAAATTTCAAGAATTCAAGATTTCAAGCTTCCAAGACTTCTAAGATTTTCCAAGATTTAAAACTTCAAGACTTCAAGACGTCAAACTTTGAGAGGTCATAATAAAAGATTTTAAGAATTCAAGATTTCAACACTTCAAGAATTCAGGACTTCTAGAATTCAGGACTTCATATTTTAAGACTTCAAGACTTCCAAAATATTCCAAGACTCCAAGATGTCAAACTACAAGAGGTCATAATATAAGAGTTCAAGAATCTATAATGTCAAGATTTCAAGACTTCAAGTCTTCATTACTTTTGAAATTGTCCAAGATTTGAAAGTTCAAGTCTCCAAGATGGCAAACTTCAAGAAATAAGAATTTAAGAATTAAAGATTTCAAGATTTCAAGATTAAAAGACTTCAAGACTTCCAACATTTTCCATGATTTCAAAGTTCAAGACTTCAAAGTCTTTAAGACTCCATTACCTCAAGATTTCTTCAAGACTTCCAAGAGTTTCCAAGATTTAAAACTTTAAGACTCCAAGATGTCAAACTTCAAGAGGTAATGTTATAAAACTTCAAGACTCCAAGACGTTGAGCTTTAAGAGGTCATAATATAAGAGTTTAAGAATTCAAAATATCAAGATTTCAAGACTTCAAGTCTTCAAGACTTCTAAAATTGTTCAAGTCTCTAAGATGGCAAACTTCAAGAGGTAACAATTTAAGAATGAACAATTTCAAGATTTCAATACTTCAAGACTTCAAGACTTCAAGACTCCTTTACCTCAAGATTTCTTTAAGACTTCCAAGAGTTACCAAGACTTGAAAGCTCAATACTGCAAGACTTCAAACTTCAAGAGGTCATAATTTTAGAATTCAAGAAGTTAAGATTTCAAGTTTCCAAGACTTGAAAGATTTTCCAAGATTTGAAAGATCAAGACTCCAAGGCAGCAAACTTCAAGAGGTCACAATTTAAGAGTTCAAGAATTCAAGATTTCAAGACTTTAAGAATTCAGGACTTGAAATTTGAAGACTTCCAAACTTTTCCAAGATTTACAACTTCAGACTCGAAGATATCAAACTTCAAGAGGTCACAGTTTAAGACTTCAAGACTTCCAAAATTTCCCAAGATTTAAAACTTCAAGACTCCAAGACGTCAAATTTTAAGAGGTCATAATATAAGAGTTCAAGAATTCAAATTGTCAAGATTTCAAGACTTCAAGTCTTCAAGACTTTTGAAATTTACCAAGATTTGAAAGTTCAAGATACCAAGACGGCAAACTTCAAGAGGTCACAATTTGAGAGTTCAAGAATTCAAGATTTCAAGACTTCAAGAATGCAGGACTTCAAGAGGGTCATAATATACATGTAAGATCAAGAATTCAAAATGTCAAGATTTCAAGACTTCAAGTCCTCAACACTTCCAAGATTTTCCAAGATTTGAAAGTTCAAGACTCCAAGACGTCAAATTTTAAGAGGTCATAATATAAGAGTTCAAGAATTCAAGATTTCAAGACTTTAAGAATTCAGGACTTGAAATTTTAAGACTTCCAAACTTTTCCAAGATTTACAACTTAAGACTCGAAGATGTCAAACTTCAAGAGGTCACAGACTTCAAGACTGCAAACTTCATCCTTTGAACTTCACGATTTCAACATGTCAAGCTGTCCAGAATCAAGATGGTTTCAAGAAGTTGAAACAGTTTGAATATTACTAGATTATAAGACTTCAGGACGTGAAGACATCAAGATTTCATAACTTAAGATTTCAAGAATTCAAGACTTCAAACTTCATACTTTGAACTTCAAGATTTCGAGATGTCAAGCTGTCCAGATATCAAGATGTTTTAAGTCGTTGAAATAGTTTCAATATCTCCAGATTTTAAGACTTTAAGACATGAAGACATCAAGATTTCAAGATATCCAAGTGTTTCCAAGTATAAAAAGAAAGTCCAAGACTTTAGACTTAAAGAGTTTCATGACTCCTCAAGATGTCAAGATTTCAACATTCCAAGGGTTTTAAAGATTTGTCTAGATTTTCAAAGATGACAAGATTTCAAGATTTTCCCCAATTTTTGAAGAATTCAAGTCTTCAATGTTTATAGGGCCTACTTCAGTCTTCAAGATTTCAGTATGTCAAGTTATCTCTAGATTTTAAAGTTTTTCAAGATTTCAAGATTGATAAGAATTTTCATCATCATCTTTGCGACAGTTTCATTGGGGTTTCTCACTATTTCATACTCCCCTGTGTTTTTTTGATATAGAAATGTTGACTTAATTTCTGTGACAAGTGAAGTGGCATCATAATACAGATGTGAATGAACACTTGTATATATGTACATTTATCTTCAAGTAAACTTGTATCCTCAATTCTGATTGGTCGATCCATGGCAACAACAGTGTGATATGAGACTGTATTGCACGGTCTATATCGCACCCTGCGTATTGCGCTATTCCAAGATGCGAGCGACATTCCAGCTGCATACGCTAACCCACTAAAAGTTTCGTGTAAAGCAAGCTAGTTCCAACTTTACTGTGCGTCAAGTTTGCTTGAAGATAAATTCGTTATCACGTTTGTGCTCGTGGAACACGGAAAATGTAGTGCGTCTGTGTCCCACATACCACTCAGCCTTCGGCCTTGTGGTATGTGGGACACAGACGCACTACATTATTCCGTGTTCCACTCGCGCTCGCAAGATAACTTATAGTAGCATTTAACCATGTATGTATTTTCTCACTCGAGCCAAGTGCAGAAAGGAGTCCACAAAGTGCAAAAAGGAGTCCACAGAGTCATTGACTAGTCAAATAAACCCATGACAGCCCCAGCAGAGGCAAGACTAAAGGTGTGAAGTACCCAAGGTCTCAAATGCAGTTGTCAAGCTGCAGGCACAAGTATCAGCTTGGAGACTATCTGAGATGATCAGCATGACAATTGAACAAAGATGGTTTGAGAGAGCTGATCGACATTGGGCAAGTGATATAAAGCCAGGCTTTAAATACTGTACACAGAGCCTTACAAAAACATAATTTATGTTGAATTGTTTCTAAGAGCAGTTATGTTCATAAATGAACAGTGTGAACAATTGGTAAAGGGGATCAAAGTTTGACAGTGCCAACCTTGAATATTTATATAAGCCACTAACAGAGGTTCCCCTTGATAGATCCCCCAAGACAGTTTCTCTATTAAAAGATCCCCTACAAAGATCCCCCAAGAAAGACCTTCAAGAAAGATCCCTGAATAAGGAACCCCAAAGAAATATCCCAATGAAAGATCCCCAGCAAAGCATCCTCCAAAAACATTTTCTCAAAGAAAGACCCCAAGATCTCAAGATCGTTGCCAGATTTCAAGATGGAAGATTTCAAGATGGTTACTAGATGTCAAGACGGTTACAAGATGACAAGACAATTACAAGACAGTTTAAAGATGTCCAGATGGTTTTAATATTTCATAACAGATATAATAATTTCCTGATGGTTTCCAGACTTCAACACAGTTACAAGATGTCAAGATAGTTGCAAGAATTTAACACCATTTCAAGATGTCAAGATACTTTAAAGTTACAAGGCAGCATGACAATTTCTAGACAGTAAAAGGATTTGAAGATGATTGCAGGATTTAAAGATGGTTTAATGATTTCAAGACAGTATCGGGATTTCAAGACGCTTCAAGATTTCAAGATGACATCAACATACTTCAAGAGCTCGCAAGATACTTGACAGGAAATAACAAGATTTTTAGATGGTTACATGAAGTCTAGATGGTTTCAAAATGTCAAGACAGTTTATGGAATCATAGAACTTTTTGAGACTTCATTTGACTTCAAAAAGATTTTAAGGAGCCTACAAAGAAACGCAAAGAGACTTCAGTTGACTTCAAGAGACTTTAAAGATTTCAAGCGAGACTACAATTGACTTCAGTTGACTTCAAAAGACGTCTAGGGATTTCAAATGTCTCCAAAAGGCTTCAAGGAACATCCAGGGACTTCCAGAGACTTAAAGGGGCTTCTAGAGACTTCAAGACTACGTGTGACGTAAGGGACTTAGCGAGACTTCAAGTCACTTCAAGAGTCATAAAAGAGACTACTAGAGACTTCAGGAAACTTCTGAAGATTTCGAGAGAGTTCGGGAGACTTTAGAAGACTACAGGAGCAACTTCAAGAGATACTGTAAGAGACACTTCAAAAGACACTTAAAGATATATTTAAAGAAAAACTTGAAGAGACACTTAATGAAATTTTTAACAGACATTTTCAGAGAGTCTTCAACAGAATCTTTAAGAGACATTTCTAGAGAATCCTCAAGAGACACTTCATGAGATATTTCAAGAGAGACTTCAAGAGATATTTCAAGAAATACCTTAAAAGACACTTCAAGAGGGTCTTCAAGAGACACTTCAAGAGAGTCTTCAAAAGACACTTAAAGAGATATTTCAAGAGAAACTTGTAGCGATGCTTTGTGAGATCTTTAAAAACAACTTTAAGAGAGTCCTGAAGAGACACTTCAAGAGAGTGTTTAAGAGACATTTCTAGAGAATCGTCAAGAGACACTTCAAGAGAGATTCCAAGAGAGATTTCAAGAAAGACCTGGAGAGACACTTCGAGATAACTTAAAGACACTTCAAGAGAGATTTCAAGAGAGACTTCAAAAGAGATTTCAAGAAACCTCCAGGATTCACTTCAAGAGCGATTTTAAGAGATATTCAAGAGACACTTGCAAAGTCGCTTCAAAATAACTTAAATGGGCACTTCCATGGACAATTTAAGGGACACTCAAAGAGACACCCTAGGGGAAACCCGAAGACACCCCGAATGACACTCAAACTCAAAGTCCAAGACAAACTCCCGGAAATGCTCTAAAAGACACTTCACGAGAAACTTCAAAAGAGTCTTCAAAAGGGTCTTTAAGAGAGTCTTCAAAATAGTCTTCAAGATACACTCCAAGGAATGTTCAAGAGACACTTCAAAAGACACTTAAACAGATATTACAACAGAAACTTGAAAAGTCACTTCAAGAAACTTAAGGGACACTTAAAAAGGGACAATTTAAGGGACACTCAAAGAGACACCCAAGGGGATCTCCAAAGACACCCAAAGGTAGAGACACTCAAAGAAACTCCAAGAGACACTCCAACTCAAAGTCCAAGACAGACTCCCATGCAGAAATGCTTCAAGAGACTCTTCAAGAGAGACTTTAAGAGAGACTTTAAGAGAATCTTCAAGATACACTTAAAGAAACCTTCAAGAGACACTTCCATAAGATATTGAATGAGATATTTCAAAAGAAACTTGAAGAGACACTTCATGAGACCTTTAACAGACACTTCAAGAAGGTTTTCAAGAGACGTTTCCAGAAAACTTAAAAAGACACTTCTAGAGAGTTGTCAAAAGACACTTCAAGAGAGGCTTTAATAGAGATTTCAAGAGAAACTTGAAGAGACATCTCAAGATAACTTAAGATACACTTCAAGGGAGTCTTCAAGATAGACTGCAAGTAACCTTCAAGTGACTGTTTGAAAGAGATTTCCAGATTTCAAGATGATGCAGAGTGAAAAATTGCAAGATTTAATCAGCAAGACTCAAGAAGTCCTAAGATTTCAAGAGGATTCAGGAAAACTCAGGCTATTTCAATATTTAAAGAGGACTGAGGAATACATTGACAAGATTTCAAGATTTCAAGATGATGCAGAGTGAAAGATTGCAAGATTTAATCTGCAAGACTCAGAAAGTGCCAAGATTTGAAGAGGATTCAGGAAAAGTCGGGAAATTACAATATATTAAGAGTACCCAGCAAAACATTGACAAGATTTCAAGATTTCAAGATAATGCAGAGTGAAAGTTTGCAAGATTTAATCAGCAAAACTCAGAAAGTGCCAAGATTTATAAGAGGATTCAGGAAAAGTCCGGAAATTACAATATTTTAATAGTAGCCAGGTAAACATTGACAAGATTTCAAGATTCCAAGATGATGCAGAGTGAAATATTGCAAGATTTAATCAGCAAGACTCAAGAAGTCCCAAGATTTCAAGAGGATTAAGGAAAACGCAGGAAATTTCAATATTTTAAGAGTACTCAACAAAGCATTGACAAGATTTCAAGATTTCAAGATGATGCAGAATGAAAGATTGCCAGATTTAACCAGCTAGACTCAAGAAGTCCCAAGATTTCAAGAAGATTCAGGAAAATCAGGAAATTTACATATTTAAAGAGTATACACCAAAGGAAACATCTGCAAAATTGCAAGCTTTTAAGATGATGCAGAATGAAAGATTGTAAGATTTAATCAGCAAACATCAGCATTTCCAAGATTTCAAGATGGTGCAGAGTGAAAGTTTGCAAGATTTAATCTACAAGACTCAAGAAGTCCCAAGATTTCAAGAGGATTCATGAAAACTCCGGAAATTACAACATTTTAAAAGTACCCAAGAAAACATTGACAAGATTTAAAGATTCCAAGATTTCAAGATGATGCAGAGTGAAAGATTGCAAGATTTAATCAGCAAGTCTCAGAAAGTTCCAAGATTTCAAGAGGATTCAGGAAAACTCCAGAAATTACAACATTTTAAAAGTACCCAAGAAAACATTGACAAGATTTAAAGATTCCAAGATTTCAAGATGATGCAGAGTGAAAGATTGCAAGATTTAATCAGCAAGAATCAAGAAGCTCCAAGATTTCAAAAGGGTTCTCGAAAACTCAGGAAATTTCAATATTTGAAAAGTGCCTAGCAAAACAATGACAAGATTTCAAGATGATGCAGAGTGAAAGTTTGCAAGATTTAATCAGCAAGACTCAAGAAGTCCCAAGATTTCAAGAGGATTCAGGAAAACTCAGGAAATTTACATATTTGAAGAGTATATACCCAAGGAAACATTTACAAGATTTCAAGATTTTAAGTTGATGCAGAATCAAAGATTGCAAGATTTAATCAGCAATACATCGGAATTTCACTTAAAAGAGACTGCGAGAAGTACTTCAAGGGTCACTTCATTGGACAGTTTAAGGGACACTTCAAGAGACACTTTAGGGGACACCCATGGAGACACTCAAAGACACCCCAAGAGACACTCCAATTCATGTCCAAGACAGACTCACAGAAACTCGCTGAAAGACTATTCATGAGACACTCTAAGAGACGCATCAAGACTTTAAGAGATAATTCGACTTTAAGACTTAAAAAATATAGCTATATGGCAAGATGGCAAGATAGCAAGACGGTAAGATGACAAGACAGCAAGAGACACTCCAAGAAGACTTTGAGAGATAATTTGACTTTAATACTTCAAAAGATTAGGCTAGGTAGCAACATGGAATGACAGCAAGAATGCAGGAACGGCAAGTTTGCTAGACAGTAAGATGGCAAGAAGGCAAAATCGCAAAACGGAAAGATAGACAAGATCCAACAACTGATCCCTACAAGATCCTGAAGAAAAATCACCCAAGAAACCCCCCGAAGAAAGATCACCCAAACAAGTTAACCCCCTGACTGTAGGAGGTATTACATGACTTCAACAGATACGTCAAGACATACTTCATGGCATCAATAGATACTTTAAGACTACAACAGATACTTTAGATTCTTGACACTTGTTACATTGGAGATATACTTCAACACTTCAAGATGTCAAGCGATACTGCAAGACTCCAACATTTTTCGAGACTGCAAGAGATACTACAAGACATGAAGAGAAACTTCAAGACTTTATGACTTCTAGAGATACCTCATGATTTCTAGAGATACTTCAAGACTTCAAGAAATACTTTAAGGCTTCAACACTTCAAGCGAATTCATGACTTTAAGAGATACTAATAAATTTCAAGAGATACTTCATGACATGATGCTTCAAAACTTTATTTGACACTTCAAGACGTAAATACATCGAAATACACTTCAACACTGAAAGAGATACTTCAATACTGCAAGAGTCTCTCAAAGACATCAAGAGGTTCCTCAAGACTTCAATTAAACTTCTAACTTTCAAAATCTACTTCAGGACTGCAAGAAGTACTTTATGACTTCAAGAGATACTTCAAGACTTAAATAGATATTGCATGACGTCAAGAGACACTTCAAGATTTCAAGACTTCAAGAGATACTTCTGTGATGTCAACAGATACTGTAAGACTTAATTCTTCAAATCCCCAAGTATTCAGAACATACTTCAAGACTTATCGAAATAATTATGACTGCAAGAGATACTTCAAAACTTCAAGGGATACCCCATGATTTCACGAGCTACTGGACTTCAAGAGATACTTCAAGACTTCAACATTTCAAGAGATATTTGATGGCTTCATGAAGCACTTCATGACATAAATATACTTCGAGACTTCATGTGATAGTTTAAACCTCCATGACTTCAGTAGATACATCAAGACTTAGAGAGATATTTTATGACTGCATGAGATAGTTCAAGACCTCAAAAGATTCTTCATGACTTTAAGATATTCTTTAATACTGAAATATGGTTCAAAATATGCAAGACTTAAAGTGTTATAGATATTCTTTGAGGCTTAAAGTGATACTTCATGACTTCAAGAGATATTTCGTGACTTAGAGATACATGTACATGTATTTTAGAGGTACTTCCACAATTCAATGGATACTTCAAAACTTCAACACATACTTCAAGACTTCAAGATATTTTTCATGACTTCAAGAGATACTTGACACTTCATTACTTCAAGATATACTTGAAGATTTCATGAGTTACTTTAAACCTCCAAAACTTTAATAAGACTTGAAGACACATCATCACTTCAAGAGGTACTTCAAGACTTCAACATTTCAAGAGATACTGTAATGCCTGCAAGAGATACTTCAATCATTGCAGATGTACTTCAAGACGTCAGTAAATACTTGAAGTTTCATGAGGAACTTCAGGGCATCAATAGATACTCAGTGACTTGAAGGGATAACTCTAGACTTCAAGACTTCAAACTCCCAGACAGCGGGACGTCAGGTACACAGATTCTTCCAAAAAAACCCACCACCCTAATCTAAGAACCTCAAATAAGGTACATGTACCGGTACACCCAAGTATAGCCCAGAAAGATATCTCAATATTGGTCCCCACAGAAAGATCCCAAAGAATGATGAAAGATTCATGAAGAATGATCTCCCAAGAAAGATGCACATGATGCACCTTAAACCTTTACATTTTTCTCATGTTTGTTCGTAAGTTTACTAAAGAAATCACGAAATGGCTCTATTGTGATAACGTTCTTTTGACACTGTTTATAAATAATTTTTTTATTGTACGTAGACATAAGTTGAAAAATTTAAGGTAATTATACATGTTTTCAAATTTTTAAGCATTTTACCAAAATACTTTGTAAAAAAGGACACTTTGACGCATACATGACCTGCCTTTTTATTACATATCCAGCTCTGAAGACGATTTTCATAATTTCTTTGTTCCTCGATAAGTATAGTGAAACTGCCACTGACCCACAAGGTAATGTTTTCTCATTTATAATATACTGAACAGTATTGCACTATTATCAGCAAGATTCAGTCAATGGGTATAGGTTTATCAGTAAAAAGTCTCTTTTCATATTAAGTTCAAAAACACATGTACGTTCACTTTTAGCAATGTTTAGAAACAAATCAGCCTTTCCTTGTTATTTTTTTTGCAAGAAAACTCATGTTTCCTTTATTTTAGTAATGTTTTAAAGTAAGATCCAACATTATTGTTTTACTTACATGTTGGCTTACTTTGTTAGATTGTACGGTATGCAAGTGTGTGAAATGATGATTAAAGGCATCTGCATACATCTGTAATAGTGTGTCTGGCTTAAACTTACCCCTAGAAGCGGTAGTTGGTGCAGCTACAACTACAATGTAGAGCCATCTAAAATTGCCCATAAATGAATGAAATGACTATCTCTTCCTTTTTTTTGTTTCATATTTGAATTCTGGCAGGGCTGGCTTGTTGGTGAATTTGCCGTGAATGGCAAAGATGAGAACGTCATTGTCCAGTGTCTAGGTGAGTAGATTCCAGACTTTTATGACTTTCATGTTGTTCCTAAGAAGTGAGAAACTGAGCTGGAAAATTAGACTATCAGTCTGGTGCCCATTTCAGAAAGCAACTTATGACCACAGATTTATAAGCAAAACGGGTGACAAGTAAAACTGTAACGCAATATGCAAAATGTTGAATATGACTGGATGTCAACTGACGCTTATACCACGTAAATTTGCTTTGACTATTTTCAGTCCTCACTGTACATTGTGTTTACATGATTCAGGACAGTATTTGCTGGCATATTATTTGATGGGAACCCTTTACGTTGCATTGCAAGTGTGTTTGAATATATTGTGCATTTTTTGCCGCACTTGCCGCCTAAAGTTTTTACGTGCTTTTAATAAGGACCAAACAATATACATTAGAAAAGTATTCCAGAAAATGCCTTTACAGAGCCTGTATAGATTTGTTTTGTAATTTTTACTCTTAATTGTCTTTCATACAGGTGTACACACAATCTTTGTTGAGGACATGTTCATAGCTGCTGATGTCTATAGACGGGAGCAGTTCTGGTGAGTAGTTTCATCCAATAGGCTATGTGTTTTGTTTAATGTGACCATTTGATTGTTAAAAAATTCAGATATCTAGGGAGATCTACATTATTACATGAACACGATGAATTGTACACCCAACCTTTCATGGTAATTGACAAATTAAGCTTGATAACTATATGTATTGTAAAAAATAACCAGAACAAAAAGAGGGTAATTTGTAATTGTGGCTTCTTTGTTTGATAAGGAATGTTGCACTTAATGTTCTCTTTTGTCTACAGCCTCTTATTAATGGCCAGCTCAAAAGTATAATGGATGTATCTTCATATGTCACAGTGCACACATAAAGCATTATGCATTTTATAAATAGAAAAAGTAATATTCCCAAGGTTTTGGTCGAAATTCTGCAGATAAAGCTGCAGTTTGTGGGTTCGAGTCCAGCCTGGGGTCATGGTGCGTGTGCCCTTGGGCAAGGCACTTTGTCACTCATTGCTTCTCTCCACCCAGGAGTAAACCTGTGAAGTCAGAGATGGTCATTGGGATTGAATTAGCTTCCTTGCGCCTAACAGGTATCATCAAGCTTTATACTCCCCAGGGAGCTGAGATAGTCTTTGAAATGTTTCATGGGCCCAATGAGCAGGGGTAATAATGATCTAGCGCCTTGAGCACCAGTCCTGGTGGATACGTGCACTAAATATAAATACCCACTATTATTAATATTATAATTATTATTTTAAACAGTCTACTTGATTGTCTTCCATTAACATTTTTGCACAGAACATCCATAGGGCCACATGTCAGTTCCAATGTTAAATATCCTAATGTGTTTCTTTGTAGGTTTAGTGTTTCACTATCACCTGGGATTCACACTGTTTACATCAGATTAAGAGCAAAACAAACGCAGGTAGGCAGGCAAAGCATGTTTTTTTTTTATTGGGTCACCAGTCAATGTTATTTTTGTTGGGCTGTCAAATGTGCTTGCACAATTATCACCAAATTTATTGCAAGAATGTGAGTTTAATAATTTGTGATGCAATCAAACTATATGAGTCGTTTGTCGACCCTGGTCAAATTTTTTTTTATTACAGATTTGAAAAGAGCACAATCTCAGCATTACTGATATATGAAAACCGCATGCTGGTACCATCTTTAGTTAAAATATTATGGAAGTCGGAACACCAAGAGATGTGATGAAGTGATGTGATGAAGTGGCCCTATTTTGGCCTGTATCTCCAAATAAAATTCCTGACAAACGACTCATTTAGCTTGATCGCATCACATTTAATGCATGCATGATATGTTCCTCAAGCTACTTACTTTTTTTACCCATCGTCCTAGGCCTGTCAATTTGCTGTAAATAACATTTAATTTGTGTTTTTTCTTAATGTCTCAGTTGACAGCTTGGAAATTTTAGTTTGTAAATGTTTGTTCTTATGTGTGCTTTGTGTTTTCAAGGTTGTAAAATGCAGTTTTAAAACAGCCGGTAAGTTTGCACCAACATGCAGTTTTATAGAAGTACATATTTGTAAGACTGCCATGTGTGCTTTTGCCTCACAGCAGCCATTAAAATATATGCGTACAGCCTATTGTGTAAAAGTTTTAAAGAAATTAATTATGACAGTTGCGTAATGCACGTAAAAGAAACAAGTAACACTTATCGCTAAGAGAAGGGGTTTGCCCTGGTGTTTCTTGCAGTGGTTGCTTAATGCGATTATAAGGTGCTACCTAAAATGGGTCTCATATTTCAAATACTTCATTTATATTTTACCTGTCTTTAAAATGAAATTAAATTTATATTTATTAGCACCTTGAGTACCTACATGTAATTGTTGGCAGATACGTGCGCTATATAGGACTCCAATATATTTCAGGTTAAAATGTTGAAGTATAAACCCTTCTTGGGGTTAAGGGGTGTGTTCCAAGTTGGAATAAAAAACAAATGAATAAAAAAATATATTATTATCATAGTGACTCTTGACACGGACTCATCCATTTTTCTTAAATTGTTATTTACTAATTTGTATCGGTACTTTGTATTACAGTCAAGCCAATCACAACTCATCATACAATGTACAATCACTGGTTATCACAAGTCTCCGCAAATGATAACAAATCAAACACATACAAGTCACACCGCAAGTCTAGTCTCACGTCACGCAACAATCTGTTCAACTGAACTAAGCCAAACCCATTCCTCAGTGCTACTGTTGACCTGACCACTTTGCGACTTGTCCCCGATGGGTTACACTGCGTCTGACTTGACAAAATTGCTGATCTAGATTTGAATGTTTTCGCCATTCCATGTTTTGCTTCACTATCCGTATATTCCAGGTTCAGACAGCTTTGAAGTTCACCAGCCGACCATGTTACCTGACCTTGTTGAAGGACACATATTTGGCAACATCTTGGCTATACCGGTCACCAACCTGCAGTCTGATAAATGGATCAAGAGTGTCCGGTAAGTTGATTTAGGAGCAGAAATACAAGACTACAAAGGACTATCCGCTCCGTTCACAAGCACCCCCTCACCGGCAAAGGAAGTACAGTTGGGGGTGACCGACCGACGCCATCTTGCCTGACTGCAATTCATTTGCCCCGAAGCGCGGCCACTGTGTATAAATAGAACAAATCCCCTGGTTTACGTGCGTCACACACAAGGAACGGTGAAATGTACCGCCCATGGGACCTCGTTGTTAGGTAAAAGGGCGCCCTCTTTTGGTAGCGCACGGAGCTCATTGGTCAACAGATATAGCTTGACAAAGCCTCACTCATACTTTTCGTAGAAAGTGAATGTTGTGGCATCAACAATAAATATAAGTGTTGTAAATGTACTTGAACCCATTCCAACTTTTGACCACTTTCTGCTGTAAAATGTATTGTTTTGTCAAATTTGTGTATATTCGCACCAGGTTAAAAGGACTTCCGGGTCTTCTATCTGTCCGTTTAGTAAGGCACTGCAGAGACAGGCCAATTTTACTTCCTCAAATGTAGAATCATTGTCATGGATGATCAAGAATTGTGACCCAATGGCTTTTATGTGCAGGAGTGCAGGCTGGCCAGTGGAAGTCCTGGGATTAACATCAAAGAGCTGCAAAAAAACCCAGAAGATACCTGCTAAGCAAAAATAGGATATCATCCACAATGTCATGCAATGTTAATAAGCCATATACCTATACCCTTTGAGATATAGATTAACAAAAAAACACATCTGGTACACTGACTTGCTCATCAGAATTTAAACTCTGAATTCTCCAGACCAAAGACACTAAGTGTTGCTAATTACAGGATTTGGGCAAGCTCTTGCATAGTTACGTAAGAGACTCCCAGCTTCAATACATTGTTCATGATGAGAGAGAGTGGCACAAAGACACCAGGCCATGCAGGAGCTGGGGGTTGCTAGCATAAGGCTTGCCCCAAATCATGTGATATAGTAACAGTCTCTTTGGTCGGGAGAATGCAAAGTTAAAACATGCAAAGCATTAGATTAAGTCGGCGTTCCAGATTTTATTCAAATTTAACTTGCAAATGGCTTATTGCTTATATGACTGGTCCATGGCGGAATTTTGCTTATCCCATTAAAAAGGTGAAATTCTGCTGAGCAGGCCTGTAAAATTTGATTCTCATTGGTTACTTTTCTCATGCTCAGAGTTAGCATGGTGAGCCAGAGGCAAGGCCCTGCCGTGGTGGTTCAGCAGGTGAGGGAGTCAGGACTTCAGACTAATATAGCCCCTGGTCAGACACTACCAGTTTCTGTGACTTTCAGACGGCAGACACAAGAACATGATGTCCAAGGATGCACGGGTGAGACATCGTAAGTACAGAGTCTCCTGAAATTCCACGAATCAATCACATGTTAGATGCATACTTGCAATATGTTTAACCCTGTGCCATCCCATGCTACCCTAATGCCATCCTAAGCTACCCTAATGCCATCCCAAGCCATCCTCATGACGCTCCAATGCCCCCTCGCCCCTCCATGCCACCGCTTGTTACCTTCATGACATTCATGGTTCATGTACATGTACCATGCCACCACATTCCCCCTTATGCCCCCACATGCCCAAACGCTGCCCCCAAATGCTGTCCCAGCGCCATGCCACCCAATACCATTCCATCCCATGCCAGCCCATGCCACCCGATACCGCCCCATGCACACAATGCCACACCATACCACCTTTAGCCGCACAATGCATGCCACCCATTCTGTCCCAGTACCACTCCATGCTGTCTTAAAGCTATAGTCCATCATTTGCAGCTATTCAAAAAGTAACTGACGTAATTATTGTTGAAAGACATACTTGGTTGAAAGATAGTATTTGCATATTTTAAATTATTTTTAAGACTTCAATTTAATTGTAACTGGTTATTTGTAGTTCTGTAATGAAGCGCCTTGAGCGTCACTTTTTATTTGATATACGTTATGGCTGTCGTGCTGTTAATTCTCTCTGTCATGGTCATCTCTCTGTTTACTTGATTGATGTTCTGTGTCTGTCCGTTTATATCTGCCTGTTTTAGACAATTTTAATTTGTTCACCTCTTGTATTTTAAAATTTAACTGGTATATCCGTATTTATGTAAAACGCCTTGTGCGTCAATTTTTAATTGCCCGTTTTTCTTACTCTTATTGCCTATCTTGACAGTTTGGCTGTCTTTTATCAACCATACTATTTTATAGTTATTTTAAAGGTTTTGTCTTGTATAAGTTTTAGTTTATTCTTAAATTTTAACCTGTTCATTTTTATTTCTGTGAAGCGCCTTGAGCGTCAATTTTGACGGATTTGGCGCTATACAAGAATTAGATATTATTATTATTATTATTTATAGTAAAGGGACTAAACTCCCTGTGAATTGATTCTTTCTGGCAAGCTGTCATTTTGAAGAAATCAACGAAAAAAGGCCTTTCCAAAGGTGCATCTTAAGACGCACCGTTGGAAATTTTTATTCGGCGAAGCGCGCAAGCTTTGGCACTACGCACACACGCGTTCGGTTGCTATAATTCGTCGGATCGGTGCGCGACATCGCGTAGCTGCAATCAGCTCAGAGAGAACGTGTCTCGGACGCTGAATTCAAGCCCAATTAAAACAACTGATTCAGCAACTTTTGATTTGAAAATTGATTTAGGATACTGTTTTTCTCGGAATATACAGCTGAAGCTGAGCTGAAACTTCATCAGTTTAGTTGTTCAGCACCCTTCTTTAGATTTTGAGCACTTTTGTTGCTTCAAACGAACAAGGTGCAGAAATTACAACTGATGGACTATACCTTTAATCCCACCCCATATCATACCATACAACCCCATACCATGCCATGCTGCCCCATTGCCACCCCATGCCACCTAATTCCAGTCCTATGTTGCCCTCATACTGTCCCATGCCAATTGTTTATTTGGAACTTAAGACCCATATATAAAGGAAAAGATCACACTCAGGAAAGATCCATTCAGGTATGCAAGTTCCGATTTTTGTGAAATATGATGTTCTAGTACAGACATCAGCTTCTGTAATCAGACAAACCCTTTTGAAATTATGGGTCATAAACATTCCGCACTTCCATCTGCGAATGGAAAAAGCATTTTTCAGTTCTCTGAGAATTCATCATTTTGTACGAAATGCTATTTTCAAATTTTATGATTCGTCTCCCCCTCCCCCTGCCCTTTTAGGCTTAATGTCATTTTTATAATTTTCTACATTTGTAGATTTGTTCTGGAGGTAGCTTCACAGGGAAGTGGCTCCAAGCAGTTGACTGTTGCACTGAGATGTCGCAAAGCTGGAGAGTCCTTTCTCTTCACTTTCCTTGATCACGATGGCTCGGTAGGTTTATTCATTGGCAGATAGAGGTGTACATGTACGGTATATACCATCAAAATCACTGTTCACTTTTTATCTTAAGCCCAGAAAATGTTCTTTTGAACCTCGGCATTTTGACCAAGAACTTCTTACTTTTCTTTGGGCCTCATCTTTGTTACATGTATGTTGAAATTTTGATAAAAGGTTCCTCGTTGAAAGAGGTGTACATGTATTTGCCTGATTTTATTGCAATATTTGTTTTTAATTTTTAATTTATTGGTGATGGTAATATTCAAATGCATTAATATGGCAGCCTGGAAGTTTCTACACCTGTACAATCAAATAGACTTTGTGCTATTTGGTGAGGTTGCAATATTTGAAGTACAGTTACCTGCCTACGTGATTTGAATATTGGGCTTTATCCTTCACTGATGTAATTTATAGAACATACAGGCACTGCATAGACGATTCTGAGCACGCTATAACTGTACACTTACGGAAACCTCTTTCAGCAACAGAAGCATTGTGCCACCCTTTTTATTTTAGATATCCATCAGAGTGCAGTTTCCCTGAACATATACACATACCGTAGCTTGAACAATACTTTCACCATTGAAGGGCTCCTCCGAGAAATTACAGTGTGATAGCATGCTCAGAATAGTATATTTATTCTGAGTGCTGTTTGGAGCTTGTTAGAAAAAAAAATCACAAGTTTGGTTGGGTGCAACTTGAACCTACTACCTCCTGCTTACTTGTGCAGACTTTCAACACTCAAACAGTGAGCTTGCCAGATTATGCTGGCTGGTTTAAATCTGATATAGGAGCAGATAATGCAATCATTAGCTTATATCATGGAACTGTCTGTTATGTTTAACATTCTTTTTATGTTTAATAACTTTTATGTTCACGTGTAGGTCCAGCATACTGCTGCCGTTCAACCATTGGAGGACTGCCCTAATAATGTTTGCCCGGTAAGATGCTGACAATAATATGAGATTTTGATCGGTATTCATGACATGCTTTGTTCAAACTGTGCTAAAATCACACATACATGTAGACTGTTTTCAAAGTCAGAGTGATTCACAATGCAATGTGAGGCCACTTTTCAACTTCGTGGTCAACTTCCTTCTGTTAATCCTGCGATTTGCTCTGTGAGATTGCCGAACTTAACGCTTACAGAGTTATTTCCAGCTTTGGTCTGACAAGTATTTCACAGTATGTCAAGTAGTTAATACAATCCAGAGCCGACAAGTAATCTCATTATCTGGCAGTGAGTGACTTGAGTCAAGTTTAGTCTATTGCCATTAATGACTCGTGGGGAGTTGAGTCACTGAAAATTACAAGTTGAGTTGACTCACGTCAAGTCATGAGTTGGAGGCATTACAGCTCTGGTCCTACCCAAAATCAATTGAATTAGTATTGAAATGCCCAATTGTTGTGTGAAATACCAAGATCTAAAATTATTTTTAATTTTTTCTTCTTCATACAGGTGCTAATGACTCTTCATGGCACAGGTAATATTTTTCTCTGATCATGAGGCCATTCAGTTCCAAATATATGTATCATAGAATGTAACTTGTATCCTATTGCATAAGTGCATAAGCCACCAAAAATGATCCAGAAACAATTGCAGGGTTTGATCAAAGTTATGACCTTGAACTCTGTCAATCATGTAAATGTGGCTGCATCCTAAAAGGTAGTCTAATCAGCTTTCTATTATAATACCTTAAAGGGAAAATACAACATTTGCAAACATCGAAAAACAAAACTAACAAATTTGTACGAAATACCTTACTAGGATGTTGATAAATGACATGCTAAAGTATCCTGTAAAATTATGGCACCTGGTGTGAAGAAAAATGGTATTTTGTATCAATTTCCAACGGTGGTCGGCCGACCACCGTTGGAAAAGCCTAACTATTTTTCAATTACTACTCCAAATTTACCAGTTTTTCAGTCCAAATTTTGTTTGCTATTGGTTACATGTTCATGAATAGGTGCAGGCCAGCTAGACTGGTTCCCTTACCTTACAATATTTTCCGGCATCTATAAATTGATTCATTTCATCTTTAGTGGAGTGAGGGAACCAGACTACTTGAACATTTTTGTTTTTCTTGGTTTTCCCAGCATT
The DNA here is from genome assembly GCA_029964075.1 of Patiria pectinifera. Lineage (NCBI taxonomy): Eukaryota > Metazoa > Echinodermata > Asteroidea > Valvatida > Asterinidae > Patiria > Patiria pectinifera. Next base: position 19,326,197 of record CM057142.1, on the reverse strand, counting down.
TTCGAACACAAAACTTCAAATATGTCAGTGTAACAATATTTGATCTATTATACTAACCCCTCAAATAGTTCATTTCTGAAAATTACAGCAAAAGCCAATGATGTACATTCCCTTTAATATATACTCTGATCCCTGCATTCATTAATGACTGAGCACCATTAACCCTAACCACCCTGAATCGAAATCCATACCCCAACAACTGCATGGATTTGGCTGCTGATCTGTAAATGGTCTTTTTTTGTTTACGTTGTAGGAGTTGGTGCTCAAAATCAAGCTGATGGGTATAAAAGAATGCAAGATGGTAGATGGATCTTTGGACTGGAAACAGCATGGGTTTTAGCACCCACTAGGTAAGGAAAGAAGTCCTCTTGTGAAGGTTTAACCCTGCGAGCTACGAAGCGTAAAAACTTACGCCGCGTAGCTGAGGTGCTCACGCGTGAGGCAGTTTTGATTTCGCGTATAAAATACTATTTTGTGGACACAATCCTTTCTCTAATGGTCTAAATATTATGAATGCAGGTCCCCCGAACCCACACAAGATTGAATCCCCTCCAGTAGGTCACTCACAGACATTGTGGCTGCACAGTCATGTACATATACACTGCATGCACTGTGACCATTACGTGTTGGATTGACCATTACATGTTGGATCGACCATTACATGTTGGATCCCCCAAAAAAGATGGACATTAAAAACAGTCGAGACAGCCTTTCTGTGGCTCTAGACAGCTGTCACTGGGCCAGCAGTAGAGGATGATTGATGACATTGTTGTGACGCAGTATGTGTAAAACACAAGGAACTTTTTTTGTGCACAAGTGAATGGGCTTTGGCTGGAGGCCCAACTTTCCCAGGGGCGGCTGACCCCCAAGTGAACTCCTACAAGAAAAGCGACCATACCATCTCAAACCACAAGGTTCACTTTAGGAATACATGTAGTTTCAAGGGAATTGGGCGATAGCTTCATAAAAAAAGTTAAGAAACAAAAAAAGTGCCTATATAGCGCGCGAGCCCCTTCGCAGCCCGCAGGGTTAAGAAGAATAGTTTCTCAGTAATTATTATTTGTCTATGGTTATGATATTAAGTGTTCTTTGAAAGTCCCAATGCACTGTAGCTCAGAAGTCTGATAAAAATTGTGGAGGACGATGAACAAAAATTCTATTTTTAGAAGAGTGAGAGAAACCCCCAATTTTTGGGTGGAGCCCACAGAATCAGGAAGGGTCCTGGAAGAAATAGATTTGTTGGCCAGGGTCGGATTCTAACGTGAGTCACAAAGATGGAAGTCGAGGAAATTAAGTACCACTACATGTATAGCCAACCTGATTTAAAGGGAAAATACAACATTTGCAAACATCAAAAAATAAAACTACCAAATCATTTTGAAATACCTTGCTGGACTGTTAGTGAATGACAGTGTAAAGCATCCTGTAAAATCATGGCACCTGGTATACTGTCATTTTCAGGAAAAGTGGTATTTTTGTATCAATTTCCAACGCTGATCGGCCGACCAGCGTTGGAAAAAAACTGGCTTTTTTTCAAATACTGGCCCCAGTTGACCATCGCACTTGTTTGCAACCGATTACACACCTATGAACGGGTACAAGCCAGCTAGACTGGTTCTCTGAACTTAAAATTCCCCAATGTATGTAAACTGCTTTGTTTCTTCTTAAATGGAGTCAGGGAACCAGACTACAGGAAAATGATTGTTTTTCTTGGTTTTTATAGCATTTTCGAACCCAAAACCTCAAAAAAGTTAGTGTAACTATATTTGCTATATATTTCCAACCCCCCAATTCCATCCATTTCTGAAAATTACAGCAAAAGCAAATGATGTATATTCCCTTTAAGTGATTTTTCTGATGCATATTTCAATAATAAGTGCATGATTGTAGTAGGGGAGGGGGAACATTACACATGGTACATGTAGATAATGTGTTTAGTTCATTTGAGACCAACATTTGATTGACGTTCATATTAAAAATAACCACACCATTGTAGCCACTATGTGCATAGTCCCTAGGCCTGCATATACCACTTGACAATTTTTTTCTTCAAATTTTGCAAATGAATATTTACAACATTTATGAGAGGTGGATTTCATTGCCTGATTCATATACCATATACAGACTCGGTGCAAAAGTACCCCCTCAACGGTTACAACAGGAAAGCTGTGTGTGCTTCGCACTATACGCACATAAACCAGTATGAGTTTGTTTCTGCGTTCAATAGGGGACCTTGAACAATAGAGGAAAATAGGGTCTCCGATTCCCGAAGGTCTCCAATTTGGCAATCGTGTACAAAACATATGGGCGGTCTTCCTAAAAAGTTAGGTACAAACAAAAGAGGGACAATAGGGGGTCCCCGATTGCAGGCAAATACACACTTGGGTGTGCGCATGTGGTGTGTTCCTCCCACTGGGATTTCAAAAGTAGTCACAAAGGGAAGTCCACTTAGTGTGCATGGAGTCCAATGATTATCTGACTTTCAAAATTAGAATCCATTGCTGAGGTCGCATCATGTGTACATGGGCCTTATCATAGTGCACGAGTTGGCCATATTGTTTTTGAGTTCCCTGAATGTATTTCATTAATTGTTATCTGTTGAATGGGATGGCGCCAGACTTTTTATGCAGGCACAATGCAGCCGTATTTTACTGTCCTTTTTTTAAAGACGTTGTGGAATGCTCGAAGACATTTCCGTCATTTTTCGGGTATATGTAGCCTAAGGTGTGATGAAATAAAAACAACTATTGTTTCTGTCATAAAATGAGTACAAAAGGTACTTTTGAGAGCTGTTTTTCAAGTCCTGTCATGCCTGTTTCAAACCGAATGTGCAGTTTGTTTAAAAGTCGTCGTTGTGGGCAGCAAACAAAACACAGTAAATCGTGACGTAATAAACAGGACTCCCGATGCAGAGTAGCATAAACGAGTCCTGTTTATTACGTCACGATTTACTGTGTTTTGTTTGCTGCCCGCAACGACGACTTTTACACAAATTGCACGTTCGGGTCGAAACAGGACCTGAAAAATAGCTCTCAAAAGTACCCTTTGTACTCATTTCATGACGGAAACAATAGTCGTTTTTATTTCATCACACCTTAGGCTACATATACCCGAAAAATGACGGAAATGTCTTTGAGCATTCCACAACCTCTTTAAATCTTGCTTTTAACATTAGGGATTGTTTAACTACAAATTTTATATTATTCATTGAAGCAGACTGGAATTAATTAGTACGGTAATTAAGTTGCTTTCATTTCTCTTCGCCAGATTTTACCTCACTTTCAATTAAGTATGGCCGAATCGTGCATAAGGCCCATGGTACGCGCCCGCGCACTCACATTGCCCTTCGACCAATACGTTTATATTACTGTATGATACTAATAATGTGTGTACGATACTAATTGTGTTTGATTGCTTTCACTGTGTGCATCACCAGGCATGGTGCTCATAACTGGGAAGGACCAGGAGCTCTAACAGCGATGACAGCATTGGAGATCTTGCAAAAAGTGAGGCTCATCCAAAGGTGTTTTCTGGTTGCAACCCTAGGTTTATAACCAGTGCAGTATCGTTGATGCATTTCTTGCTGTATATATAAAGGGCTAGCCTACTCCTGTAATTGACAAAGAATGTGCCATTGGGTTTGCACACAGACATTGATTTTGAATGGGAGGATTTAGAAAGGCTCTCAGAAATATAAATGCCTCAGGAGTTAGAGTTAAAAAAAAAAGACCTTATTGAAATCTTCTGATATGCAGATTTTCGTGTAAAGAGTCGTAATCCTAACCCAACCCTACAAAATCAACTTTTCCACCCACTTGAAAGGCCATATTTGAGATTTCAAATTGATTAAAATACCGCAAAATTTTGGTGTTCCTTTTAATGCATTTTCATAAATACCTAAAACAGTTGACCCATTCCTATTGGTCGAGAGCCCGTCACGTGGCCGGTCTTAAATGGTTGATAAAACACCGGCTGGCCAGTTTTAAAACACCGGCTGGCCGTTTTTTTTTCCGGTGTCGCATGAATCTGGAATCTTCCTGTGAAGTCGGGTCCCTTTTACCCTTTTATTTGGTTGAATGTTCACAATCTTCACTTGGGCATGCGGAATACTACAAATGAGCCCGTATTTCGAGAGCCATAAATTCACACTACACCGGCGCCATCTCTTTCTGCGCAGTACGTGACACGCGTGCCATTCTCAATATAAGGAGTTATTTATGACTATTCGCGAGAGACACATACCATAACATAGCTAGAGGGGTGTTTCGAAAAACACAAAGTAAAATTGTGGAACACAATCGTTGGAAATTTGTAATTTTTGAATTGTTTTGACTTTTTTTACCAAAAAGGTACTCATGAATGGAAATGAATATGTGCTTGGCTAGTATTAAACAAGTCCGTTTGAGACCGGCTGAGGGGCCTGGTCGCCGTTTGGCTCAGTCCATTTTCCGCGTCCACTCCCCAAACTGGTCTTAAACAGACTTGTTTAAAACCAGCCAAGCACATATTTATTCCATTCACACAAAGTGAAAAAATACATAGGACTCACTTTGTAGGATCTGCCTTTCTCCTGTCATACAGTTGACCCAAGACACCGCTTGGATACTGAACAAGGCCGACGCCCAACGTGTCATCTTTGCAGGTCACTCTATGGGAGGTCACGGAGCGTGGCATCTAGCGACCCACTACCCTGACCGGGCTCTCGCTGTCATCTCATTGGCTGGCTGGATCAAGAAGGAGGAATACGGTGACAGCAATTTGTTTTTTCGGTAAATTTTGAAGTGCATGTTGATAATATGATACATACATGTAGTTTGGTTTCTGTTACACCTCATACATATTGTAACGAACCATTGCGGTCAAGGACTTAACTAACGCGAGTGGGCTAGCTTGGCTGAACAACGTCGGGAGAATTACAGAACTAAAGTAAAGGCCGGGGAATTGAACTCAAAGAAAGAAATAAACAAGGAGACGGGTTGATGATTCACTGATTAAAGTTTTTGGTCATGTTCCATCCACAACTAAACTGTTTTACTTACACTAACGAGGTAAAAGGCGATGAAGACTACTGTAACATAATTTTGATGCTGCTTCACCGACAGCCAAACTCAAACTGCCAAATTTTAGGCAGGAGCCTAATATTTGGCCAATTTGCAGTATGTGCGCGCAAGGGTCCCTGGGGATCCAGGGCACGGCACGCACAACGCACTACGCGATGCTGCTCGACCAACTCACGCGCTGGACAGCGCCCTTAGTGGCCGAACCGTCACAATATTAATAGGTCAAGTGCATTTTTTTTTCAATGGTCAAAGAAAAGTAGATAGCGGGTGCACAGCAACTTTGACTGTCAGCTGGTTTGGTAGCCTTAGGGAAGTAGTACCGCAAGGTTGGCTCCTGGGGCGGATTGCAATAACGCGGTCTAAGTCGGCTGGCTAAACCAGTCCGATTTTAGCCAGCTATTGCTCTAAGACGGTCTTGGTTAAGACACCAAACTTGGCCCATTGCAATAAGCCGGTCTAAGCCTGCTTATAGAGTAATGATTCACAAACAAGCATTCCATGGTTATGGGCAAATACCAGGGAGACTGCACGATTTTTTGCGGTTTATGTGATTCAAATCGTGCGAAATCAAATTTGTCAATTCCGAGACTTTATGCTGAGAAAATTGTATTTGAAATTGCAACACAACTCAGTGTCATTACATTTTTCTAGAAGATACCTTCTATCCTGGAAAATCCTCCTTCAAAGCAGTATTCTGCTATGTTAAGATTATTAAACACTCATCAACTGAAGAAAAAAACTTTGGTGGGAAAGAATAATTCAACAAATCCCAACTATCGACTGTTTTAAGCCAGCCCAACCCAGGCTAACTATTCTAAGACCCTCTTAACATTTACACCGTGTCATTGCAATGGTCTTACTTATAGGGCTCGCTCAATGACGGCCATCTCTGTAGGAGAACTGCAACTGCGTATTTTACGCAATCAAGCACGCATTGCACAGAGTTGAAAATGTTCCAAACATGCGCGCTTGTTGCTCGAAATGTGTTCAAAATACGACGCAGCCGATGCGCGTTATACAAGTTGACGCTCAAAATGCCGATGCACGCGGCTGGTCTGTAGGAAATGACGTCATTTGAACGAGACGGACTGACATCCAGAGCTTTAAGACTGTCTGATGCGCATTGACAGCTTTAAGACCAGTTATTGCAATCCGCCCCCAAATAGCACATCTATGTTCAGCAATTCATCCTCTTTCATTCAAATCATACATGATTAAATTATTTGTCAGAAAAGAGGCTGGAAATGGACCATTCACCATGCATTTTCCACAGATGCGTAGCTGGTGATATATATCCGTGCCGTGTACATACATGTATGGTGTATACACCAAGTGGATAGCAAGTTGCGTATATGACGTCACAAGACCACGCAAACTGATGATGTACTCGGTGTACTAACCGTATCCTCAGTTGCAAAACCTCTCTATTATTCAATAAGCAAGTTCAGTTTCTCAATGAAGTAGTCCAGGTCAAAGGTCAGTTGGGATAAAATCGCTGACGTGATGTTATGTGAATGCCCATTCTTGCTCGTAATGAGCGTTTGATAGAAAACCCGAATGACCCGCGACCCACATCATTGTGCGCCTGCGCAGCTGAAATACCAAACTGGCTTATTGTGCATCTGTCATGATGATTATTGTATATTGAACATTACTAAGTGATCTTGTAGCAGTTGTATTCCTTTTTATACAACACCGGAATAAATCCCCGTCATCTGATTGGTGGATTGTTGATCACATGTCATGAATTATTCGTACCAACGCACGGCGCGCGAGTGGCGCGCAACGCGCAGTGCAATGGTAGTACTATTGCACTGTGATTAGAAGTACCATTGCACTGTCACTGTTGCCGATGGAGGCGCTGTGGTGTTTACGTTTCACAAAAAATAGTTGCAAAATGGCGGACTTATTGAACTTATTGAACTGTTTGAGTTCTAAACATATGGAAAAGTTTTAAATTGAGACAAATTGAATGTGATAGTCTCAACCTGTTGAACAGTTTGCATAAATTAAATATGATGACTCTGAACTTGTCAAACTTGTTAACAATTTTAACTCGAATAAATTGGCTATTAAAAGTCAACCAATTAGATGACAAGGATTTATTCAGGTGTTATATAAAACAAATAATGAATGTTTCACGTTCGTGAAATGGTAAGAATAATTTCATTCGGTGACAGATGAAATGTTCCATTCCACTCGGCTTCGCCTCGTGGAATGGAACATTTCATCTGTCACCTCATGAAATTATTCTTACCATTGCACTCACAAACATTCATTATTTGTATAGTATGATAAACTTGACTTGGAATGTAGCACTTGTAATTCGCTCTTGACTTTTTCTCTTTTTTTTAGGCATGATTTGAGTACAAGCTATACAGATCCTGCCATCAAAGCAATTATGGAGGTATTTTTCTCAGTATTTTAATATTTTTGCAGGACTTAGATGTGCATTTTAAATGGCAAGGTGTTATTAAAAAAAAGGAACAAAATTGTTTCTGAAACTTGATAATAGTGTCAAGCTATTTGTGAGTGCTGAACCAACAAAACTTAAATCCAGGCTAGATAATGCTGATAGTGATGCAAACCTGTACAGGGTGAGTCAAAAAAAGCGAAACCCAAATGTCGGGACTATTGTTTTAGTGAAGTTCTACATGTAGCACTTTAATCTGGGATATGAAAGCCCAATTTATAAGCTTTCTTTTAGTACAAGAATCATTTAAATCACTTTTGTACAAAAAACACCATCACCTCTTTAAAGTTCTGTCCACGGCTCACAAAAAAGATGTGCGTTATTCAGCGAAACGAAAACAATTCACCTACATCCCTACATGATTTGTTTTCGTTTTGCTTCTTACTTCTTGTGATCTGTGGACAGAACGGTGGTTGTGTTTAAAATTCCGTAACTTGAAAAGTACATGAGTGATTTGAATGATTCTTGTACTAAAGAAAGTTTATGAATTGGGCTTTCATATCCTAGATTTTGAAAGTGCTACCTGCAGAACTTCACTAAAACAATGGTCCCGACATTTGGGTTTCGTTTTTTTTACTCACCCTGTATAGTTAAAATAAGACAATATTCCAGCTGATACATCAGTTTGCATTTGCCTTGTATATTTTGTTTGGATTAACGAAGATTTAAACCTTTGTGGAACAAACATTGATGTATTAAATTATTCAAGAGCTTACTCGTTGTACACAATGTACAAAGTAAGCCTGTTGCCTCATGTTTGTGTACATAAACAAACCTATGGAAAACTCAAAACTTTGTACAGTTTTTGTTCATCTATTTGCATGTGCTTTTGCTTTAGAAACTGATGCATAAATGAAGCTGATACGCCCATAACCGATACACATAATCAGTAAATGAGCATGAGCATTTCATTTTGCTCGGTGCATACATGTACAATGCACAGATTAGTCTTCTAAGTTTTCTCATGCACGCCTATAGGTCTCTCTCAACGACGGCCATCACTGTTGGAGAACTGCAACTGAGTAGTTGACGCAATCAAGCACTCATTGCGTAGTGTTGAAAATGTTCCAAACACACACGCTTATTGCTCGAAATGTGTATGAAATACGATGCAGCCGATGCGCGTTTATGCAAGTGGACGCTGAAAATGCTGATGCACGTGCCTGGTCTGTATGAAATGACATCATTGGAGAGAGACCTATAATTCTGTGTACAGGCTGCAGTGATGTTTGTTGCGGTCTCGTGTTGCATTTAGAGCTCCTCTTTCAAATGACATTCCATCTTATTTTAATAATGATGCTCTACAGTCATGCACATACTCTCCAATTGTTAGCACCCATGGACACATAAATGAATAGGAAAAAATAACCACAACACATTTGTGATGTTGTCTTTTTGTCTCCATTGCAGGCTTGTGTTGCCGAAAATGATGCAGACAAGCATGCTTCTAATCTGAAGGTAGGACTGCGTTTTGAAGGTTTGAAAGATTAGCATGTAATTGGGTGCATGTACCACTGATCACTATATAAAGACTGGATAGCGAATAGAGAGCCGCACAATGAATGAATATGACGCCATATTGGTGAGACCGGTGAGACCGCGGCTGGTGATCTACACAGGACAAGTCGCCGTCTTTATAGACAACATGATTTCTTTTGTGACATCCCGGTTCACTTGACTTATATTTTGACCACCACCACTGGTTTACAATTTTTCTAACGACGTGATTTACTTTTTTAATGCCGCAGTTCACTTTTTTTGCGTTTTGGAAATAATAATCACTACGGAAATGTGTCCCTTTTAGAACATCATAATATGTGTACGTGACTAAAGTGCGCGTCAACTGTTGATACAACGCGCGCGTACATGTATATACGCGCTGAACGTTTGTATTATACGCAGCCATCTTCGTGAGACCGGGGGCGAATTGGTCAATATGCAAAGTCTACTGTGTGAATGCTGTATGGATATCCGCTATCCAGTCTTTATATAGAGATCAGTGGCATGTACATGTATGCTGCATTTAAGTCATTGGTTTTTTTGGTAACTACCTTGTGTCAATGTTTCAACCAGACGAGAGATCAAATCAATAATGGGTTTTCTAAAATTCGTCGGAGAGACTGGGCCCTTCTCATCCTCATCTGGAAATGAGGAAGACTCGACTATAACATCAGTAGACTTACAAAGTTGATAAAGTATATTTATAAAGAGGACGTGTCCAACGATATTGATGATGAAACTACCCCTGCTCTTCTAGCCAAATCATTCAAAAGCCATCACAGCTTCCTGGGGCATACAGTTTCATGGTTCCATTTTGGTTTAGAGCGTCAGTACTGTGAAATCTCGATTTCAAGTCAAAACCTGTTAACTCAAAAACCCTTCCAAATCAAATTAAAAACTTATTCCCGTCAACTGTTGTTGAATAGAAAATCCATTGGATAACTCAAAACTCTGCTAAACTCAACATTTGAGCCAATTCCCTGAGGTTTGACTTTTCGAGATTCCACTGTAATTCAAACACTCTTGATCTAGCTCTTGCAGGTAACCATGTGACTCTTGGGTCAGGAACAAGCACTCACTGACAAGTGTCATGTTCAGGGACACACGCACCACAACCCTAGGCTGGACTTGAACCTTGTCTTCTTTAGAATTACCCACAAGATCGTGGGTTCGATGCTCCATGCCATGAGGCCATGGTACTCCACTCAACGAGCATAATTCTGACTTAAAGACAAAGTCCATCATTTGTAATTTGTGCATTTTGTTTGTTTGAAGCAACAAAAGTGCTCAAAATCTAAAGAAGGGTACTGAACAACTAACCTGATGAAGTTTCAGCTCAGCTTCAGCTGTATATTCAGAGAAAAACAGCATTCTAGGATCTCAATTTCAAATCGAAAGTTGCTGAATCATGTTTTGATTGGGCCTGAATTCAGCGTCCGAAACATGTTCTCACTGAGCCGATTGCAGCTACGTGATGTCGCGCACTGATCCAACGAATTATAGCAACTGCGTGTGCGTCGTGTCCATGCTTGCGCGTGCTTCGCTAAATAACAAAACAAACTACTAATTTAAATTTCCTACGGTGCATCTTAAAAAGCACCATTGGAAAGGCCTTCTTTCTTGAATACTTCAAAATGACAGCTTGCCAAAAAAAATAATTTCACAGGGAGTTTAGTCCCCTTACTATCTTTCAACCAAGTATGTTTTTCAACAATAATTACGCCAGTTACTTTTCGGATAGCTGCAAATGATGAACTATAGCTTTAACAACTTCATTTTTTTCTTTCGTCAGGGAATTCCAGTTCTGGCAAGAATCGGTGCACAGGATCGAACGGTGCATCCATACTTTGTGAGGTAATGCCATGTTATTTATTAGGTTATTTACTTATTTCAATTCGTTCTGGTCATGAATCTAAGCTTTTTTTCTTAAGCGTACAAGCACTGTAGCCCTACAGTAAAATATAAATTTGAAAATTGAAAAATTCCTTTCAGGCGAATGGTTCGACTTCTGAAAGAAGCAGACGTGAACACAACCTACAGTGAGATAGCAGGCAAGGAGCATTGGTGGTGGGATACGTGGTAAGTAGGATGAAGTGTGCTTCCTTTTACATATTACTCTATCTCATACATATTCATGAGCGAGAGTCAACTTCTTACTGGTCCATTCACCGTCACATGTCAGCCATTATATCTGCTATTTACCAAGTGCGCATGGAAGATTCACGCACAGGGTAAATGAACATGCACAGTTGGCTATCGGCAATTTTGATGAAGATGTTTGAGGTTTAAAAACAAATATAACATGCTATTCATAAGATGGAATTTTCGTGTCGGGGTGATGTAAATCATATTAGGTTTTGCCCTTCACTGACGTATAAACACTGAATACTCAGTGTGTTACCTCCCGAGTGAAAGTTGGAAATAATCACTCGGGTGGGACTCGAACCCACGACCTCCTGCTTTCTAGTGCAGATGTCTTACCACTCTCACACGGGAGGTAACACACTGAGTATACAGTGTTTATAGTTGGTGAAGGGCAAAACCTAATTTGATAAATATAACATGGCTTATTTTGAGTGGATAGTCCTATTTAAGCTCACCTTGGTATCTGAAGTTGACAAACTACCTGTAGTTCCATCTGCTTTGCCTTGGGAACTAGTTTGTCAACTTCCAGTAACTTCCAATAATTTCCAATATCACCCTCAAACCATGTTATATTTATTAAACAATTGCTGACCACTGTGATGTGGCGTTTTGAACACCCGAGGGGCGCATTGCACCCTATGTGAAGCCGAGGGTGCTATGCTCCCCGAGGGTGTTCAAAACCCAATATCCCACATCACAGCGGTCAACAATTGTTTTGATATACCTTTGTCTTGGATTTTTTTTATTTTGATGTAAAAATCACGAAAACAAACAGCAGTAAACACAGCAATCATGATCATCAAACACCAACTCACATGCATGTTGCGTGCTCGAAACAGCTGATCGTCTGCTAGTTCACTGCTCCCACTCATGTGTGAAAGCATGGTGCAAATAGCGTGGGTACCAACGATATAAGCGTTTCACACCATACGTATACCGTACGTATAAAGTCATAGCACTCTCCCTGTGGGATATCACGCCACAGTACGTGATATCCCACAGGGAGTGTGCCATAACTTAACACATAATTTCTCTAGGCCAATGAAAATACAGTATTCAAGACAGAGGTATAACAATGTACAATCTTGCACCATGCTAAGTGGTCAAATGGAAATCTCTTCCCTTGGGGCAACTGCCACTAACTTTTCAGGGCATGGCCGGTAGAGAGGGGATCAGTCAAACATACATCATGGTCACAAGTTTTTGCAGCATCTCCTTTTTTTGTTGTTGTTAATTACTGGATTTGTCTTTAGACTGAGGCAACAACTAAAATAAGATGCCATTCCGTAAGGTGGTACTTTACTCACGCACAATTGGTATGCACATATCAGTGCTCCTTCCACAAGTAGGGTTTTCAAACTACACGCGCACCTCAAATAAAGAATGCTTATGATATGCAAATGAGCATGGCAAAAAAATGGAGATATTATTCTGAGTATTGATAGATATTATTTTATGCCATAACAGCTAACGGAAAAAAACACATTGGATAAATATGAACCTAAGAAAACATTTTTTAGGTTCATATGATTGTTTAGCTGTGCAGTGTAAAAATACTTCAAAACCCATTTTATTGTGCGTACAAGTTTGGCATCCTATTATTGCTCCTCAAAAAATGGAGAAGTTAGGCATATTCTGCTTGTTGTGCCTTGCTGTGAGAATAGCTTGCATTAGTCAAGTAAATAAAAGTTAGGCAAAGTAGTTGTGATCAAGCCACCTGTAATTTACGTGTTACAAAGTGACCTCCAGATCTATATCCTTTTGAGCACACATAACTGTTATACCAAACTTGCTTACACGGGTAGAAACTACAAGTAAATTGTAGGCCTATACTAACAATTGGTACATATACACAGAGTTAGGCAAAATATGTTTGTGTTATTCTGATGGAAAGTTAGGCAGTTACATGTATAGCACAACAGACTGTGTGAAACACCCATTAGGTAGAGTGATCGAGATTGAATTGGAAGTACACGTAGCAAGTGACACAGCACTAAATGTGTTGAATACATATATCCTTCAATGAATAATATCAGTGCCTGACTTTCAAGTTTTTATTGTGCATGAGGTTGTAGTAAGTATGGAGAGTTGGTGTATCTTTTAGTTGTTACATTGTGTTGGAGACTTGGAGTGTTCATTTTTAGAAATTTCTTAACCACAAGTCAATTTCAACTGAAAACAAAAATCAGAACAAATTTAATACAAAACAAAACAAAACGTTAAAATAAAAACCTAACATCAAAACAAAACCTACTCATAGTTTTTGCCTAGCCACTTCTTTTTGTTGTTGAATGCATCATGCTGGAACAATTTATTTAATTTGAGAATTTTGAAAGAGAGATTCAAGCTCTGTGTGAATGTATTTTGAAATTCGAATGCAGCTTCTTTTTGTTGAGAGATTAGCTGTTACACATGAAGTGACTGTCCTGACAGAACTTGAATTGCTTCTAAAATTTACATTAGAATTTTCCTTTAAATTAGAATTATAATTTAGACATTAAATAATTAACCAACTAATCCATTGGATTATTCAACTTTTCATTCGGGAAAAAAATCTGTGACTTTAAGCACAGAGTGTAAATTAGGTGTTAGAATTACTGCTGAGGTGGAGAAATTTAAAATTCAAGATATATCCAATTCTAGGGCTGTGCTTTATTAACATTAGAAATTATACATGTGTAGGGGCTGAGACCAGACCACTTAGTCCAAGTGAAAGTCTGCCATAAAATATATTTTGTCTTATTTAAAAATTAAAAAAATATATTGTAACTTTGCTAACCTTTGGCTTTGAAATGCCTCTTCTGAATGAAACTCTTTCAAAAATATGCCGGTTTTATGAATTTCGAATTTACAATGAAATTGTTTATTTGCCAAGATAATTAGACCTATATCAGAATGTCATCAACATACATGTATTTATGAGTTTGGATGATCCACTTAATAAGTGTGAACTTCCGGCCATATTCATCAACTCCCCCTCACTTCAAACTTTTAATAGAATTTGTGAGATGAAACCAGACGAAATATTTTGAGCAGTCATGTGAATTTAATGGCTTAATGTGGAAAATTATGCTGATTAAACATTTAAACAAAATACCTTGCTGTAATAAGGCTGTACATCTATATGTAAGTATTTGTACAATTTCATGCTTTTGTCAATGTATGTAAATGGACAAATCGGCTCTGCTGCATGAAATTATTGATATCTAAATTTAGTTTCACTATAATTCACAAACGTTTTATAAACATATTAAACACAGAAAATACTAAGTATTGATAAGGCCAACAAAAAAAACTCGGTCTCTGATCAGACCAAAGTTCCGGAATTGATACGGCGACGCAGCTTCTTTTTTTTTCTTTTTTTTTTTCAAGCTTGGATTGTACAGACAAGGTGGGGTACTATTTTTGCATTTTTTTTGGTGGCCTCATGTACATTGGTGTCCTCCATAATTTGCCTTGGTGCCCTCGATCATTTGCCTTGGTGCAATTTCACATTCCTTGGTGCTCCTTGGTACAAAAATTTGAGGAGGTGCGGCAATAGAGGCTTCTGTTGGAGCTACCGCAGAAAATTTTGGAGAAAAAAAAGGATTGACGCGCATGATTAAAATCGACGTGCGCGCGCTGACCAGAGACCAACTATTTTTTTTTTTGGCCTAACGTTTCTAAGAATATAAATGTATGGCTATGTGCAAATAATGTAAATTGGACGAGAATATTGCGTTCTTTAATTCTCATTGTGAAATATAATTTCCTTTGATACTGTTTACTTTTGATCATTTTAAACACAAACCTGTGGGGTCATCATATACCTGCCTTGCAGATTAATTTCAAAAATTATATATTATGAAATTGTTGAAAAAATTGTTTACCTTGTCAAGCAAGTACATGTAAATATACTTCATATGTAAATTGACCCAATAAGTTCAAAGGAACATTCCAAATGGCTTTTAGTTCTACTTAATTTGCGTATTATTATTATTTATTAGGCCAACAAATGAAACAAGTACAATAACAAAGCAAATATATATAATTAAGTCAACAATAACTGACATTTGAAAAGGAACCAATAACATAAAAAAAGTATGATTAGACAAGACTGACGTGACTGAAGGATGCGAAAAGGAATGGGCGGGGGGAGGGGAGGGTGGACAGTTTGGCAGGAGAGAGGAGATAGAGGGACAGAAAACAAGGACAATAAAAGATTCCAAACCGGCCAGGGTAAGCAAAAGTGTACTTAAACACTGTAGCCCTAAGGCCTGCTTACCCATGCTCAAAATGTCTAATCGATCTTTATCAAAATAAATACAAGATAAATATATAAATGAAAAGTAAATGAAAAAAAAAATTAAAAAAAATTGTTAAGAACAACATTAAAGGCAAGCAAATGTAATATAATCCTGTTCATTAATTTGCGTATGTGTTCATTAATTTGCATATGTGTTTACCCTGCCACATTTAAATAACATCAAAAATGCATTTACGTTTCCATGTACATATGTTGATACTGCTAGGTTTTTTTTGATAACGTATTCTGTCAGGACATTATTATAATTGGGCTGTATGTTTTCCCCCTTACCCTCAGCATGTCAGACAGTAATATAAATAAAAACCTTAATTACGCTGAGTTGCCGGCGAGCATTGTGGGGACCTAATTGAATGATGTTTGGTCACCAACGAGGCCCTTTTGTTTGCTGACCTGTATGCCGTAATGTCCCATTCAATGCCCGTAGCCTTCGCTTCCAATTAAAAATGGTAAAAAGGAAAGCAGGATGTGGGGGGGGGGGGGGGGTTAGGAAATCCATTTAGGCTGTTACATTTGCACAAGCTATTAGTATGAGGCCGACTGCAGACCTTTGGTGTAGTGGCTGGATTGTGTGCGGTTTCATTGTCGTAAACCAGTCTGTATTAGGAAACCTTTAGAAAGCATTTCCATCCTTGATTCGTAACAGGAGGGAGGTTTGGGGGGGGGGGAATTTTGTGTTTACGTCAGCTTTGTTGGCGTTGCTGCTTTTTATATGAATTAATATTAGGGAATGGCCTGATTTAGCCGGTGTCTGCAAATAAAAGGCGTTGTAAGTTTCAGTGTGAGTCGCATTTTTGTTTACATCCCAATGACTGCTTCTTATTTTTCATTTGTTCATAGCTTATATACTTAAAAAAAAATTGTTCTAGTGTCTAAAACATTCAAGTGTATTTTGTGGTGATATGTTGATGAAATCAACAAATGTGTCGATGAAATCAACAAATAACCACAAAATAAGTTACATTTGTTACATTTGCCCAAATTATTAGTATGAATCCGACCACAGACCACAGACCTTTGGTGCAGTGGCTGGATTGTTCAATCCTTGATTGCAAGGGGGTGTGGGGGCTTGTCTTTTATGCTGCTACATGTAGATAATACATTTGTGGGGTTGCTACTTTTTATATTAATTGATATATTGAGGAATGGCCTAATGATGTAGCCAGTGTCTGCAAGTAAAAGTCTTTGCAAGCATTTGTGCAAGTTGCCTTTTTTGTTTACATTTTAATGACTCAAGTGTATTTTGTGATTATGCATTTTAAGGAATGTTTTAATGTTCTTCCCAACATCAAAATAACTCAAGACGTTATCACCTCAAAAAGTAGCTATTATCAACTATTGCCATCGACTAAAAGGTGAAATAAGTTGTTACACTTGCGGAAAATTATCTAAAAAACCCACATTATTTGTATGGCCCAGAATTCTGCCACATTTCAGAATTGTCTTTTTTCTATCTGATGATTTGAATGCTGACTTTTCAAATACAGTAACTTCCAAGTTCCAAAACAGTTTTGAAACACCAATTTTTGGTGTAGATCTTAATGTCCTGTTTGGCTTGATCATGTGAACGAAGCTTCCCCTTACCCGCTTTAGCCGTTAGTGCATGCCTTCGCCACCTGTTGCCTGCTTTGTGTGGGCGATCAAGTTGTGGACACACCTCTTGCGCTTAATAGTACAGCGCGTCCCAAAATACTGGCAACATTTATTTGCGAGGCTCTAATGTTGCCGTGGAAACACGTGCCGCCATTATTTTTATATCATTTTAAAGCTCGGAATCTTAACTTTATCCTTGGTTAGTATTGGTTTGATTTTCAAAAGGGTTTTGAAATTATTCTTGTTCAAATAAAGGCATGTCCAAATTAAACTCAACCGATTCCAAGGAAAATCAATCATGCAAATTTGTTTCTAATGTGGAGATGGTTCACCATGTAGACTACACCTTAAATAAATTCACAATTTTGTTTTTGTTTTAAGTTTATTCTGAGTCTCTTTTGGAATTCACATGCATGATGTAACTATTCAAAAAGCGCGCTCAAAGTGTGTTTCGAGTTTGCATCTGATGTACTGCATCATCGATTTTCCTTGAAATCAGTTGAGTTTGTTTTCATTGCCTTTATTTGAACATGAACAATTTTAAAACTGTTTTAAGTATCGAACCAATACTCGCCGGGGATAAAGTTCAGATTCCAAGTTTTAAAATGGCATAAAAAACAATGCCAGTACGTGTTTTCACGCCAACGCTAGAGCCTCGTAAAAAAAAGATTGTGGGTATTTTGGGACGCGCTGTATATAGCAGTGAGAAACAGTTCACAGACTTTCAAGTGTGGCAAACATACATTGCATTAGTACATTGTAGACAGTACCGGTACATGGATGCAACTATATTAGCTTTCTCAAATACCAGAGCTACATGTACATTCCCTCCTCCACTCATTTTAGAAATAAAACAATGTTTAATTAATGGTTTTCAATATTTTTTCTGAAAATATTTTGTTATACTATTATTGAACATTTTTGAGCTCAAACATTTAACACGTTTAAGGAATTATGACAGAAATTTCAATTAAAAAAAGGGGAAATTTGGATGAGATGACGTTAACAAAGGAAAACTTTTAAGAGAAGATGGGGAGGCTTTACGCTACTGATTAGTGTACATTTATTGTAGTTTTGAAATGTCTTAATTTCTAGTCTCTTTTCTTTGTCTCAGGAGCACTTATTACAGTCTGAAAATGATAACTATTTTGCCTAAGATAGAATGCATACATGTACGTACGTACATGTACATAAGTATGTAAATGTACAGGTACATGCCTGTTACTTTAGCGAAAAACATGCACACCGCCATGCACCGCACATACTGAAATTTGTATCCTTGTGGAGACATTTCTTGTTCTCATGTACTACAGTTTTCGAATTTGAAAGTACAGTTTCAAAATGCTCTTATTTTAACCAGAATTAATTTCCTTGGCTGAAATTCGGACTTAATATCCCTTTTCAAAAACTCTACCATTTGCGACACATCAACATACATTTGAAATTCCTAGTTTTTTAGTAAAATCCATATATCTATTTCGTGAAAACCTTGTGGATATTCATCTATAGAAATTGCCCTGTGGAGACGTACAGTATACAATATGTTTGTTTTCTATTGTGTGCATGTCTACAGAGGGCACGGTGTATCAGATCACATGCACCGAGTGTGTAATATATATTGGATTTCAATTGTGAGATGGCTGTGAAGTTGTGAACCTCGGTAATTTTGATATTTTTTTTATATAATATATTTTGGAATAACTTTTCTCAAGATGTAATAAGTCATCGATTTGATTAGTTCTGGTCATTTAGCCTCAAAGATTCCATTTGCTGTCTTGAAAACTCATGAGTTATCCACACCGCGTTTTAATGCTTGTGTGATGATTGGAATTAAGAAGTACGCTTACATGCACCACAGATGAAATATGAATTTTTCACGCTGTCTTCAGCGAAGCGACTGTCAATGTACGCAATAATTGATGTGGTTTGGTTCTATAAGTCCAGGCCCACAGCCGACTGTGTTAATTGGACTGATATTGTCATGGTTACCGGGTTGTGTTTGACATTGGCTGTTTGGTAGTTGCCATGGATGGTCTCGATGACCTGGAAATTAAAAATCCCCATCAATTAATTGTGGCCAAAAGTGGTGCAGTTTAGCCCATTGGCACAACACGCCAAGAGAAAACCTGAAAAAAATATGGCCTTTTTTTGCCCAGGCTTTTTAATTTTTTTAATTTTTTTTTAATTTGAAGATTGCTTTACGTGAATTAGTAAGTGTTCAGTATCAATGAAGATAACATTTTGATGTTGTATTTTTTTTTTAATTTATTTGAATCATATTTCATTTTTGTTGTTTCAATTTAATACCAATCCCAAGACTGCTTTATGTGAAACATTAAGTGTTCTTTAATTTTCTGGTAATTAGTGACCAGCCTGTACAAAAGCTACCCAGAGAGGTAGGGGTTTAATTATTTGACAGTTCGCGATGGTTACAAGTATAGGAGGGTTGAAGATAATATTTTGATATTTTAATTTCCCAAGTTTATTTGTAGTGTATTCCAAAATTTTTATCTGACACTTTTATTATTTTTATTATTATTTTTAATCATTGAAACCAAGGATTATTCTAAAGAGCCCATAGCCTGGCTCTATCTGGGACCGTGGAAACAAAAAGCACCCTAGGCACTGTAGCTCGCAAGCCTTAAGAAATATGTGGAGAGAAGGCAATGAGAAGAAGTTACAGTTTTAGAGGTGGAAAAAAAAAGCCCAGAAGAATATTCTGGGAAAACCCACGGAATCAGGCAGGGACTGAAAACCCAATCCACATATTGGCCCAGGCGGGATTTGAACCCGGGTCACAGTGGTGGAAGGCGAGAAAAGTACCGCTGCGCCAACCTGACTCCCCAATAGGTACCAATCCCTTGTGATTCACATACGGTTTTCATGTCGTAAGCTCGACTAATTTTATTATGAAGGTGCACAAAGCCATCTTTGTGTGAGCATCTGGCATCCCAGTAGCCTTTCTAATTAACTCTCCTTTTTTAACCGCTGAGGGAGCACTTGCGCAGAGAGCCCATAGCCTGGCTCTTTCAGGGACCGGGGAAACAAATGCATGTTCCCACATCACAAGAGCAGTCAACATATGTTTTGTTTTATCATGCCAATAAGTCAACATATCAACAACAACAAAATAGTAAAAGGGGACGAACCTGTGTTCACAGGAACGGAGAGCCCATCTCTCTTTCGAAGCGATTGGGCCAGACTCATTGTAATGCTGCTGCTGTGGGGGATCGCTACACCTCCTCCACAGCCAGTCCGTTACCTTCCCAGCATTGAATAATGCAGGTACCTATATACACCTGGGTTGAGAGGAGTAATTGAGGTAAAGCGCCTTACTCAAGGGCACAACACGCATGGCCACGGCGGGGCTCGAACCCACAATCCCACGATCATGGGGCCTGTGCTCTACCGCTATACATAGGCCACATGTCTAGGCTTGCTTATAGAGTTCAACTCAATATACTCAGTTTAGAACACTACCGTATTTATCAGTGACTCAGTCAGTCAGATGGAAATAAGCTCTTTGGTTCCAGCAAAAACAAGGTAGAAGTAATCTAACTCTTCCTGTCCAAAAGTTGATTGTTGAACAGCATTTTCTCTCAGTGGCCCACCCAGGATTTGGCTGGGGGGGGGGCCTCACAATTTTTTGTTCTCAAATTTTTTAGAATTTAAACTTTTTGTCAAAAATTGTCCCAAAAATTTTGGCCACAGAAGAATTTTTTTTTTTTTTTTTGGGTGTGACGTTGGTGGTGGTGGCGCCTGGTGGCGCCACTTACCTATTATATATACTGATTGAAAAATAAAATAAATAAAATCACAAGGTTTGGATAAAAAAAAAAATAAAAAAATCTTTGGGGGGGGGGGGGGCGGGGGGCGGCCCTTGGGTGCGCCACTGTTTCTCTGTATCAGTTTTATGACATTACATGAATTTAAATCAGTGACACAGTGAGTCAACGAGTCAGTTGGTTATTCAGTTTAGTAAAGTCGGTCTGTCAGTCAGTCGGTTGATCAGTCCTTCAGTCAGGCGGTCGGTTGGTTGGCTGGTCGGTCAGTAAGTTGGTCACTCAGTCACCCAGAGGAAACAGGTTGGCCCTTCTGGTCAAGTACAACTTGAGATCAAAGTTGTTAATTGGTATTCTGCTGATAATAGTGGGTTAAATCATCACAATGTAACTTTTGATTTCCGTGACGTTTCCTGCCAAACATGAGATGTTCTGTCCCAGGCCTGTGGGCCCAGCTTTTCACACCCGACGTGTTGCAGCACGTGCCGGTCATCGTGCTTTGCAACGTGCAGTAATGGAGATGGGTCAAAGGCAGTAATGGAGATGAATAGACGGCTAAATGACTAGTAGATTGCACTCTCTGAAACAAGATAAATCAAAATAATACTTGCTCATACATCAGAAAAGCTTCCCATTTAGTAACAAGTTTACAGATGTAATATAAGCTGAGTTTGTCATTAAGGTGCTTTTAAGCAATTTCACTGGTGTGATTCGTTTTAAGAAAGACATACACATTTGTTACAAATCAAAGTACTTATAAAGACATTATTATTATTATTTATTTTTATTATTTATTTCTGGTTATGAAACCAAGGTTTTTTTCAAAAGCATCCTAGGCACTGCAGCTCTCAAGCCTGAAGAAACCTGTAGAG
This sequence comes from Patiria pectinifera, assembly GCA_029964075.1. Taxonomy (NCBI): domain Eukaryota; kingdom Metazoa; phylum Echinodermata; class Asteroidea; order Valvatida; family Asterinidae; genus Patiria; species Patiria pectinifera. Next base: position 19,304,469 of record CM057142.1, on the reverse strand, counting down.
AGGAGACAATAAGACGAAATACAATTTTAGAAGTTGGAGGAAAAGCCCAGATCAGAATATTCTTGGGAAACCCACGGAATCAGGTAGGGACTGAAAACCCAAACTCTAAACCCAATTGGCCTGATAAAATGTTTACGTCTGATGTCACACACGTGACCAAACTTTGATGACCCCTCACTAATATTTTGACACAATTTGTGAAAGTGGAAACTATACTCTGAGGTAGGGAGTAAAAATGACGAACCTTATGAATCAGTGAAAGTAATATGTCAGATGTGCATGTAGATGTATGTAGTTAACAAGGGGTAAACTTCAAAAGTCAGACGAGCCCAATTGTGTGTCACACAGTGACCAAAGAATAGCCCTTCAAAATTTTCAGATGCCACTGGGCCATGATGAGTACTTAGTGCCTCTCCCATGTACAACCCCCAAAAATATTCCGTGTTGGACCTCTTTCACTTTTGTGGAGTACTGTGGCCTCGTGGTTAAGGGCACTGATTTGTGGTCTGCGGGTAAAGCTGCAGGTTGTGGGTTACTTTGTCACTCATTGCTTCTCCACCCAGAAGTAAATGAGTACCTGTGAGGGCAGACATGGTTATTGTGGTTGAATTACGCCTAACAGGCAGCATCCAGCTGTATACTCCCCAGGGAGCTGAGATGGTATTTGGAATGTTTCATGTGCCCAATGAGCAGGGGTAATAATGATGTAGCGCCTTGAGCACCAGTCCTGGTGGATACGTGCGCTTTATAAATACCCACTATTATTATATTATTCACTTTTGTAAGAAACCATGCAACAGTGCATCTATACACGGGTCTGGCACTGATCTACACGGGGAAAAATCCAAACCTGGTCGGGCCAGGGTAGATCTTGTACCTGGGTAGAAAATCCAAAATCTACAGCTGACCTGTGTACATGGGTGTTAAAAGTGTGAACAATATGCTTTGCCTACCCGTGTTTGATCAGACCATGGGCCAGTTTCATAGAGCTGCTTAAGCACAAAATTTGCTTAAGCACAAAAATGTCTTGCTTAATAAAATCAGGTTACCGGCCAAAACTCCATGCGATTGTTATGCTAATTAAACAACAGCTAAATACCGGTCACAAGCAATGTACATCACATGGAGATTTGGCCGGTAACCTAGTTTTACTAAGCAACGTTTTTTCGTGCTTAAACACATTTTCTGCTTAAGCAGCTCTATGAGATTGGGCCCATGTTACGCCCATGGAGGCATGGCAAAACAATGTAAAGATTGCGGCCTTTGTAAACATGTAGTGTTGTTAAAATACAGTATTTAAAATTTCACTTGAAAATTCAGGGTTGGCTGATTAAATCACTGATTTAAATCGCGATTTTAAATCAAATGATTTTTTAAAATAAAAATCACTGATTTAAATCACTTTTTTGTAAAAATCTTATTTTTGGCAAAATCAATTGATTGAGGGTCATTTTAATCATTTAAATCAACTGATTCCACTTAATTACAAACTGTAAGATGTTGTTAACACATTCAAACACCCCTACTTCATCACCATTGACTCAATTTAGGTTTTGCATAATTACACAAAATAGTTGTTTTTATTAAGTCAAGATCTGAGTTGAAAAGTTTTTCTTCAAAGTTTGTAATTTTAAAGACAGCACACTCACATTTGCTTTAATCATTCCTTGATCTGTTTACAGTAATATTGAGAATCAACCGTGCTGGTGAAGGCTTACATGAACCATCAAAAGGTGTATTAAAAGTCCCAATTTTTGGAAAAAAAGTCTTTTCCCTAAAGTTTCTCCCTACAAATTTAGATTGAGATTTGTATAAAACCTTTTAAAGGTGCAAGGCCTGATTTCTGTTCTCCACCTTGGACCATCAATCAAACACTATAAGTTACACAATCAGTGCCGCCGGTTTTGAAATTAGAAGCATTTTTATGAAATCAACATGCCCATGGAGAACTGTCATATTTTTTTGTATGCCATGTACACGTACCATAAATCCAGTTTTCATTCGTATCCACTCATAACGTATCTCAGCTGTATCAATCAAGCAATGCTCCTTTAAAGAGTCTTCAGTATTAATGTACCATTGAACCAATGATGTAGACTACATGTACATGTAGGAGAAATCAAGTGATTTTTTTTAATCACTGATTCAATACAATTTTTTTTTAAAAGCATTTATCAATTTATTGAGTTTTGTGGATGATGGGTATTATTGGAACCTGTAAACTCCTTTGTGATGGGTGTGAGGGTGCATGGGGAGATTTAGACAAATGTTTAGACATATCAATATTTTGAAAGTTAAAAAAAAAAAAAATATATGATTTAAATAAAAAAAATATGATTTAAATCAAATAAATCAGGGTTTTTTTTATTTATTTTTTTTAAATAAAAAAAAATCGCCAAACCCTGCTTGAAATTTTACTTTTTATTTACCAAATCTAAACCCGAATTCATTTTCTTAAAATAAAGTAAGAGTCATTATCCAGGACACAGCAGGGTGTCAGGGGAGTGGGATATTTCATAACCTTTGTTTTGTCCGGGCATTGCGATTGAAGGCCTAAGTGTGGGGAATTTTGTTTTTTTGGTTTTTGTTTTTTGTTTTTTTTGTTCAATCTGAAAATTTAGTTTTGTATGTGTGTGTTTTAATAACCTTCCAAAGTTTGTGGCACTTGTGGTTTGACAATACAATGTAATTCTAATTTCATTCTTAATGTGCACAAACGTGTATCGCCAGAGTCATTTAGAAATGTGTTCAAGAGTCCCTAGTCCCACTGGTCTCCAGAAACTTTCTCTTTGCAACCGTTGAGGCGTGCTCGTGCACAGAGTCTATTATGTGGCCATTGAACCCCTTCAGTGGCCATTAGACTGATGACATTTATTTCACTTGAAGTTGATGTCATTTGAGCAGACTTTTATTTCTGTAATTGGATGTAAGGCCGTTAAATTTGGCTCTGGATTAAAATGGTGCAGGTTTGTGTCAAATGTACGTGGGTGTAGGTCATCGTCGGCAGCGATGCAGAAGAAGTGAATTGATTAGAATTAACCTTCCGCGGTAGAATCGCGCGAACAGAGCTTGTGAAAATAAGTTCCGATTACATGATGTACAAATGGACGTGGAATGCGCAAAATCTCAGACAAGCAAAATTTAGCGCACAAAATTCTATAGGGTTGTCTAAGGGGCGTTGCTAACTCGCAAACGGCGATAGGTCAATTCAGAATTAGATTTGCCTTTCACCAGCATTGCTTTATAATCACTATATAGACCCTTTGCTTTCAGCAACCATCTTTGACATTTTTTTTTTTATTTTTTAGTAGTAATGACTGCACAGAGGGTCCTTTCATTTATATCCTCATGGAAAAGCATTCCTCAAAGATTGCTGCAGTGAAAGAGATCAGCAGTTTGTCCCTCAAAAAAAAGTGCCTGTCTGACTATTTTTGAAACAGCTACAAAACCATGAGGTCAATTTTGAAAATCTGTGGTTGTGCAGATACTCCTAAGCCTTGGCCTCGACCCCATAATGAGTTTCATTAAATTTCAGTCACGCATCACTACACAATTGTCAATTGATCACAACAACAATTTGGGACACTTGTAACCAAGTCCCAATTGCCTTATTCAATTTCATAACTGTGTTAAGTAAGCTGTGTAAAATCCATCATGTTGTGAAAAGGGCTGCAGATGGGATTGGAATCATTTGCCTGGCTATCAGTCATCATGGCAAGACATCGGTGTAAGGCTCAAGGGCAAAAGATTCCAATCCCACACCGCATTCATGAGCCTTCTTTTCTCACTGAGCAGGATTGATTAAGGCATAGAACTTGATCACAGCATGGAGCTGTGTTTATAGCTCCATGATCATAGCGTCCAAAAATGTTGTGCTCAATTGTCAATTGTGCAGCAATGCATGACTGAAATTAAACGAAACTCATAGGGGTTGAGGCTGAGGCTTAGGAGTATCTGCACAATATGTTCATGCGTGCACATGTAATTGACCTCATAGTTTTTTAGTTTTCTTGAAAACAGTCAGACCCTTTTTTTTAGGACATACTGTTACTGCTGTCGGAGAGCTCGTGAGAAAAAAAATCGCAATCCTGCTTGGGTGGGACTTGAACCAAAGACCTGCAGGGCCAATTTCACGGCGCTGCTAAGCACTAAAATTTGCTTGGCACAAAAAACGTCTGGTTTGTAAAAGCAGGTTACCAGCCAAAACTCCACGTGATGTATATTGCTTGTGATTAGTATTCAGCTGTTGTTTGCTTAGCATGAAAATCACACAGAGTTTTGGCTGATAACTTACTTTTATAAGCCAGACTTTTTTTGTGCTAAACAAATTGTTGTGCTTAGCAGCGCCGTAAAATTGACCTTCTGACTAGACTAGATATTTAACCCACAGAGCTTGCCAGGGTTGGTGGGCTTGATCAGTTGGACAAAGTATAAGTAGGTGAAGGGTAAACCCAATATTAAAATTAACATCTCTCCCCAATGGAAAATTTGATACTTGTTCATTTGATCCAATCAAAATCCCCCAGAGCTCAACAATTTGATCAGTTAAAGTCGGTCGGGTCGCTAGCATGAATGTTCTGAAGAACGGTTCTAGTCACAGTTTAACTAGAAGGAATACTTAAGCAGGTGTCCTTGTACCGGTAGATGGATGTTTACCAGTTTTGCGGCTTTTCTGCGTTTACCGGTATTTGCGGCTTTTCTGCGTTCAATCAATTACAGTTCCCCAATGAATGGTTAGTGTTCATCAGTCGTGGCTTACTTGCTAACCAGATCGAGGCCAGCCTTCGTACCTTTAGAAATGTCATCTGTGAAAGTTAAAGTAGATTTTGCAAACCAATCAACAAAATGGGAGGAAAAGGATCCCAGTTCCACAAAAGGGAATGAATTTATAATTCTGTTTATTCGACAGTGCTCACTGTATTCAATTTCACTGAAGATCCACTTTAGAAACTGACGCAATTCAGGTCCTTGCATTTGAATATTACTTTTTGAAACATCCCTCTAGCAAAATTATGGAATGTTCAGCCGGCGAGTAAGATGTAAACAACCCTTTTATGGAGATTGACGCGCGCGTAGCATGTTCTGCGCGACATGGACGCGATGTCACGCAGAACGCACCTGGGGCGTTGCGTTAAATTGAATTTAGAACTTTAAAATTCTGACTCGCTGGTAGTGTTGCGCATGCTAGAGTGAAGGACTGTGAAACCAAAAAAAATAAAAGTAAGAGGCACTGGATTTTTAGGAGTCCACATTTTATGTGATACTGGAAAAGTGTTTAAGACCAGCTAGCCATGTCTTTATCATCCGTTTAAGACCGGCCACGTGACGGGCTCTCGACCAATAGGAATAGCTAAACTGTCTGAGGTATTTATGAATATACATTAAACTTTAAATCTATTTTCTCACTGTGAGGTACTTTGTACATGCATAACAGATTTGTCAGTGTTGGGTATGTTGGTCTGCTGATAGCAGGCATGCCACTTTTCCTCAGATCCGCTGATTTCCTCGTTTTTTATTTCCTTCTAATGAATGCAAATTGAAAAATACTGTACGAACATGACAAAAACTTGCATGGTTTGGAATTTCATAATTTTTCTAAATTCCCAGTTGCATGCATGATTTATTAGGCTATGTGAAAAAAGTGATGATGTAAAAGATTATGAATAATAACAATTAAAATGTGTATTGCTCAGTCTTAATATTAGTGATCATTCACACATATAGCCTCAGAATGAAACATTCTTGCAACCGGAATAGCTTTGTTATACCTAAAACCTACATGTAGTACGTGGTATGTAGAATACCTTAACTGTCTGTAGAACCTGTAGCATCAAATATTAAGGCAAAATCACACTTTCTGTTGGAGCATAAACAGTATGCATTCACACTGACAAAATCAGTAATGTAACCACATTAACTATGAACAGTGGCGTAACCCGGGGGTTGCGAATGGGGGAGGGGGACGCGATTGGGGGAGGGGGACATGCCCCCTCCCCCTCCCCTCTCTTTCTAGACCAGTACAAGCACTGCATGTGAAACTTATTATAGGTTTTCCCGGCCAATTTCCTAAAATGTTCATGTACTTCTCAAAATCTGTCCTTCATTTTCGTCTGAATTTGAGAATTTCTCTTCGCTACCAGAGCATTCGATTCCATTTCAGTTCAATCAATTAAGTGATTGAGCAGCACCTTTCATTTATGTCCATTCAGGTCCGTTTACAAGCCTTCGTTTTCCCCTTTAGAGGGTGATTTCAAACATTCACTATTCTGTTTCACTTTTAGTTTAATGCCATCGGCACCTGATACCGTCAATCAAATTAGCTGTACCTGAAATCAATTTAGAAAAGGTATGCTTACGTAAATGAATGCACTGGTAACGTAATTGGCCGTCTGTTTCTCAAAACCGAATGCACGGACAATGAAAACGTTGTTGAATTGAAATAGAATTAAAGACTTGCATTCAAATTCAGACGACAAAAAATGACCCGATTTTCAGTAAGTGAACGAACATTTCAGGAAATTGGCCGGGAAAACCTACATGTATACTAGACCTATACAAAATGTATTTTAGAACAACGAATGGAATAAGTGTGTGCATTTCTGAGCCAGGAAATGTTTGCCTGTCATTTGTTGTAGTCTTTCACAAGTCAGTTTGGCAAGAAAAAAACAACAAATAAGGTCACAAGTAATATGGAATAACGATAATATAGGAATGTCTCAATCCTTAGGAACAATTTGACAGTTGAATCGAGACTAGATGACCTGCGAATGATTTGGGGAATGACTTGTGTACAACATGTATGTCTTGTACTGATCTGCGCACTCACCCCATAATAATTACGTTACTAATTATTACGTTACTAATTATGTGGCTGACTTGACCTGTCAATTGTTTTACACTCGAAGCCGAAGTTTCCATGGACAGTGGAATGATTTTAAAGAAAGGTGTGGGATTTTGTACGTTTTGATATTCAAATGTGACATTACAGCATCTGATATCACCAGTCTGCAATTCATATAGATACATATACACGTACATCTGTGATATCGTTAACTGAAATCTTTTAATTGATATCTTTTAATTATTTTTTTTCTTCATGGCATTTGAATTAGGACTAATTGAAAACTAAATTTCCTATAACACAATTTCCAAATCGATTTACTCTATACCTTTTAATTGATTTTGCTGCTTCATGGCATTTGAATTAGGACTAATTGAAAACTAATTTTCTTATAACACAATTTTCAAATCGATTTACTCTATGCATTCGTGCCGTTCTGACCATAGAGTTTCTACATTAGGCACGTTCCTCCGCAACTTAAAAAGGTTTGAAGAATTTTGTGTGAAGGCACCACTTATTAATGTTTATTGATCATGATGCTGATTGAAAACCTATTACTTACAATTGTGGCAGATGGCATGTATTTGTCTTTCTAATTTTGATCATCTCAAACATCAGCAAAAAGAAAAAAATAATTTCTACATATTTTATATGGACTTCCGACTACACTAAATGGGTTGTGTAAGTACACAGTACACTTGTGTTACTCTTTTCTCCCCCCCCCCCTGAACAAATTTAATAAATAATAATAATGAATAATAACTGAATGGCCTGAGAATTCTGGTTCACCAAGTAGGGTTTTTGAGTTAGGTTTTTACAATGAAGGTCACTTGTACATGTTGAGGAGGCTTTTTATATCAGGAATGTGTGCATGTCCTCCTGCAATTGCAGTACATTGTATTTCAAGCGTTTTTAAATTGAAATACATGTAGTTCATTCATGTGCCTTAAAATTCGCATGTCAGATCTCACTTCTTGTTGCATTCATACATGCATGTGCTATTGTACCTTTGCTATTGATTAATACCAGCGATTTGTGATGATGTGACTATTTTTATAGTGGAAGTCATTTTGTATTGATGAATTTTAAATCGGCAATGAAACCAAATACCTCAGCGCTGTCTTTTGTTGAGGAGATTAAACAAAGAAAAGTCTTCAATTTCATATGATTGCTTAGCACCGAGAGCCTTGGTTTCAATTCCAATTTGAAATTCGTCTATAGGGCCTTGGCCTTGAATGTTAAAGCCCTGGCCTTGAATGTTAAAGCCTTGGCCTTGAGGGTCAAAGCCTTGGCCTTGAGGGTCAAAGCATTGACCTTGGCCTTGGATGACAGACTTTTCTCAAACACTGAAGAGCATTAAAAAAAGAAGAGGAAAAGCTTTGTTCATCATTATGCAGGTTTTGAAAGAATAGGCCTATGAAGTTGCCACCAAATGTTGACTCCCAAGTGACCATTATACATGTAAGGGTCAAATTTGTCTTTTCTGTATGCAGGTCTTTGTAAGCTAAGATGATATTATTGTGGGAGCCTGACTAATTTTCTAATTTTTCTTTTGGATTGGCAGGAAGACCAATGATGGGGGTGCAGTCAACGACCCCCAACTACGCAACTTCACCAACCAAGTTGCCAGACAGTCGTGGGAAGGCACCCATGTACCATCGTCTTGTACTACGGACACCTGCACATCCGGGGAATTGTCACACTCAGCCCCCAGCGTTGGAAAGCAGAGATACAGTCAGAAAGGAGTGCCAGACTTGATAGAAGAGGGGGAGGCAGAGTATACACTCAGCGTGGTGAACCCAGCGTTGGGGGAGGGACTTTTTGGGGTTCGAGTCCTGCGACAGAAGGTGCCATTTAGAATGAGCACAGTACAAGTGAGTTTCCCATTGTCTTATCAGTTTCCCATTTTACACTTGTATTTTTTTACACCCGAGGGACTATGGTACCCAGGGTGAAGGGGACGGAGCCATGTATTCTTGAGGGTGTAAAAACACATGCCACAATGTTCACTAAGTGACATTGTTGACTGCTGTGATATGGGATAGGGCGTTTTTTAACACCAAAGGGTCGCATAGGGTAAAACCTAGGGGGCTTAAAAACACTTTTTGTTTCTTCGAAACGACATATCCCACATCCAGCAGTCAACAATTGTTTTGTTATAGTATGCCAATAAATAAAAAAAAAGTAAAGGTTTGCATCCTACATGTATTATGCCAGAAATAAATTTTACCACTGCGGTGTAATCTTTGAGAACTGCAAGACAGAGGCTGAGGAGGTTGCAGGTCAAGTCTCAGTCTGGCAGGAAAGTTCACAGTAATCAAAAGGTTGCACTGCAGTGATTCAATTTATGTCTTGAATTGTGAGTCAAGAACATTTATCTTTTTGACTTATTGGTGCGATAGGACAAAACTGTTGTTGACTGCTGTGATGTGAGATATGGCATTGTTAACACCCGAGGGGCGCATATAAGCACCCGAGGCAAAGCCGAGGGTGGTACATGCCCCTCAGGTGGTGTTTTTTTTAGGGTGCTTTTTTGCCACTTTTGAGAGCGCCAGTGGAGGAAGATATGTACTGCTTAGCACGCTTATTACTTGTTGTATGCACAATATTTTATTTGGAATCTACACAAATTAACCCATGATGTCTTCACGTGAGCTTCAGATGCCTCAGCAATATGTGCAAGAGATCTTCCGAATGGACTAGCTCCCCCAACTTTCCCTTTTTTAACCATTGGTTACTTGTGCTAGGAGCCATATGGCATAATCCTATACAATAGCACTGCCCAGCTCAAAGGTGACAGTGAATCTGTCAGCTAGGTAGTCAGATAGGTAATGTACAACTAAAGGAGGACAATGTATAGGCTGGCCCTCTCTGGAACCAGCAGAAACTCCAAAAAGAGTTGTACATGATATACACAGATGCATATTTTGAAAATGTTACATTCCAATACATGTACATGTAAATGGTTTTGACAGATTTGGCACTCTGTCCTCCCTCTCTCTCGTATGCAACACCGAATCAAATATCAAGGTCCATGTCAAACAGCCATCGTGTCGCGATCGGGTCACAGCTGGCCAGACGAACAATGCCACCTTCCAGTTCTCATTGACTGCCTCGCGGTCTGATCAGCATGCAGCCCCACAGTCACACTCGGGTGTTGGCTTCATATATGCCACTTGTGAAGCACATGTGGCCAGTACGCCCGTGGCCTGCGAGGAGGCGGTTTAGGCAACACCAGCTCCTTCTGGGAAGGTTGAAGCCAGCTGGTACTTCATTCAGAAGGTGACCGGAGTTCTTTGAGGGCATTATCGTTATTCTCCCAATCTGCGGACCATTTCTTTTATGATGAGTTGATCAGCAGCGCTTTGCAACGATCTCTTATTTGTGGTATATCCTGGTCTCCTGGTATATATATCCTGGTGTTATTATTCAGTGACACTTGGCAGCCAGAAGGCTGAATTACGGTCATTGTACAATAGTTGCATAGATGTATCAAATCATCTTAAGATATTAAAGTTAAAACAAAATCAACAAAGTAAAATATTAAAAGCCATGATCTCATCGGTAAAAGTAACAACACCAGAAAAAGTAACTTTAAAATATTACAAGGGAATGTGGTGGGGGAGGGGGGGGGGGGCTTGGTAATGTTTGGGCTAGGGAAGAGGTTGGCAAGAGAAGGGGGGCGGAGTTAAGATTTATTAAGATTACACGTAGGAATTGGATAAGAAATGTTGGTTTAAATAATAAAACACATTAAATGAACTCTTGAATAACATCAAAAACATAAAATGACACTAACAGGTAGAAGGTATTACTGTAAAATTCTTATGAGTGAGAGGATTGCTGATATCTTGTTATTCAAGATTTATTCAAGATTTTATTTAATGTGTTTTATTATTTTAACTGCAACACCTTGGCAACCAAAACATACAGTCATGATAAAGCCAAGAGACTGTTACTCCAAGGCAAACTGGTTCTTTTAAAAGACATCAACAAACTTTCCCTTTCGGGTGACGACAGAAAAACGCCACCAACATTGGGACGTATCTCATTCCCTTCATAGACAGCAGCGTGCATACAGCATGTGCGAGCAAACACAATATGTATTGTAAAAACTGCTGTGTATTGTAAATGATTGTATGTACGGTACATACACAACACACTTATTCAGCTCCCAGCTAACAGCAGGATGATCGATCAGTGGTTGACCACACACACTGACCACACCGCGATACGCCCGTCTGTGATCTACAAACTAACACATACAAGGACAACAATTATACAGAAACAAAATTGTCATTTAAGTTATTTAAATGAAGATTGCATTTCCCTTTTACACACCTGTTGCAAATCCCGGCACGTTCAGCTACACTTAAAAGTGCAAAAGGAGTGATTCGAGGATGCTCATATGTTTATCAGTGGATTAGCTGGGCTTCCTTGGAGTGTGTGGCTGCTCACCCTAGTTACATGTACATGTATGTCAATGATGCTTTCTCTTTCATTGAATAATGAACTGTTTCAGAGGTTGAAGTACATGTAGAGGCCAGGGTGTACCACCGGGCTGTCTTTTAAGGAAAGGCCTTGACTGGAAGGCTCTAAATGGAATGAAAACCCTATGGAGCTCAAACGTGTCTAAGGATGTCAAGCTCAGTTTCTTCCGGCCCACAGTGGAGTCCATCCTGCTATGTGGTTATTAAGGCTGGACCCTAAACCTGACCCTCCAGAAGTCCCTCAATGGGAGTTTTACCAGAATGTTGAGGATGGTGCTCAACGTCGACAGGAGAGACCACATATCCAAGGAAGCTAATGCGGATCTCACAGAAGATCATATACATAACACTGACACAGGCATCCTAGCTGCCGCTAAGCCCACTGGTGCTGTGGGAACCGACTCATGAGGCCAACAAGCGAAGGGGATCCAAGGACAGCTAGAGGACAAGCTACGTCATCCTGAAGAGAGCTGCTGGAGTGGAGACCTCAGCAGAGCTGGCTGCCTGTATATTGGATAAGGGAGACCGGAGTTGACATAGGAGATCGCGCCTGTGGGTGAAATAGTCTCCCTTAATGTTGCTGTCTTATGAAGCTTTTTCAGACCATCGTCTCACCTACAGGTGTAGAAATCAACATGGGATCACTGTAAGCCGAAAACATATCAAGCACAGGCGGCAAGGCATACTATTCACACTTAAGCCAGTGTGTTCACAGGTTGAGCATACCGGTATACCTGGTCAGACCTGGGTTGGATTTACCCTTGTATGTAAAGCACTAGACCTGCAGAGAAGCAATGTTGGAATCTTACTAGTGAGAAAAGGTTTCCTGAAATCTGTGTTCGATCCGGGTCTATCTAACACAAAGATTATATGGACAGTGTGAAAGCCCTTTGGTTGGTTCACGCCCTTATTTTTTTCCCGATCTCTAGATCAAGCTGGATTGCCATCCGTGAAGGTCCCGGCCTTGCTAGTACTTGTAATTACTTCTCATCAGTTTATTAAACAGATGTTAACTTCTGATGTGGAACGTGCATACATGTAGTAATTTTTACACCCCAGGGATGCATGGCATTGAAAGCCTTATTTTCACTTTTTAGAGGCCTGGATTTTGAGAAAAAAAACCTGGTGGCATACAGCTAATTACAGACCACATTTTGTTATGAAGTACATGCAATTTCAAGATCTATGGCTTCTAATTTTGTTCGCGGGATTAGTCCATAGCCAACCCGTGTACTACATGTCTGTGTACACACCATGTGACCGGTACCCTTGCCTGCCCGTGTTTAATGGGACCCGGTTCGGCTTACGGTGTACCAGTGTTGATATCAACATGGGTAGGGGAGACGATAGTGTGAAAAGGCCTAAGGAGCTCATGTATGTTGTGTGACCGATGACATAACACTGGTGAATGGGTGTTTCAAACATTTTCTCACATGAGATGTAAATTTAAAAAAATTCATTATACATGTACAAAAGGCCACATACACCTTCTCTGGGATGCTTTACCAACTACAATGTACATGTGTATGAGGGTAGATTCAAAGGGTGGTTGGGATGGCTAACAAGCCCCTCCACCCCCTTCTAGATCTGATCCACCAATGTTAACTATTTCCATAGTGGGAACAAATCCCAAAGTTGCTTTTAAAAGCTCCTGAATAACATCATCACACAAAATTGCAAATCTTGATTCATTGCATCAGTGCAGGTCTTTTATTTTTGTGTGCTTGACTGCAATGCCTCATCCCCACCATATCCCCTCCCTTAAACAATTGGACTTCAACATCTGCCACTGCTGTATTTTACAGTATTCTAGTACATAAAGATAGCATTTAGTAAACCAGTTCGGTATTCCAACTGCGCATTTGCACTTCAAGATTTGACGATTTTTCTTTCGGGATAAATGTTTCATCGTATGCGTGCAAAAGCATAGCGGGGTACCAGCAAAATTGAAGAGATTGTTGTGTGGTGAACTGGCTTATTATCAGTGCAGTGTAAATGATGCGTGCATTTAAGAACTTAAACAATTTGGTTTATGGTCAATCGCTTGTAAATTTTCCTATTTGCTGAAGTTATTAAGACATGTCCTTGTTTTCCCATTTCCTCTTGAGTCATCATCGACACAGGTGGGTTGCGATCCTTGAAGGTCCTCATATTTAACCTCGAGGTAATTCTGAGTAGTTTAATTAACAATCTTTGGCTGTTTTACCAATTGGACCACGGTACGTGAACTTTTTGACCCTAGGGCTGCATGGAACAGTGTGCTATGCATCCATCTAGTGTAATGAGGGGGTAAAAAAATACATGTCGAGCATAGCAACCATTTACAATGTATATAAATTTGCCAAAATTTAAAAATTCCCCAAATGTTGAAACAGTTGAAACGTCACGTCTCAAATTTTAGTTCACTTCTGCTTTTGTGTAAGTCATGAGCTGGCCCTAGCTTACAATTATAAATTATTTTGTGTATGTACATGTATGTAGCCTTGATATAAGTCGGGGCTGCCAACTCTCACGCATTTCAGGTTATTCTCACGCCCTCGTGCCCATACAGGATTTCTTACATTAAAAAAATTAATAAATAAAACTCGAAAAATGATGTTTAAATGATGATTTTGTGCAAAAACAAATGGTTCATGTGGTCAGTAAATTGCCTCAGATCGCACCACAGGGCATCTATAATGCAACATTGTTAGGGACCCTTAAGTGGACCCTGAACCCCACATCGTTAGGGCTTTGCTTATTACTTGTGATTAATCTCCAAATTCTCACTTTCACCTCTTACTCAAAGTTGGCAGCCCGGTATAAGTTTCATTTGATTTGGTATACATAGTTGTACCAGTTACACATACATAGGAGGTCATCTTGTGTCAGGCTCATTGGGAATGAACAATTTGCATATTATCACAACAAGCAGGGGCGTCAATCGCTTTTCAAAAGTGGGGGGGGGGGGGGACATACCTTGATCAGAATTGATTTGAGCGCGAAGCCAATACGGCGTGGGGTTTGGCGTGGGGTTCAGTTCGCTTAAGGGCCCCGAAAAAAATTGGATTCTAGATGCTCTGTGGTGTGATCTGAAGCAATTTCTTACCACTCTTCCCCATGCTTTTAACTAATATTTTCGTAGCAAAAGAGAATTATTTGAACATTGTTTTCGAGGTTGGAGTCATTGAATCGGCTACCGGTATTCTGTAAAAAAAATAATTGGATTCTCGATGCTCTGTGGTGTGATCTGAGGCAATTTCTTACCACTTTAAAGGGAATATACAACATTTGCAAACATCGAAAAATAAAACTACCAAGTCTTTGCGAAATACCTTAATAGGATGTTGGTAAATGACAGTCTAAAGCATCCTGTAAAATTATGGCACCTGGTATACTGTCATTTTCAAGAAAAGTGGTATTTTTGTATCAATTTCCAACGCTGATCGGCCGATCAGCGTTGGAAGCATCTGGCTTTTTTTTCCTCAAATGCTGGCCCCAATTGACCATTGCACTTGTTTGCAATCGATTACAAACCTATGAACGGGTACGAGCCAGCTAGACTGGTTCCCTGACCTTACAATTCCCCAATGTATGTAAACTGCTCTGTTTCTTCTTATATGGAGTCAGGGAACCAGACTACAGGAAAATGATCGTTTTTCTTGGTTTTTATAACATTTTCGAACCCAAAACCTCAAAAAAGTCAGTGTAACTATATTTGCTTTATATTTCCAACCCCCCAATTCCATCCATTTCTGGAAATTACAGCAAAAGCCAATGATGTATATTCCCTTTAACCAATAATTTTCTTAGCAAAAGATAATAAAATAAACATAATTTTCGAGGTTTTCTCAGCTAAAGGCATAAGATAATTATTTGAACATTGTTTTCGAGGTTGGAGTCATTGAATCAGCTACCAGAATTCTGAGCTATAGGCGTGGGGTTCAGGGCCCGCTTAAGGGCCCCGAAAAAATTGGATTCTATAAATGCTCTGTGGTGCTACATGTATATGAGGCAATTTCTGACCACTTTACCCAATATTTTTTAAGCAAAAGATACATTGAAGTACATAATAGGGCCCTGTAAATGAGACACAAGTTCAAAAATCTGGGGGCGGGGGACATTTGATATTGTATCCCCATCCTTCAAAAAGTGGGGGGGGGGGGGGACATGTCCCCCTGTCCCCCCAGGATTGACGCCCATGACAACAAGGCAAACCTACATGTAGTAAGGCTGGTCCCAGTACACACAATATTGAGTGGAAGTTTTTTCATGCATCTGGTCTATACAATTGACTAGAGTAAGCCCATTCATTGGCATTGACCTATATCGCCGTTCGCGAGTTAACCACGCCCCTTAGACAACCCTATGGAGTTTTTGTTCACTAAGTTTTGTTTGTCTCAGATTTTGCGCGTTCTGCGTCCATTGGTATATCATGTAATTGGACAATATTTCACACGCTGCGTTGACGCGACTCTTAACGCGATTCTACCGCAATAGGTTAATTACGGGGTAAACCGTCACAAATGACTATCAGTCAGTCAGTCAGTGAGATACAATGTAAGTGCAGAGAGGACACTTAAGACTGGCCCACTGGTACCAGAAAAAAAATTCCGTGATTTTTTTCCGACCTCTAGTAGCCTTTTCTGTGTAAATGCGTCACATGACGTGTAGCTTCCCTTTTTGCCAGAGATGGTCACATCTATATATATAAGAGAGAGTTTAACTCGGCCTCCGAGACGATGTTTGCTCATGAAAGGATCCGAGACCGCGGGCTCACGCGGCGCCAAAATCGCTCCACGTCCGTGGAAAAATGCGGAGGGTGTCTTCCGCCGGGTCGGACGCTTCGGGTCGTCCTGATTTTCCCGTACGGACCGGCGATCCGTTTCGTCGATTTTTCGTGACTGCGTTTTGCGCAGGAATTTGCCGTCGTGTGCGCTTTCACGTTGACTGCCTGGCTGCCCCCTGTGCTGTTTTTTTCTGCGTGTCTAGACTTTGCGAGGTCAGCGGCTTCGACGTAGGGGTTGCGTTTACGTGTTCTACTTGGCTGTTTTGCAAAAGAATTCACCAAACGGTAGCATGAGGTGACCTTGGCAAAATATTTTTTCTCCATGGTGCGTGGCCATCAAGTGTCCCCATTCTTTCATATGCTTCGCTTGCCGCCCCGGCGCCGAGTGCAACGAATACTCAGAAGGACTTACACATTAGTATGCCTTGCGCGGTCTGACCAATCGAAAGTCTACTTTGCGTAGTACTTCCGAGCTATGCGTAAAACCATCGATGGCAACGCGTACTGCAGCCTGCTACACACCCTGGAAACGAGGTTGGGTCTACGGGTGCTCGCTATTTGAAGCGCAAGCATGTGACGTCGCGTGATAGAGTGCTGTTGCTTCCATAATGTGTTTACAGCTCCATGCTTTCACCACCAAGGCTGAGCGTTGTGAGTTCGCTGCCCGCCACGTATAATTCAGTGTCGTGTTATAATTTCGGGGGCCTGTTTGGGGTCAACGACGATGCATGGCAAAAAAAATCGACGAACGAGTGTCCGAACCGGCGGAAGACACCCACATTTTTCCACGGACGTGGAGCCATTTTGGTGTCGCGGGAGACCGCGGTCTCGGATCCTTTCAGGATCAAACATTTCTCGGAGGCCGAGTAAACTTTGCTCTTACTTAGATGGTTGAACCAACTTCAATAAAAGTTAAATCGACTTTTGCCTCGCAGACGGTCTCGCAAATTGTAAGAAGTTCAAGTTTACGTTTGTTGAAGAGTCCAATGCTGAAACTTAATTATGACCTTCCTCCATGATTCAGACCGTTTGTAATTTTATGGTAACACTCAACATTTTCATTTCAAATGACACCTTTACGTTTTATTGCATTATGATTTATTGTCAAAACTGTACAGTCAGCCTTCGCCTGTGTACTACGGTAACCTGTTCACTGCGTTTTCCGAATGCGACTGCCTCACAAAATGCCAATTTAACAGAGCAACGGGAACATTTACAGACAGTAGCCATGGTACATAATTATCATGTGCGTAAATCGACGGGGGACAGGGGACCCCCCCCCCATTTTAAAGCGGGGGACATTGTTTGGCCCCCCCCCCCACACTTTTTCTTCCCCAAATAAAAATTGTAGCCCGCAACAATGATTCTATTGCTCAGAATACATGTAGCTGATTAATTACTCCAAACTCCAAACTTTAAAAGCTGATCTTTTGCTGAAATTGGTTTCAGTGGTCAGAAATTGCCTCAGATCACACCACAGAAATTGCTTTTCTATAACTGCATGTCTCCTTAACTCCATGTCTCCTTAACTCCTTAATTTACATTTAACTCCCCAAATTTTCATCCCCAACACTACGCCATACCCGATCTATGATCGGGTAAATCAGCTTGTGAAGAAATAACCGTCAATAGGTTCTTTTCATTGAACATTGGGTGATAATACATGTAACTGGCATCTCAAGAATATGTTGCTGAGTGAAATGAGAACAGAGGATCTCATTGAATTACAGTTGAAGCACTCTCTAGCTCAAGTCCTTTTTATCACAGTTGAATCTGGCCTACACAATGTTTATGCATAATATTTATGCGGCAGGATTCCCCTTTTTGGATTGTTGCAAAAAACGTTTCTGATATTTTCTAGTCGAGGACCAATGTGTGTCAAGGTTGGAATTGGATTTCATGGTTTTAAACCACCATACCACATTTCAGATTTTGTTCATGGCTGCAAAAGCATTTCAGACGTCCTTGGTAAAGTTCATAGTGTTGTGAGAGAGAAAAAAAAATGAGTCGAGAACTTTCTTTAATCAAATTTCAAATTGGTGCTGATGAGCTCAGTTTAATTAACCTCACACTCTCCTCATTTTCAATGTGTTTTATTCGGTGCGTTTCTCTCCTCATGGATCTTCTATTGTAGCCAAGGATTGGCCAGTTTGCATCCTAAGTTTGCTCCAGGCCAGCACAGCTGGTGTATAATTTCACGCACCCTTGCTGTTGAAATGCATTTTAATAGGTTTGTAGGCCTTCAGACTACGAAAGTCTTAATGAAATTTCCCACTAGCATGAATGGGCCCAGCTTTGGTCATCTCACTTATTTTTCTAAAATTAGCCAACCCACTTTCCTAAAGCAAACAATATTGCAGAAATTGTTTGTTTATCAGATGAAAAATAGAGTGTAGATCAAAAGACAGTTACCCAAATTGACCTGGGGTAATGATCGCTGATTTTAAATTGCGTGGGCTTATCGCTTCATCTTTTCAGATACGTTTCAGTGGCAAACAGGCCCGTCTCACAACACGCAATGTGGCAGCTCTTAGTTTTTCTGCAGTTGGCCGTCTCTTGCTGCCTTGGAGAGAACGAGAGATTCAGGTATTCCAAAGGTTTCTGAATTTTCAGGTTAAGAAAATCAATTTGGAAAGTATTTTTTTATCTCCACTCTGATAGGTGATTGGTTAATGCAGGCACAGGTGTAATATAAATATTCATATCCTCCTGATTCTTATCCAATGAGAGTGTTCCATCCAATTTTGGTAGCAGTGGCGACTTGAATAAGTGAGAAACTTGGAATAAGTTCAAGGAATCCCCCCCCCCCCCGAAAAAAAACCCAATTGTTTGAAATAATTATGTCAGTGTCAAAGTGTTTTCTTATTCATTAATTTTCTTTCCAATAATTTTGGGAATTTCCTTGAACTTTTTCAAGTCTCCCATGTTAGGCAACCCTTTACCAATTAGGCCAATTAACAGACACCTCATTTTCCCCGCTTTTGTTTGCTGGGCTAAATGTCACAACATCATCATTGTTCACATGATTTTCCACGAGGTTTTAATAGGGTAACTGTGCCAGTAAGCAACTTGGTGAATTTAATGCTCTCCGATACTGTGGTTTGGCAAGACTATTTGCAGATATCTGGAGACAAATAAAAAAAGCTCGCAACTTTTGGGTATAATAGGAGCCATTTTGGATCGTTACTATATCTCATTATTATTCAGTCGCTTATATGCGTTAGAAACTGTTATTGAAGTAAGGATTTTTAAGTAGAATCACCAAAATAAAATTTTCAAAAAATAAAAAAACAAAAGATACACCCAAATAAGGGCAAAATATATTACACGGCAGGTATTAAAGTTATGCAAATTAGGTATATTTAGGGTCAAAATTAACGATGGCATCCATCCACATCTTGTTTGTTATGGTTATGGTTCAAAGATTTGATCTAGCATGGATGCCAGCTATTACCAAAAAATGCCGTGAAATTATTCTCAAGAGAACTTTTCCACATTTGGCTGGCCTACTATTATGTGACACACACACAACGTGTATACCGTATACATATTGAATGGAAATACGCATGCGTACGCCAAGAAATGTCCGCCGGTCCGATGTAAACAACCGGGTTTTTCCGTTTTTTTCTCAGAACCGGTAAGACATTAGGTTAATTTCCTTTCAGCCAGACCTTGGAAATACCTTTGTTTACCTATGTAGGATAGGTAAACAGTCTAAAACATAATATTTTCAGGGATTTCTGGCCGTACTGTAATGCCCCTTTAACGCTTGTGTAACAGACATATGCAAATCACCCTCACATATAATTGCTGGCAAACATTTAATATGGTCAGACCAAATAAACAGGTTATTTTTAGTGAACCGGATGGTAGAGTTAATGGTCTATTCATATATTGATTGATGGTTTGTACTAAAACCCTGCATGCATTGCTGCAGTGTACAGGTGTGTACCAAAGCGTAAATAAAGTAACACAGCAATGTCACCAGGAAGTAAATACCGGATCTCACATATCAGTAGAGTAATTAGTTTCAGGAAAAAGCAGGATTCTGTTTTGGCAAAACACTTCAAGGCCATGTTTAACCTATTATTTTTTTACCCTAAAAATTAACACATGAAGCATACTTTTTTTAAGACGGAATTAATGGTATCCAACAGGCTCGATATGCTAGGATATGATTTTGAAACTATCTTCAATTTTAAATAAGACGAGCCAAGCCTAGTAAAACTGGTCCCAGAGTGCACAAAACTCTATTTGTTCAGTGCCGCTATTCACTTGAAACTTCTTTTCATGCATTTGGTGTACACAAATTGCCAATTCATTGGTGTTACGCAGTATTCCTATAAAGGTTGCAGGCCAGTAAATCGGTCCGAAATTGCCTACGCCGGCCAAATCACGATTTGCATGCCCTCAACATTTTCAGTATTTGAGCATACAGTGGGCCATGAACTGGAGGGTTTGTAAAAAATATGGGTGGAAGCCGTGCACGGGACTGTGAGCTTGTAGTTCCGTTCAATTTGGATAAAATTGGGGCCCTAAAAACGCTCTATTTTGCAATGTAGTGTAGGCATCGTTTTTCAAAATGGCGATGGGCTTCAGGACTATTTTAAGGGGTGATCATCTTCGGATGGAAATTTCTCCTAAAAGTCATCAGTTAACCCCTGGTAAATTGAAAAGAAAATGAAAGATGATGAAATAAGCTTTAATTTGATGTGTGTCTCAAACACCTTGGAGAGTTGTGAGTATTTTTCTCGAATTTCTGAAGTGGGAGCATTTATCATTGGGGTCAATGGAAGTTTATCATACTGGTCTGGAACCATAAGATAGTACTGCTGGGGAGTCAGTCAGTCAGTCAATCAGTGAAATAGGACCATGATGTAAACATGTACAAAGACTGTACAAATGTGATGGTTTGAGCCAATCAAACATGTACATGTACATATATACAACGGAAATTTCCAAGAATGCATCTTTAGAGGCACCGTTGGAATGGCCTGCTTTTATTGACTTCTTCAACATGACTGTTGCCAGAAAGAATAATTTCACAGGGAGTTTAGTCCCATTACTATCTGTATACCAACTATGCTTTTCAACAATAATTAAATCATTACTTTTTGGATAGAGCTGCAAATGATGGACTGTAGCTTTAACGTATTTAATGAAAGGTCCGGAAAAAAACCCACAAGTTTGACACAGAAGCAAATAGAGCAACGTTTGTCATCACAGCCCACATAAAAGTAAATTAAAAACTTCCCATGTCAGTAAATATAGGTCGTGCTTTGTTTAGAATCAGGTGGAAAAGTAAAAACAGAAAAAATTGTACAATGTACATACATGTACATATGAAAATAATGCAAGTAGCACATGGCATTGTATTTAGTAGGGTACTAATTTTTACTATAAAATGCAACATGGCTAAACATTGTTTGCACTAATTGTTCGCTCGTTATTCTTTCCAATTCTTGACTTTGTTTTTCTTATGTTCAACTACGGCTTTTGCGTCGTTTTCAGGCAGGTTTTGAAGACAAGATCCCTTTTTATTGAACACCATTTTCCATAAATCAGGTAGACTCTGAACCAAATAGGTTGAGTTTTGTCAGCAAATAGAACATGAAATAGTTTATTATGGCACTTTTGTCAATGTACATGTAGGTCGTGCTTTATTTACAACATGGAATTAATGAGGGGAAATCAAAAACTTAGGGTAAACAATAACATGCATACAATTTGTGTAAAAAAAGGTGAATGGCATTGAATTTTTAAAAAGTAAATATACATGCAGACCTACTAAATGTGATTGCATGCACTCTATACAATGTAAGTGTTATTCATTGATTAAAGTTATTTCTTCCCCTTTAATTATTATTATTATTATTTATTCGGCCAACAAATGAAACAAGTACAATGACAAAGCAAATTTATATCACAAAGTAAACAAAAACTGAAATTTGAAAAGGAACCAATAATGTTAAAAGAAAAGTATGACTAGACAAGACTGATGAGACTGAAGGATGGAGGAATGGGCGGGCGGGGGGTTCGGGGGCTGGACAGTTTGGCAGGAGAGAGGAGATAGAGGGACAGAAAACAAGGTTTTAAAACATTTCAAACCGGCCAGGGTAATGACATATTGTAAACAAGATGTATTTGATATGGCGGTTATTGTCAAAACTGCTTCCAAAACTTTTTCCAGGAGACTGTAACGAAAAAAAAACCACCATAATTGTTTGGTCTACCTCCTTTAAGAAAACCTTTTTTTTGTTAATGGTGCTTGGCCTGTGACAGTGAATCTCATGATGTCTGTGGAATTTTAAGTTTATTGTACCTGTTTATTTAAAGGAGGGAGGGGGGGGGATTCCATAGGTGTATTTTTTTTGTTCATGGTGATTTTTTATATGATGTTGCGCAATATGCCTTTGGCAGTATAAGATCCATCTGTCGTTATTCACTGCCCGGGTTTAGTTCAGCAACCAAAAAATTATTATTATTAATATTACTCTTAATTATTTTTGATAATGAAACCAAGGATTCCTCAAAAGCGCCCTATAGGCACTGTAGCTCGTAAACTTAAAGGAACCTGTAGAGAGGAGACAATGAGAGGAAATTACAGGTCTACTTCACTCTACTTACCTGTAGAGCAATACTACTTATGCATATTCCCCCTACCGGCAGGTATTTTCGCTAAGAGTTATATACAATAGCGCCCTCTGGCGCCCTACCCATAATACCCCGCGGCATGCGTGCCTCGTGAGCGTCCTCTTTTCTCTTAGCGGCAGGTCGGGTAGGACGTGCGTGAAATAGCTCGCTGTTTGCCTCGTCATTTACTACCCTTTTTTGCTTTTAAGAGAAGTATTTAATAAAGATTAGTTTGTAGAGTTTTTCATCATCTTATTGGTTGTATTTATTTCATAAATAATGAAGCGTTTGGGGAGGGCCGATCTGTCGCTAACCGGAGGGACTAATTCTCCCACGGGACGGACCGAGCTCTCGGGGGACTCTGCCGTTAACGCTCCGACGTTACCGCGGCAGCAGTCTCTCGTCCGGCACCCTCAGCCACAGTCGGCTGGGGAGTTGGCGGTTCCGCCGATCAGTTAAGGGGGCCTCGGTCACCTTCTCCGGTCAACTCGGGCGGAACACCCAAACTAAGGGCACACTCCGGCAAGGTTCCCATAAAACATATCTCCTGTGCCGGAGCAAAGCCTAAGAAGGGCCGTCAGGGCAAGCGTGGCTCGGCAACGAGCGCCGCTTTGACACCTAGCCCTCCCCCGATCACGGGGCAGCCCGAGGGGACTAGCCGTCACACTTCGGTGGGCTCTAGTCACCCGTGCCCTCCCGACACAGTGCCAAACACCACTGGTTGTCGGGATGGGCTGTTGCACGGGCTACCGGTCCGTCCAGCGCTCGCTCAGCCCACGGGGCCTGAGGCGCTGTCGGCCGGGTGCATTATGAGCGATACGGAGCCGGTCGCCCCGGGGGATCCCGGGCCGACGGCCCCCGTGCTAGCTCGCTCAGAGGGACTACTCTCATCATCGGAATTTTTCCGTTGTTCGGGGGTCCCGGCGTCCCAGGTTTCTTCCGATCTTTCCTCGGACACACCTCGGGGCCGTTCTTCTAAGAAGAAGAATAAGAAGAAGAAGGCTGCACGTCGATCGCGCCGTTCTTCTTCCGGTTCGGACGACTCCTCTGACCGGTCCCACCGGGGCAAACGCTCCCGGGGGGAGGACGCGGTGTCTAGAGCGGATTTTCTGCAGGCCTTTCAGTCAATCTCCGATACACTATCGGCTATGTCGGCAGGCCGCCGGGCGGGCCCTATTGGGGGGCCCCCTGCAGCGATGGACTACGGCCCACAACCATCGGTCGTCGGGCCCACATCACAGTCTTCAGTCACCGGTCACGCTTGGGTGGCCCGGGATCAGAGAGACATACCGCACACAATAGGTCGTGCTCCGGCGTCCCCGCCTGCGGTGAGGGCTTCACACTCACAGTCGTCGTTCGTTGGTCACGGTTGGGTGGCCCAAGCACAGCGGGACATACCGCACGTCGTTGACCGTACATCGGAGGCCCGGCCTGCAGCGAGTGTCTCGCATGCATCGGCCGTGGGCCACGGTTGGGTGGATCAGAGGCCGCGGGACCTACCGCGTACGCTGGGTTCCCCGCCGGTATTGAGCATTCATCCATCCATGCAGTATGATTCGGAGGAAGTTGTCCAGCCACTACCGCGTGGTTTGGTACAACTCGCCCCTCCAGACGGCATTCGTTCACCGGAGTCAACTCGGCCCTCACAATCGGCTGAGTCATCTGATGACGACGAGGAACCAGACCGTCTACAACGGCTGTCTATCTCTGAAACGGAGCTCCGTTTAGTACAGAGGGATATGATAAGGGTACTTAATTTACCCTCCGCTGATGAGCCCCCTCCGCCCGATCATAAATCTTTCAAGCGAAGGACGGGCCCCGCATCTAGCAGCGAGAAGATATTCCCCGTACTTCCTCTAGATCAAGTATGCGTGGAACGTATCGACAACATCATGTCAGCGGATAAATGGCGGCCGTTTCTCGGTCGGGAACGGGATTATTTTCGTTTCCCGGCTGAAGATCATGCGAAGTTCTTCACCCCGCCTACACTCCCCGACGCCGCAAAAGATAAACTTGCGGCCGATGAGGGTGGTTCGTCTTCCAAGCGACCCTTTGTGGACAAAACACGGGGTAAACTTGAAGACGTTTTGAAGAAGATAGACACGGCTTCACGTTTCGGTTTGAAATCAACGTCGTTCTTGCTTCTTCTCACGGAATATTTGGCCGTGGGCTATGAAGAGGACTCGCCGATTCCAGCAGATATGCTGACTGCGGCCCTTCATTGCCTCGACCATGGTCTACGCTCAGTGCTTGATCAATTCGCACGTGTGTCGACCCTATCAACGTCCACCCGCCGGGGGAACGTGCTCGATGCACTTTTCCTTCCGTCGCAGGGTGCTCGCAAAAGACTTGATGATCTCCCCTTGACGGGCACGGATCTATTTGATGGCAAATTCGAAGATCAGATGCGCGATGAGGCCAAACGTCTGAAGGCTACGGAGAAAATTAACTTCAAGAAGCCTCCAGCACCGGCGCCCAAACAACAGCAGGGTAAGGGCAAAACGTTTGTCATTCCCCGCCGCAAACCGCTGAAATCTGGTCGCGGTGGTTTTCGTGGCCGCACGGACAATACTTCCGGTGCGCGCGCCACGCAGGCCCGCACGTTCTCTGGACAACAACGGCCCCAATCCGGTCGTGGTTTCCGGGCACCGGCCCCCGCTATCCCGGGGGCTGGCGCAAGTGACTTAATAGACTCGTGGCGGCCTCCCGCCGTCGGACCCGTGGGAGGCCGTCTCCGAGACTTTGCAGGGTCCTGGGGTTTAATTACGTCCGACCGGTGGGTGCTCGACACGATCGGGTGCGGTTACGCACTCGAGTTCTCGAGCACCCCCCCGTCAGACATGATCGTTCGACCGACGGTAGTTCCGTCCGATCCTACCAAACGTCTCTCCCTCGAAGGGGAGATCAATTCCCTCCTCGGGAAACGGGCAATTCGCCCGCTCCCTCCGGGGGAGACGCGGTCGGGCTTCATGTCAACCTTCTTCCTGGTACCCAAGAAGGAGGCCGACATGTGGCGCCCGATTTTAAATCTAAAACCCCTCAACAAATTTATTCGGCCAAGACGTTTTCGCATGGATACGCTCAACATCATACTCCAATCGATTCATACACCTGCGTGGGGAGCCAGTCTAGATCTGAAAGATGCATATCTACACGTTCCTGTCAGACCAGACCACTGGAAGTTTCTTCGTTTTCAGTACGAGAACGTCCAGTACGAGTTCATGGTTCTTCCGTTTGGTCTGGCCACCTCACCCCGAGTCTTCACACGTGTGGTGAAGACAATCGGGGCCGCATTAAGAAAACAAGGTGTGATGATCTTCATGTATCTGGACGATTGGATCATTATTGCTCAGTCTCAGACGGCCGCGTCGGCGGCACTCAATCTGACTTGGCGTCTAGTGGCGGATCTCGGGTTTATTATCAACGCCGAGAAATCCCATCCACATCCATCCCAATTCCCAATCTTTCTGGGAGCGTCGCTCGATCTCCAGAAGGGATTGGTTCGACCTACGGAGGAACGAGTTGTAAATCTCCAACAGTGTGTGTCTCTGTTTCTCCCGACGACCATGGCCCCAGCTCAAGCCTGGCTAAGGTTGCTCGGTCTCATGGCCAGTATGGTAGATGTGGTGAACTTTTGCAGACTAAGGATGCGTCCCCTCCAGTTACATCTGCTGTCCTTCTATCGGCCCAGTCGTCACCACATACGTCATCTGGTGCCGACCACACCTTGGCTGATACCGCACCTCCGTTGGTGGCTCGACAATGCCAATCTCACGGAGGGGCGTGCATTTCACAATCCCAAGCCGTCAGTGACCATCACGACAGACGCGTCACTTTTTGGCTGGGGGGCCACCCTCCACCCGCGCCAAGTAGCGGGTCGGTGGGGGCCCGAAGAGTGCTCAAAGCACATAAATGTGCTGGAGATGTTGGCGGTCATCAATGCTCTCCAACGTTTTCAAGCATCAGTGACAAACCAAGTAGTCAACATTCGATGCGACAATGCCACAGTAGTGGCCTACATCAATCGACAAGGAGGCACGCGATCCGCCCAACTATGCGCGCTCACGTGGAATCTCTTCCATTGGTGTATGGGCCACAGAGTAACACTCGTGGCAACTCATCTCCCAGGCGAGGAGAACGTCACAGCCGACGCTCTCTCCAGGGGGTGGGTCGTTCCGACGGAATGGACACTGCGTCCGCAGGTTGTCCAGTCTCTCTTCCTACTGATCGATCGACCTCATGTCGACCTGTTTGCCTCCCGAAACAACCACCAGTTACCGGTATATTGCGCAAGACACAACGACCCTTGCGCTTGGCAGACAGATGCACTGGCGATACGGTGGAACGGGTTACTGGCATACGCTTTTCCCCCGTTCTCCCTCATACCTCGAGTACTGACCAAAGTGGAACAGGAGGACTGCAAGATCCTCCTCATAGCTCCTTTTTGGCCACGCCAACCGTGGTTCCCGAGACTCACCCAGCTCTTGGTTCACCGCCCGGTGATTCTTCCACAGAGGGCGGACATACTGTTCCAGCCCAGCTCGGGTTTTCTTCACCCGGCCCCGGAGGATCTCCACCTGACGTGCTGGGTATTATCACGCAATCCCTCCGCACGGCGGGCCTTTCTGAACGAGCTGCGGCCATTGCAGCCTGCAGCCGACGGGAATCTACCAGAAAAGTTTACAACAGTAGATTACACCATTTTTACAAATGGTGTAGAGACAGGTCTCTGCGTCCCTCCGATACTTCTATAGGAGAGGTTGCAGACTTCCTAGTAGGCCTCTTTGACAGTGACCTTGCTACAGCCACAGTTAAAAATTATCGTTCGGCTATAGCGGCTATTCATGGAGGCTTCTCTGACGGCTCCTCGGTGTCAGATAATCAGAGTCTTAGCCAACTTGTCAAGGGGATGTTTGTGTCGCGCCCCCCGACACGTAGGCTAGTACCGTCGTGGGATCTCTTTGCCGTTTTATCAACCTTATCGAGACCCCCTTTTGAACCAATGGGCAGCTCAACCTTGTTGGAGCTGTCAGTTAAGGTGTCTTTTCTGTTAGCAGTGGCTACGTCTAGACGACGTAGCGAACTGCATTCGCTTACGGTGGAGACAGGTCATATCCGGTGGGAACCAGGGGGTGTACGCCTGGTTCCTAAAACAAGTTTTCTGACTAAAAATCAGTCGGAGTCATTTTCACCTCCTGACATTTTTGTGCCGGACATAAAATCTTTTTCGTCTGTCTCTCGTGACAAACTTTGGTGTCCGGTCAGGGCCCTGAAATGGTACGTTGATAGAACTAAAACGCTCCGAAGCGGCCATTCACAGCTGTTTATAACAACGACTCCACCATACCGACCGGCCTCGCGTGATACGATTTCCCGCTGGTTGGTTACGGCCATCAAATCAGCAATAGACTCTCCAACGACAGATTCCGTTGGGTCAGTCCATGCACATGAGGTCAGGGCGGCTTCCACTTCCTGGGCCTTTTTTTAAGGGTGTTTCTGTTAAAGATATTACACAGGCAGCGTGTTGGAAAACCCCCAACACCTTCACTGAGTGCTATTTGAAGGATGTCCTCCAGACGGAAGGCAGAGCCGGGAGAGTGGTGCTGAAGGCGGCGAGCCGAGCATCATCGTGTCCACAGGATCCTCTCCTACACGGGACTTCCCTAGAATAGGTGAGTCTCCACATCCTGGCTATTAACATTCATACATTTCATTGTGTTGGATATAAATGTATAACTAAACACTCTTGAAACAGGGTCATTGACCAATTAAACTTTTGTATCAGTCTCCTTGTGCATGGGATTGGTTTGAAGTACTTTAGAACTTGCTTTAAGAAGTGTCATGTACTAACGGTACTCTTCTTTGCAGGATTCAACTGTATTATATCATAATAACATGTGAGGATAATTAATATCCTTTACATGTAGATTTATTGATTTTTCCCCTGTCCGCCTTTGGACGGAACAGTGGGAACCATCTAGGGTTACATTTCCATGTTTTGTGCCCCTGTGAGTAAGCAGTAGCATCTCGCATGACCCACCTCCTTGACGGTGCTAGTCTATGCATAAGTAGTATTGCTCTACAGGTAAGTAGAGTGAAGTAGACTCCCCCCCCCACAGAAGTGTGGTTGGGGTCTACGAACGAATACTTACCTGTAGAGCATCCCTCCCCCCTACCCCACTCTTCTCGATGCCTTGGGTACTTTGTTGTATTCCGACTTAGCTCGAGAAAGAGGACGCTCACGAGGCACGCATGCCGCGGGGTATTATGGGTAGGGCGCCAGAGGGCGCTATTGTATATAACTCTTAGCGAAAATACCTGCCGGTAGGGGGAATATGCATAAGTAGTATTGCTCTACAGGTAAGTATTCGTTCGTAGACCCCAACCACACTTCTGTGGGGGGGGATTTTAGAGGTGGGAGGAAAACCCCAGAAGGATAATCTGGGTTAAACCCACGGAATAAGGCAGAGACTGAAAACTCAGTCCACATGTTGGTCCAGGCGGGATTCGAACCCCGGTCATAGCAGTGGAAGGCGAGGACAGTAACCACTGCGCCAACCTGATCCCCAAATGTGTCTTTTGTTCACATGTGAATGCTTTAAAATAGACTAGCAAAGTGAAAGCATCGTGAAAGCTTACAATAAACTTTCAACCGTAAGCCTTATTTAATTGCAGTTGAAAAAAAAAACAAATCTAGATTTCGAGGTGAAACTCGAAAAGAGTACGGGGAACGCATCTTTAAAAAGACTGATAAAGCACTTCAGGTCTTTAAAGCATTGTGAAAGCCTGGAACTTTTAACAGTGAAGCCTCAGAACAGTAAGACTTTGGTGTTTTTTTTAATTGCAAGGCACAAATGTGTATCAGGCCACATAAGAGAAATCAAAGGACTTGAATACTAGGGCTGTGTGCCGAGTATTTAGATATTTCACATTTTAATTAATTATTGAAATTTGAATATATATTTTTATTAACTATTCACACTTGTACAATACAAAATTTTTATGTAATTTTTTAAATTTTTTTTTTACTTATTGACATATTTCAAATACATTCAGGGGCAGTTCAAGAACAATTTTTTTAATGGCTTGCATACATGTACATCATGTGAATTTCTACCTACATGTGCCGGTACATTGTATGCATGACCTGCACATTTATTGTATTGTACAGTGCCCTGTCCATATACAAGTGCATGTACACTTCAACAATGTATTATGAATTCACGGGAAGTATGCATAAGGTGTATTTACTTATCGTCACAATTGTACTGTCGAAATAGAAGGGCGTTCCAACCCAGAAGGGGTGAATATGCATAGAGTTCCCCCAGCTCCAGGATAGTATTAAAAGCAGATGTTGATTAAGACTCATTTTTCATTTGGTGCAGCACGTTTGTGTACCTTGCCACTTGCACTTTGGTCAGTAAATTTGCCATTCTTATTAAGCTGCCTTCCCGCTTTCTCTCGTCATCAATTACTAGGAAAAAAAGCGGACTTAGAATCAGGGCTCTCTCTGAAGTGGACATCAACTTGCCCCAGTCACTTCACTAGCCAGTCACTAGCCTTAAAATAATTATGCACTTTTCGGACGACGTCACGTGATACGTGATGACGTCACAATGACGTCATGATTCAGCCTGAATCTTCAGATGGTGGTCTAAGTGTGTACCAGGTTTGAAGTCGAATGGATGTGAAAAAAAGTCCCAAAGTCCTGTGTAGAACGAAAACATGTGCTATCCTATGGGGGAAAAGTGGAGAAAAAAAAAGAACAAGGAAAAAAAAAAAGACAACAAAAACAAGAGCTATTTCGGTGTGTACACCGAAACAGGTAAAAAAAAACTGAAGCCAACACAGTTTGAAATAGGTTGACTTTCAAGCATACTCTGACAAAAATCAATGACCCCACAAGTACATGCAGACTGAAGCAGGATGCACTAAATATGAGTGGCCAAAAGAGCCAAACAACAATAACAACAATGAAAGACAAACCAAAAATTGAAGGACAAATTCAAAGCAGCAACCAGAGGACAAACACCGACACGCAACGATAAAACACTACCAAAAAATGACTAAACCACACACAAACGAGAAACAAAATTTGTAAAGAACGAATTAACAAAGATCGAGGTACAGTAACAAACAGCAAGAGACACAAGAAAAAAACAACAACAATATTCAGAAGACGTTAGCAGCAATCAAAGGACACATCACAGGACAAAGAAGACACAACAGTTACAAAAGACAAAACTCGCAACGAGGAACCAATTTCCTAAAAGAACAACAGACAATGAAGAACAAACGGCTGCAAAGAGACTACGTGAATACTACACGTATCTTCCGTCATTTTTTGAAGCAAAGGACAACGACCGGGAAGAGATTACGTTCCAATGCTAATAATTCAACAATGTAAATGCGCACTCGCTACACAAACGACGATCTTCTTTCACAATCAGCAGACAAATTTCTACAGCAAAGGACAAAATTGAAAAAGAACTTGTGAGAGTCTGGCATTTGGGGCTCGATCGCGCGAGTTATTCACATGTGCTTTACGGGCGTGCGATGGCGGTGCTGGCACAGCTAATCCATACTGTTTAATTTCCGGCCAACCCACATACTGTATTTTCATTCATAAAGTCGAAACAAGTTTTTAAAAAATAGGAATTTCTAACGATTAAGTTCAGAAATTGTTTTTATGTTTACAGTAAAACCCTCCCCATATCAATTTGTTAGTACTTCTTTTCAAGTGTCCATGCAGTCGCTGATTTTTCCGCCATCAAAAACTGCGCCTCGGTTTCATTTTTGTACACCATTGAAAAGAGGAAAAGCGTTTTGCCTTCTTAGAATATAAGGAAAACAACATAATTCTACATCACTGTGATATAAAATAAAGCATTTTTATTTAAAGAAAGCCAGCACTTTTTAGGATTTTTATTGTTGTTTTAGCAGAATAATCACCCTGTTGTGTGTAAAATCACTGTTTTCATTCAGTGAACCCGAGTCTCTTGAACTAAAATACAAAACAGCATGACCTTCTTAATAAAAGTGTTATTAAGGAACGTTGTGGTCTAACTAATTATCTAAAATGTATTCTGATCGGAACTTGTTAAAGGCTACTTTTAGGATTGAAGAAGATGATTTTCAATCATCATTCCAATTACTTACTTCGTGAGCATTCAAGTTATTGCGTCGTGCACGCTCCTAGTCGTTCACATGCTAAAAAAAATGTATTGTATTGCATTTTGTTACAATCGTGCAATGCTCACTTTGCTCAAAATTGAGTGAAGTAGCCTACATTAAATAGGTATATGCCTCCTAAAGTAGTCAGATTCACTGCTACAATCCCGGCCAAAATAGTTGGGACTCTTGGAAATAACCTTAGCCTTCCACGCGGTCACCCACTCCCCCCTGTTGTTCTCTCCAGCTGATGGAGCACACATCACGCAATGAGAGACACCATTGACAGGGGGCCGGGGGGTTGGGGCCCAGCAAGATTTGGCCAGGATGCTAGCTACCTGTCCCCATATTTGATGTCTGATGGGACAAAGGAGACAGGAACTTGTCTCTATGGTCTGCTGGCTGAACTAAGTGGCAGCTTATATAGGGGGGACTTGTGGGCTGAAATAAACAAATAGGGGAACACACTACAAAGAATAGGAAGGGGACATCTAAACTAAGACTAAAATTATTTTCTTTTTCTAACATGCCTAAGGGGAACCACCACACTAGCACACCAAGATGTTTGTTGTTACTGATGTGCTGAGGTCTTTTTTGCATGGACCAATGCCATGGAGTTGCTTAGCAGAAACAGGCGGCTAGCTAATATAAAAAGCTTATGAAAGGTTCCCACATTGTACATATGTAACTGGTATTTGGTAATAGAACTATTTTGTGCCTATTTAAATTCATGAGAAAGTTTGGAGGACTTTGTATGAAACTCAATGTCCCTTGAAAGTTATTATATACTGATGGGAATATAGTTTTTTTGCAAAGTAGGGGATTTGTAGGATTTGGCAAGGCTTATGTTAAAAATACAAAGGGTGATTAGGGCTTATAGTGTTCTTACAATGTAAGTTTGAATGCGCAAACTACATGTACATGTATGTACATGTACATCTTCAAACTACATAATTCCTGTAATTTGAGGTTATGTTTGAAGGATTTTGCATGAAACTCAGTACCCTGGCTTGAAAGTTATTGGATACTGATGAGAATATTTTTATTTTTTTTTGCAAAGTAGGGGATTTGTAGGATTTGCCAAGGCTTATGTTAAAAGGCAAATGATGATTAGGGCTTACAGTGTTCTTACAATGCAAGTTGGAATGCTCAAACTATGTACGTACATGTACATTGTCAAACTACATAATTCATAATAATAATAGTGGATATTTATAAAGCACACGTGTCCACCAGGTCTGGTGCTGAAGGCGCTAAAGGACGTCATTATTACCCCTGCTCATTGGGCGTATGAAACATTCCAAATACCATCTCAGCTCCCAGGGGAGTATACAGCTCGATGCAGCCTGTTAGGCGCAAGGATTTAATTCAATCACAATAACCATCTCTGCCCTCACGGGTACCCATTTACTCCTGGGTGGAGAGAAGCAATGAGTGACAAAGTGCCTTGCCCAAGGGCACACGCAGCATGACCCCGCCAGGACTCGAACTCACAACCTGCATCTTTACCCACAGACCATGAATCAGTGCCCTTAACCACGAGGCCACAGTACACCATGGTTAGATAATTCATGTAATTTGAGGGTATGTTCGGATGGCTGATTTTGTCTGTACCGGTAGTCTAGCAGATTTCAGTGGCAGAAATTTCCATCCCCCCTGAGTCCTGAAATTGCATGAAAAACATGCAGGAAAAATTGCTCAATGGTCCTCACGACACTGTGCTTAACACAGTAAATTCGCTAGAAAACACACACCTCTTCTGAACTTTCGCCCGTTACATATCTAACCATATCGCTCGGCATAAAACCATACTCTGCAAGATGGTCACATTTTTAATGTATAGCATGTTCAGGAACATAGGGCCTTTTTGAGTTGAAAAATGAAAAAAAAATCAAAAAAAATCTTGATTTCCTATGGAGGTCAGCACGTTTTTTGGCAGTTTTCCGGGGGGTTCGGTCACTAAAATCGACCAGCAAAATCGTTTTGTTTATCACACTGAGTCATATTGCACAGCAGAATAAACTGTATGAAATGCTCTTTCCAACAATATAAGAATTATTTTGATTGGAGGAGGGGTAAAGAAGGTTTTTTTTTCCAATCCAATCACGGCACTCCTCTCTTTTGGGAGTTGTAGTAATTTCAGTAGGATCATACCATTCATGAAATTGGATCTGGAATACAGTCCTTCAATTTATTGTTGTTTATAACAGGGATATTTAACCCATTGAAAGCAGTTTTTTTTGTTTCTGTATATCTCTAACCAATGCATTAATTGTACTGGAAAAGCAGTGAGTGTCAAAATACTTTATAAAATTCAAACATTTGTAATAGAAACATGCGCTGTTTTGCGCCACATTTTGTTGTAATCCCTCTGAGGTACAGTGGAGGCATCCATTGACCCTTCATGACACAGGTCGCGCTGTGTACACACACGTGTGCACAGTAGTAACATGCTGCGTATGTTTTTTTGTTCGTTATCCGGTCAAAGTTTTACATACAGTGCGCACTAGCTTATGATTTAGCTTATTTTGTGGTGTATCCAGTATGATTGCCTAATTTAGTTATTTGTAACAAAAAGCTGTATCGTTTTAATAGGCCTAGCGATTCCGACAAGAATTCCTCAGAATTGCAGCACTATCACTGTTACTTTAAACATCGAGTCTCGATTCCTGGCTAAAGCACCTACTTTGTCATTAGCAAAGACATTAACAAATAGGAGACGGCTAATAACATGAATAAAGGAATATGAGAAAACTTGCTAGGCAGAGCGTGATACAATATTTTATAGATTCCAGGTGTGAATGTAGTCTGGGAATATCCCCTTGCACAGCAAGGGTCTATGATACATGTATGCAAGCAGATTCGGCGATGCAAAACAACACTGTGTCTCGACCTCGACATTCTGACCATTCAGTGGTCGCCTTCTATCAAAAACATGTTCCCACATTGTACATATGTATTTGGTATTTGGTAATAGAACTATTTTGTGCCTATTTAAATTCATGAGAAAGTTTGGAGGACTCTGTATGAAACTCAATGCCCCTTGAAAGTTATTATATACTGATGGGAATATAGTTTTTTTGCAAAGTAGTGGATTTGTAGGATTTGGCAAGGCTTATGTTAAAAATACAAAGGGTGATTAGGGCTTATAGTGTTCTTGCAATGTAAGTTTGAATGCTCAAACTACATGTACATGTATGTACATGTACATCTTCAAACTACATAATTCCTGTAATTTGAGGTTATGTTTGAAGGATTTTGCATGAAACTCAGTGCCCTGGCTTGAAAGTTATTGGATACTGATGAGAATATTTTTTTTTTTTGCAAAGTAGGGGATTTGTAGGATTTGCCAAGGCTTATGTTAAAAGGCAAATGATGATTAGGGCTTACAGTGTTCTTACAATGCAAGTTGGAATGCTCAAACTATGTACGTACATGTACATTGTCAAACTACATAATTCATAATAATAATAGTGGATATTTATAAAGCACACGTGTCCACCAGGTCTGGTGCTCAAGGCGCTAAAGGACGTCATTATTACCCCTGCTCATTGGGCGTATGAAACATTCCAAATACCATCTCAGCTCCCTAGGGAGTATACAGCTCAATGCTGCCTGTTAGGCGCAAGGATTTAATTCAATTACAATAACCATCTCTGCCCTCACAGGTACCCATTTACTCCTGGGTGGAGAGAAGCAATGAGTGACAAAGTGCCTTGCCCAAGGGCACACGCACCATGACCCCGGGCTGGACTCGAACCCACAACCTGCAGCTTTACCCACAGACCATGAATCAGTGCCCTTAACCACGAGGCCACAGCACTCCATGATTAGATAATTCATGTATTTGAGGGTATGTTCGGATGGCTGATTTTGTCTGTACCGGTAGTCTAGCAGATTTCAGTGGCAGAAATTTCCATTCCCCTGAGTCCTGAAATTGCATATGAAAAACATGCAGGAAAAATTGCTCAATGGCCCTCACGACACTGTGCTTAACACAGTAAATTCGCTAGAAAACACACACCTCTTCCGAACTTTCGCCCGTTACATATCTACCATATCGCTCGGCATAAAACCATACTCTGCAAGATGGTCACATTTTTAATGTATAGCATGTTCAGGAACATAGGGCCTTTTTGAGTTGAAA
The DNA here is from genome assembly GCA_029964075.1 of Patiria pectinifera. NCBI lineage: Eukaryota > Metazoa > Echinodermata > Asteroidea > Valvatida > Asterinidae > Patiria > Patiria pectinifera. Next base: position 19,268,419 of record CM057142.1, on the reverse strand, counting down.
AATGCAAAAAAAAATTTTTTTTAAATCTTGATTTCCTATGGAGGTCAGCACGTTTTTTGGCAGTTTTCCGGGGGGTTCGGTCACTAAAATCGAACAGCAAAATCGTTTTGTTTATCACACTGAGTCATATTGCACAGCAGAATAAACTGTATGAAATGCTCTTTCCAACAATATAAAAATTATTTTGATTGGAGGAGGGGTAAAGAAGGTTTTTTTTTCCAATCCAATCACGGCACTCCTCTCTTTGGGAGTTGTAGTAATTTCAGTAGGATCATACCATACATGAAATTGGATCTGAAATACAGTCCTTCAATTTATTGTTGTTTATAACAGGGGTATTTAACCCATTGAAAGCAGTTTTTTTGTTTCTGTATATCTCTAACCAATGCATTAATTGTACTGGAAAAGCAGTGAGTGTCAAAATACTTTATAAAATTCAAACATTTGTAATATAAACATGCGCTGTTTTGCGCCACATTTTGTTGTAATCCCTCTGAGATACAATGGAGGCATCCATTGACCCTTCATGACGCAGGTCGCGCTGTGTACACACACGTGTGCACAGTAGTTACATGCTGCGTACATGTATGTTTTTCTGTTCGTTATCGGGTCAAAGTTTTACATACAGCGCACACTAGCTTATGATTTAGCTTATTCTGTTTTGTGGTGTGTCCAGTATTACTGCCTAATTTGGCTGTATCATTTAGGCCTAGCGATTCCGACAAGAATTCCTCAGAATCGCAGCACTATCAGTGTTACTTTAAGCATCGTGTCTTGATTCCTGGCTAAAACACCTACTTTGTCATTAGCAAAGGCATTAACAAATAGGGAGACAGCTAATAAAGGAATATGGAAAACTTGCTCGGTAGAGCATGGTACAATATAGATTCCAGGTGTGAATGTACCGGTAGTCAATGGAATATCCCCTTGCCACTTGCACAGCAAGGGTCTATGATATGCAAGCAGATTTGGCGATGCAAAACAACACTGCATCTCGACCTCAACATTCTGACCATTCAGTGGTCACCTTTCTATCAAAAACATTTCAGTCAAATTGATTAATCAACAGCTTAGTCCACATGACATCTGAATTTTCTAAAGTCGACTCAAAATAAATTTGAAAAAGAACTGGTAAGAGTCCGTCATTTGGGGCTCGACCGCGCGAGTTATTCACATGTGGTTTACGCACGTGCGATGGCAGTGCTGGCGCAGCTAATCCATACTGTTTAATTTCCGGCCAACCCACATACTATATTTTCATTCATAAAGTTGAAACAAATTTTTTTAAAAATATGAATTTCTTACGATTTAGTTCAGAAATTGTGTTTATGTTTAAAGTACAACCCCCCATATCAATTTGTTAGTGTTTCTTTTCAAGTGTCCATGCAGTCCCTGATTTTTCTGCCATAATCACTGTTTTCATTCAGTGAACCCGAGTCTCTTGAACTAAAATACAAAACAGCGCCACCACATGACCATTAATAAAAGTGTTATTAAGGAAGGTTGTGGTCTAACTAATTATCTAAAATGTATTTTGATCGGAACTTGTTAAAGGCTATTTGTAGGATTGAAGAAGATGATTGCCAATCATCGTTCCACTTACTTACTTCGTGAGCATTCAAGTTACTGTGTCGTGCATGCTCCTAGTCGTTCACATGCAGTGGCGTAGCCACCGGGGGGGCGTGGGGGGCGACCGCCCCCCCCCCCATGAAACCTTGTCGCCCCCCCCAGTTGCCCCCCCACTGAGATTTTGAGTTTCTAAAAAAATTATCATTGATCTAAATCTAAATAGTCGCGAATGATTCACATGATGACCACTGAGAAACGACCCTTCGACCGGCGACCGCGGACCAGTAAGCTGACAACCGGCGTGACATAGCGCATAATGATAATCTAAAATGCGTATTAACACCCGTACCCACTGCACTGCTAGCTCACACCACCGAACATGTATTATAGACAGGTGGTCCGTGGGTCACTCAGTTTCAGTCAGCGATATCACGCGAATCGGCCACGCACAAACTTTTTCCTCCATTTATATAAGCTAAATAGTAATAATAGACCAATTAAAATTCCTTGAAGGGGGACAGCCCCAGTCGCCCCACCCCGAGATTTTGAGTTTCTAAAAAAAATTATCATCGATCTACATGACGCCATGGGCGTCAATCCTGGGGGGACAGGGGGACTGCCCCCCCCCCCACACTTTTTGAAGGGTGGGGGACACAATATCAAATGTCCCCCCCCCCAAGATTTTTGAACTCGTGTCTCATTTACAGGGCCCTATTGTGTACTACAATGTATCTTTTGCTTAGAAAATATTGGTTAAAGTGGTAAGAAATTGCCTCAGATCACACCACAGAGCATCGAGAATCCAATTTTTTTTCGGAGCCCTTAGGCGGGCCTCGAACCCCACGCCTATAGCTCAGAATACCGATAGCTGATTCAATGACTCCAACCTCGAAAACGATGTTCAAATAATTATCTTTTACTAAGAAAATATTAGTTAAAGCATGGAGGAAAGTGGTAAGAAATTGGTTCAGATCACACCACCGAACATCTAGAATCCAATTTTTTCGGGGCCCTTAAGCGGGCCCCGAACCCCCACGCCGTAAGGGCTTCGCGCTTCGCGCTCGTATCAGTTCTGATCAAGGTATGTCCCCCCCCCCCCACTTTTGAGAAGCGATTGACGCCCCTACATGACGCCCCCCCATGAAATGTTCCAGCCCCCAGCGCCCCCCACTGAAAAATTCCTGGCTACGCCCTGACTGTTCACATGCTAAACAATTGTATTGTATTACATTTTGCTACAATCGTGGGATGCGCACTTTGCCCTTAAGCGGGCCCCGAACCCCCACACCGTAAGGGCTTCGCGCTTCGCGCTCGTATCAGTTCTGATCAAGGTATGTCCCCCCCCCCCACTTTTGAGAAGCGATTGACGCCCCTACATGACGCCCCCCCATGAAATGTTCCAGCCCCCCCCAGCGCCCCCACTGAAAAATTCCTGGCTACGCCCTGACTGTTCACATGCTAAACAATTGTATTGTATTACATTTTGCTACAATCGTGGGATGCGCACTTTGCGCAAAATTGAGTGAAGTAGCCTACATTAACCCTCCTACTATTTAAGAGGTCACAAACGGTCAAAATTTCCTTCCTCGTCTTCTGGCATACTGTTAACAAACCAATGGGGGCCTTGACCAATATATAGCAAGGCTCACAATGCATGTTTTTATTTTTAAATTGGAGGTATGCCTCCTGAAGTAGTCAGGTTCACTGCAGCTACCTGTCCCATATTTGAAGTCTGATGGGACAAAGGGGACAGGAACTTGTCTCTGTGGTCTGCTGGCTGAATTAAAGTGTGGCTTGACCATGTGGCAGCTTATGTAGGGGGGACTTGTGGGCTAACACACTACCAAGAATAGGAAGGGGACATCTAAACTAAGACTAAAATTATTTCCGTTTTCTAACATGCCCACAAGGGGAACTACCACTAGATCTAGCACACCAAGAGGTTTGTTGTAATGATGTGCTGAGGTCTATTCTGCATGGACCAATGCCATGGAGTTGCTTAGCAGAAACAGGCGGCTAGCTAAATAGCTTATGAAAGGTTCCCACATTGTACATATGTAACTGGTATTTGGTTATAGAACTATTTTGTGCCTATTAAAAAGAATGTACATCATTGGCTTTTGCTGTAATTTTCAGAAATGAACTATTTGAGGGGTTAGTATAATAGATCAAATATTGTTACACTGACATTTTTGAAGTTTTGTGTTCAAAAAGGTTGGAAAAACCAAGAAAAACAAAAATGTTCATGTAGTCTGGTTCCCTGACTCCACAAAAGATAAAATGGATCAATTTATAGATGATGGAAAATTGTAAGGCGAGGGAACCAATCTAGCTGGCCTGCACCCGTTCATGAACATGTAACCAATAGCAAACAAAATTTGGACTGAAGTTGAAAAATAGTTAGGTTTTTCCAACGTTGATCGGCCGACCACCGTTGGAAATGTATACAAAAATACCATTTTCTTGAAAATGACTTCACACCAGGTGCCATAATTTTACAAGATGCTTGAGACTGTCATTTACCAACATCCTAGTAAGGTATTTAATAAAAACTTGGTAGTTTTATTTCTCGATGTTTGCAAATGTTGTATATTCCCTTTAAAATTCATGAGAAAGTTTGGAGGACTTTGCATTAAACTCAATGCCCCTCGAAAGTTATTATATACTGATGGGAATATAGTTTTTGGGTGGTTGTTTTTTGCAAAGTAGGGGATTTGTAGGATTTGGCAAGGCTTAAGTTAAAAATACAAAAGGTGATTAGGGCTTATAGTGTTCTTACAATGTAAGTTGGAATGCTCAAACTACATACTACATATATGGGATTTGTAGGATTTGCCAAGGCTTATGTTAAAAGGCAAATGATGATTAGGGCTTACAGTGTTCTTACAATGTAAGTTAAAATGCTCAAACTATGTACATGTACATCTTCAAACTACATAATTCATGTAATTTGAGGTTATGTTTGGAGGATTTTGCATAAAACTCAGTGCCCTGGCTTGAAAGTTATTGGATACTGATGGGAATATAGTTCTTTTTTCGCAAAGTAGGTGATTTGTAGGATTTGCCAAGGCTTATGTTAAAAGGCAAATGATGATTAGGGCTTACAGTGTTCTTACAATGCAAGTTGGAATCCTCAAACTATGTACATGTACATTGTCAAACTACATAATTCATAATAATAATAGTGGATATTTATAAAGCACACGTGTCCACCAGGTCTGGTGCTCAAGGCGCTAAAGGACGTCATTATTACCCCTGCTCATTGGGCGTATGAAACATTCCAAATACCATCTCAGCTCCCTGGGGAGTATACAGCTCGATGCAGCCTGTTAAGCGCAATGATTTAATTCAATCACAATAACCATCTCTGCCCTCACGGGTACCCATTTACTCCTGGGTGGAGAGAAGCAATGAGTGACAAAGTGCCTTGCCCAAGGGCACACGCAGCATGACCCCGCCAGGACTCGAACCCACAACCTGCAGCTTTACCCACAGACCATGAATCAGTGCCCTTAACCACGAGGCCACAGCACTCCATGGTTAGATAATTCATGTAATTTGAGGGTATGTTCGGATGGCTGATTTTGTCTGTACCGGTAGTCTAGCAGATTTCAGTGGCGGAAATTTCCATCCCCCCTGAGTCCTGAAATTGCATATGAAAAATTTGCAGGAAAAATTGCTCAACGGCCCTCCATGACACTGTGCTTAACACAGTAAATTCGCTAGAAAACACACACCTCTTCCGAACTTTCGCCCGTTACATATCTAACCATATCGCTCGGCATAAAACCATACTCTGCAAGATGGTCACATTTTTAATGTATAGCATGTTCAGGAACATAGGGCCTTTTTGAGTTGAAAAATGCAAAAAAAATTTTTTAAAAATCTTGATTTCCTATGGAGGTCAGCACGTTTTTTGACAGTTTTCCGGGGGGGTTCGGTCACTAAAATCGAACAGCAAAATCGTTTTGTTTATCACACTGAGCCATATTGCAAAGCAGAATAAACTGTATGAAATGCTCTTTCCAACAATATAAGAATTATTTTGATTAGAGGAGGGGTAAAGAAGGTTTTTTTTTTCCAATCCAATCACGGCACTCCTCTCTTTGGGAGTTGTTGTAATTTCAGTAGGATCATACCACACATGAAATTGGATCTGGAATACAGTCCTTCAATTTATTGTTGTTTATAACAGGGGTATTCAACCCATTGAAAGCAGTTTTTTTGTTTCTGTAAATCTCTAATAATGCATTAATTGTAGTGGAAAAGCAGTGAGTGTCAAAATACTTTATAAAATCCAAACATTTGTAATATAAACATGCGCTGTTTTGCGCCACATTTTGTTGTAATCCCTCTGAGATACAATGGAGGCATCCATTGACCCTTCATGACACAGGTCGTGCTGTGTACACACACTTGTGCACAGTAGTAACATGCTGCGTATGTTTTTCTGTTCGTTATCCGGTCAAAGTTTTACATACAGTGCGCACTACCGTAGCTTATGATTTAGCTTATTCTGTTTTGTGGTGTATCCAGTATTGCCTAATTTGGCTGTATCATTTAGGCCTAGCGATTCTGACAAGAATTCCTCAGAATCGCAGAACTATCAATGTTACTTTAAACATCGAGTCTCGATTCCTGGCTAAAGCACCTACTTTGTCATTAGCAAAGGCATTAACAAATAGGGAGACAGCTAATAAAGGAATATGGAAAACTTGCTCGGTAGAGCATGGTACAATATAGATTCCAGGTGTGAATGTACCGGTAGTCAATGGAATATCCCCTTGCCACTTGCACAGCAAGGGTCTATGATATGCAAGCAGATTTGGCGATGCAAAACAACACTGCATCTCGACCTCAACATTCTGACCATTCAGTGGTCACCTTTCTATCAAAAACATTTCAGTCAAATTGATTAATCAACAGCTTAGTCCACATGACATCTGAATTTTCTAAAGTCGACTCAAAATAAATTTGAAAAAGAACTGGTAAGAGTCCGTCATTTGGGGCTCGACCGCGCGAGTTATTCACATGTGGTTTACGCACGTGCGATGGCAGTGCTGGCGCAGCTAATCCATACTGTTTAATTTCCGGCCAACCCACATACTATATTTTCATTCATAAAGTTGAAACAAATTTTTTTAAAAATATGAATTTCTTACGATTTAGTTCAGAAATTGTGTTTATGTTTAAAGTACAACCCCCCATATCAATTTGTTAGTGTTTCTTTTCAAGTGTCCATGCAGTCCCTGATTTTTCTGCCATAATCACTGTTTTCATTCAGTGAACCCGAGTCTCTTGAACTAAAATACAAAACAGCGCCACCACATGACCATTAATAAAAGTGTTATTAAGGAAGGTTGTGGTCTAACTAATTATCTAAAATGTATTTTGATCGGAACTTGTTAAAGGCTATTTGTAGGATTGAAGAAGATGATTGCCAATCATCGTTCCACTTACTTACTTCGTGAGCATTCAAGTTACTGTGTCGTGCATGCTCCTAGTCGTTCACATGCAGTGGCGTAGCCACCGGGGGGGCGTGGGGGGGCGACCGCCCCCCCCCATGAAACCTTGTCGCCCCCCCAGTTGCCCCCCCCACTGAGATTTTGAGTTTCTAAAAAAATTATCATTGATCTAAATCTAAATAGTCGCGAATGATTCACATGATGACCACTGAGAAACGACCCTTCGACCGGCGACCGCGGACCAGTAAGCTGACAACCGGCGTGACATAGCGCATAATGATAATCTAAAATGCGCATTAACACCCGTACCCACTGCACTGCTAGCTCACACCACCGAACACGTATTATAGACAGGTGGTCCGTGGGTCACTCAGTTTCAGTCAGCGATATCACGCGAATCGGCCACGCACAAACTTTTTCCTCCATTTATATAAGCTAAATAGTAATAATAGACCAATTAAAATTCCTTGAAGGGGGGGGGGGGGAGACAGCCCCCCAGTCGCCCCCCACCCCCCGAGATTTTGAGTTTCTAAAAAAAATTATCATCGATCTACATGACGCCATGGGCGTCAATCCTGGGGAGACAGGGGGACTGCCCCCCCCACACTTTTTGAAGGGTGGGGGACACAATATCAAATGTCCCCCCCCCAAGATTTTTGAACTCGTGTCTCATTTACAGGGCCCTATTGTGTACTACAATGTATCTTTTGCTTAGAAAATATTGGTTAAAGTGGTAAGAAATTGCCTCAGATCACACCACAGAGCATCGAGAATCCAATTTTTTTTCGGGGCCCTTAGGCGGGCCTCGAACCCCACGCCTATAGCTCAGAATACCGATAGCTGATTCAATGACTCCAACCTCGAAAACGATGTTCAAATAATTATCTTTTACTAAGAAAATATTAGTTAAAGCATGGAGGAAAGTGGTAAGAAATTGGTTCAGATCACACCACCGAACATCTAGAATCCAATTTTTTCGGGGCCCTTAAGCGGGCCCCGAACCCCCACGCCGTAAGGGCTTCGCGCTTCGCGCTCGTATCAGTTCTGATCAAGGTATGTCCCCCCCCCCCCACTTTTGAGAAGCGATTGACGCCCCTACATGACGCCCCCCCATGAAATGTTCCAGCCCCCCAGCGCCCCCACTGAAAATTCCTGGCTACGCCCTGACTGTTCACATGCTAAACAATTGTATTGTATTACATTTTGCTACAATCGTGGGATGCGCACTTTGCGCAAAATTGAGTGAAGTAGCCTACATTAACCCTCCTACTATTTAAGAGGTCACAAACGGTCAAAATTTCCTTCCTCGTCTTCTGGCATACTGTTAACAAACCAATGGGGGCCTTGACCAATATATAACAAGGCTCACAATGCATGTTTTTATTTTTAAATTGGAGGTATGCCTCCTGAAGTAGTCAGGTTCACTGCAGCTACCTGTCCCATATTTGAAGTCTGATGGGACAAAGGGGACAGGAACTTGTCTCTGTGGTCTGCTGGCTGAATTAAAGTGTGGCTTGACCATGTGGCAGCTTATGTAGGGGGGACTTGTGGGCTAACACACTACCAAGAATAGGAAGGGGGCATCTAAACTAAGACTAAAATTATTTTCGTTTTCTAACATGCCCACAAGGGGAACTACCACTAGATCTAGCACACCAAGAGGTTTGTTGTAATGATGTGCTGAGGTCTATTCTGCATGGACCAATGCCATGGAGTTGCTTAGCAGAAACAGGCGGCTAGCTAAATAGCTTATGAAAGGTTCCCACATTGTACATATGTAACTGGTATTTGGTTATAGAACTATTTTGTGCCTATTAAAAAGAATGTACATCATTGGCTTTTGCTGTAATTTTCAGAAATGAACTATTTGAGGGGTTAGTATAATAGATCAAATATTGTTACACTGACATTTTTGAAGTTTTGTGTTCAAAAAGGTTGGAAAAACCAAGAAAAACAAAAATGTTCATGTAGTCTGGTTCCCTGACTCCACAAAAGATAAAATGGATCAATTTATAGATGATGGAAAATTGTAAGGCGAGGGAACCAGTCTAGCTGGCCTGCACCCGTTCATGAACATGTAACCAATAGCAAACAAAATTTGGACTGAAGTTGAAAAATAGTTAGGTTTTTCCAACGTTGATCGGCCGACCACCGTTGGAAATGTATACAAAAATACCATTTTCTTCAAAATGACTTCACACCAGGTGCCATAATTTTACAAGATGCTTGAGACTGTCATTTACCAACATCCTAGTAAGGTATTTAATAAAAACTTGGTAGTTTTATTTCTCGATGTTTGCAAATGTTGTATATTCCCTTTAAAATTCATGAGAAAGTTTGGAGGACTTTGCATTAAACTCAATGCCCCTCGAAAGTTATTATATACTGATGGGAATATAGTTTTTTGGTTGTTGTTTTTTGCAAAGTAGGGGATTTGTAGGATTTGGCAAGGCTTAAGTTAAAAATACAAAAGGTGATTAGGGCTTATAGTGTTCTTACAATGTAAGTTGGAATGCTCAAACTACATACTACATATATGGGATTTGTAGGATTTGCCAAGGCTTATGTTAAAAGGCAAATGATGATTAGGGCTTACAGTGTTCTTACAATGTAAGTTGGAATGCATGTAATTTGAGGTTATGTTTGGAGGATTTTGCATAAAACTCAGTGCCCTGGCTTAAAAGTTATTGGATACTGATGGGAATATAGTTTTTTTTTCGCAAAGTACATGTAGGTGATTTGTAGGATTTGCCAAGGCTTATGTTAAAAGGCAAATGATGATTAGGGCTTACAGTGTTCTTACAATGCAAGTTGGAATCCTCAAACTATGTACATCTACATTGTCAAACTACATAATTCATAATAATAATAGTGGATATTTATAAAGCACACGTGTCCACCAGGTCTGGTGCTCAAGGCGCTAAAGGACGTCATTATTACCCCTGCTCATTGGGCGTATGAAACATTCCAAATACCATCTCAGCTCCCTGGGGAGTATACAGCTCGATGCAGCCTGTTAGGCGCAAGGATTTAATTCAATCACAATAACCATCTCTGCCCTCACAGGTACCCATTTACTCCTGGGTGGAGAGAAGCAATGAGTGGCAAAGTGCCTTGCTCAAGGGCACACGCACCATGACCCCGCCAGGACTCGAACTCACAACCTGCATCTTTACCCACAGACCATGAATCAGTGCCCTTAACCACGAGGCCACAGCACTCCATGGTTAGATAATTCATGTAATTTGAGGGTATGTTCGGATGGCTGATTTTGTCTGTACCGGTAGTCTAGCAGATTTCAGTGGCAGAAATTTCCATCCCCCCTGAGTCCTGAAATTGCATATGAAAAACATGCAGGAAAAATTGCTCAATGGCCCTCACGACACTGTGCTTAACACAGTAAATTCGCTAGAAAACACACACCTCTTCCGAACTTTCGCCCGTTACATATCTAATCATATCGCTCGGCATAAAACCATACTCTGCAAGATGGTCACTTTTTTAATGTATAGCATGTTCAGGAACATAGGGCCTTTTTGAGTTGAAAAATGCAAAAAAAAAAAAAAATTTAAATTTTGATTTCCTATGGAGGTCAGCACGTTTTTTGGCAGTTTTCCGGGGGGTTCGGTCACTAAAATCGAACAGCAAAATTGTTTTGTTTATCACACTGAGCCATATTGCACAGCAGAATAAACTGTATGAAATGCTCTTTCCAACAATATAAGAATTATTTTGATTGGAGGAGGGGTAAAGAAGGGCTTTTTCCAATCCAATCACGGCACTCCTCTCTTTGGGAGTTGTAGTAATTTCAGTAGGATCATACCATACATGAAATTGGATCTGGAATACAGTCCTTCAATTTATTTTTGTTTATAACAGGGGTATTTAACCCATTGAAAGCAGTTTTTTTGTTTCTGTAAATCTCTAACCAATGCATTAATTGTACTGGAAAAGCAGTGGTGTCAAAATACTTTATAAAATTCAAACATTTGTTATAATAAACATGCACTGTTTTGCGCCACATTTTGTTGTAATCCCTCTGAGATACAATGGAGGCATCCATTGACCCTTCATGACACAGGTCGCGCTGTGTACACACAAGTGTGCACAGTAGTAACATGCTGCGTACATGTATGTTTTTCTGTTCGTTATCGGGTCAAAGTTTTACATACAGCGCGCCACTAGCCTATGTTTAGCTTATTCTGTTTTGTGGTGTGTCCAGTATTACTGCCTAATTTGGCTGTATCATTTAGGCCTAGCGATTCCAACAAGAATCCCTCAGAATCGCAGCACTATCAATGTTACTTAAACATCGTTGATTCCTGGCTAAAGCACCTACTTTTGTCATTAGCAAAGACATAATTAACAAATAGGGAGACAACTATGTACATGTACATTGTAATAAAGGAATATGGAAAACTTGCTCGGTAGAGCATGGTACAATATTTTATGGATTCCAGGTGTGAATGTAGTCTATGGAATATCTCCTTGCACAGCAAGGGTCTATGATATGCAAGCAGATTCGGCGATGCAAAACAACACTGCGTCTTGACCTGGACATTCTGACCATTCAGCGGTCACTTCTATCAAAAACATGTCAGTCAAATTGATTAATCAACAGCTTAGTCCACATGACGTCTGAATTTTCTAAAGTCGACTCAAAATAAATTTGAAAAAGTCTGGTACACTGACTTGCTCAGAATGTGAAATTACTAAAGATTGGCTTTCGCGTGGGGTCAAATAAAATTTACATTGATTAATCAAATAAAATTTACATTGATTAATCAAAACAATACAACCTGATTAATCTTAAGGATATGAATTTTGTATAGAAGTTGAAAACTAACAGAGGGAGAAAAAAAATTGTTTGGATGGCCTCAATAATCTTCACTGAATTTGAGTTACATACTGGTATGTTGCTGCAAGCTCTTGTGTAGCAATATACATCGATGTTGTAATACATAATTTTAATATCTGCTACATTGAGCTACCTCTGAAGGAAGCATGTTGCCTAGGCAATGGACATGCGGCAAGAGGGATGGGGTAGAGGGAATGATATTGCATACATGTATGTCCCCAGCGAGATCAAATGCCGATTGAGTTTGAATACATTCATGAGTTAACTCATGTCTCAAGAGGGTTAGATAGCAAAAAATAACATGCTTAGCAGCGTGATGAGATTGACAGTGTTCATTTCCTTTAACCCTAACCAAACTCAACCCAGCAAAGTTCAACAGCAGGTTTTGTTTAAATCTGTTGGGCCTACAGTACCCCTAAACTGGGTTGGCATACAAATGTACCTCCAGAAACTAAGTCCAACAGTGTGTGTGTACAATTTCCCATGTGGGTGTTGGCATTTGCTAGAATGGGTATGGTTCCTATGAAATTAGGCTGGGGAGTTAGGGTTAATGCCATACCCGGCATGCAGCATCTTACCCTGTAGCCATTAAAGTGTGGAGTGAATTTACTAAGCTACCAGTAGTAGGCTCCGTGCACAAAAATATCCCCTCATCAACAGTTACAAAGAGAGAGATGGAGGAGAGCACTGGGAGAGACAATCAAATACATGTAGACCTTTATCATGCTTCCACCATTTTAGTCATGTTCCCTGTATCCGATAACAGTACTGAATCATAATGTTTTTTTTGGTGCAAAAAGGAACCAGACTATTTTTTCCTTCCAACCTCGTTTTGGTTACATTGATCTGAATGGGAAAAATCCAAACGGCTGCAACATGATGATGGTCTATTGCTGATGACGTCTGATGCTCACACGACGCCGTTTTTTGATTTGTGCACATTCGGAATAAAATTAGTTGTGCAAACTTCACGGCATACGTGTATGTATGTATGCGTGTGTGGCAAAGCCAAGATTATATTTTCATGTATTTAATGCAAAGTGTATTGTATAGGAGTAGCTCCCCTTAGAAAAAAAATCATTTTAGTCACTCAAGATTCCCCCGCGTTTTTTGTTGGTAGTGTGTCTCCCTGTTTTTTCACCTTAGCCCCAAGTTCCCCCTATATAAGCTGCCACATGTTCTAGCCTCATTCAGTATACCCAGCAGGCCAGCAGAGACAAGTTCTATATACATTTATGTTCCTCCTACCTGGAGAGTGTTTTCTGCTTGAAGTTAATCTGCTGTTGGAGTCCTTTGACTTTATTCCTGCTTGAGTGTCTTTAAAGATCCACTTTTCACACTGCGTTGGTTTTCGGTTTAAGTCTTTGCTTTTATTTATTTTTAAGGTTTTGGTTTCAGGTTTTAGGGTTTAAGTCTCAATTTTCTTGGTTTAAGGTTTTTGTAAATAAATTCTTTTTTGGGGTCATTTTTGGTTTGAAATCTAGACCCGTAGAATCTGATACATCGTGCCCTCTGGAGACATGCACACAATTGGGAACAAAAGATTGTATACGTCTCCACAGGGCAATTTCTATAGATGAATACATCTCCACAAGGTTTTCACAAAATAGATATATGGATTTTACTCAAAAACTAGGAATTTCCAAGGTGGGTTGATCAGTCGCAAATGGAAGAGTTTTACAAAAGGGATATTAAGTCTGAATTTCAGCCAAGGAAATTAATTCTGGTTAAAATAAGAGCGTTTTGAAACTTCACTTTCAAACTCAAAAACTTTAATACACGAGAACAAAGAAATGTCTCCACAAGATTACATATTTCAGTACGTGCGTAGGTTAGCACGGTGTGTCCTGTCCACTGGGCTCTCAAAAGTGGTTAAATAGTGCCATCTGCTGTTCATGCAGCTTATAGCTTTCCCCCATGCTGCTACTCTTCAGGATGCCTTTCCTGCCTCTTGCTCCAGGCATGCAACCTTTCCTCGGATCCGCTGATTTCCTCTTCTTTTTTTTACTGCTCATGAGAATGCCATTACAAATTGAAAAATTCTGTACAAAGTCTTGTGTGGTTTAATGGAGTTTCCTCGTTTCCCTGTTGCATGCCTGTTGCTCCCCTTAAACCTGTAACTTACATAATTTTAAGAAGAACATTATAAGTGTACGACAATGTGTATGTATTTAGATTGCAGTTGTAGGTACATGTTAATTGCACACTCAGGTGCATTTCAAGCATTCAAGTGTAAAAAACTCTCTATCCTCATGCTTTTCATTTTACAAGTAATAAATCAACTAATTACTCAGGCATGCTACTTTTCCTCGGATCCGCTGATCTCCTCACCTTTTACTTCTCATGAATGCCATTACAAATTGAAAAATACTGTGCAAAGTCTTGTGGGGTTTGGAATTTCCCCGGGTTTTTTTTATCTTCTAAATTCCCAGTTACATGCCTAATTACTAATCTGGTGACCCCAGTCCAAAGACATTAGTGAGGTGCATACACTCAATGTTTCTAATGACCAATAATGAGTTCACAAATATCCACACAAAAAAAGCAGGCACACGCACCTGTAAAATGAGTACCTGACCTGGTTATTGTGCAGTATACAAGGTCTCTTACACAAGGGAGCTTTTTACATTCATTATGAAAGAGTTTGATGTTTCATACATGTAACCTTTTTGCCTTCAGAATGTTTTCAGAAGTTGAGGACATGTTTGGTTATAAATGCATTTAATTGATTTAATTTTTATGTACGGGTCATTCCATAAATTCGAGGTCCCCCTTTTTTTCCTGTCCCTGTTACCGATACATGTGCCATATTGATTTTATATACTTGATGCACCTCTTCATACAGGTGTCTTCCAAGAGTGACTTTGAGTAGCAAACTACCTACCCAACAAACACAAAATCGGTTTGAGCCATTCTGAATGAAACTTGAATTGTAAATAACAAAGTACTGAGGTAATACTGCCTGTCTAAAAAAAAATGGTACAATCGAAAACGATTTTTTTTTTTTCAATATTAAATCTCAACATAAGTAAGTCATTTTAAAGAGCATCACATTAAAGAAAAAAGACCAGGCTTTCCAATACTTTTTGTTTCATCTCATTTGCTTTTGTCAATCCAGAGATAACTCCAGTTTACTGCAGAACACAAAAATCAAGTTTGTTTCTTTTGCCAAGTTGCAATCTTTTGTGAGCTTCAAGACAGCATGGCACAGTACTCGAAACAACTCTGCCCATGCATAAAAGTGGCACAAAATCGATTTTGGTGTATCGCACTAAATTGATTATATCTCTGAATTGACAAAAGCAAATAAGATCAAACAAACACTATTGGAAAGCCCAGTCTTTGTTCTTTAATATTATGCCAAGTAAGAATGACTTATTTTGAAATTTCATATTTAACCAATTTTTTTCTCTGATTGTACCATTTTTTTTTTAGATAGGCTGTAGAGACAGGAAAAATGCCACACTGTGGACCCTGAGGTTAGGCCTATAGAACAATCAATTAATAGGCTTATGCTTTAGGTCGGTTCTTCTCCGTGCTCTGTGATCACCTTCTTTATTGTTCTGCCAATTTTTGAGAGCAAATTAAAGTTGAGGTCTTAGCATTCATTGAAGACAGCATTCTAGTTGACATCTTGCAGTTGTTTGATGCTTTATTTGGAATGTCAGAGATACGAGTCGAGGCCAGCTTTTATAAGAAAATTAAGACTCATTATTTGTCTTTCATGAAAAAGGTAAAAATTAGCATTCAAATGAACTTCTTGTGGGTTGAACTGAATCTCATAATTTCCTTGAAAAACTCATTGAGACCTGGAAATCTAAAAACCACATTTTCACTTCAAGAAATTAATGGTTGACTCAGAAAACATATATATATCCTATTTCTTTTACGACTTTTATCAGATGGCCAGGCAAGTGGTCTGGACGGCGCGGCTTGTAATTCATTGATGCGAGGTCGCGCAATGGCGTCTTTCCTTCAAGGGCAGATTATGTTTTGTAAATTGAAAAATCACCTGGATCCCAAATGGGGTTTAATAAAACTTCAGCCAATGAAATGTGCCGCTTTTGCGTGGGGACGTGTTTTTTTGCGGGAACCGCACGTTTCTTCGTCACTCTGTCACGGCCATTCAAAGAGTGCAGAGCACCGATTCTTTTCCTGAATTTAGCCGTAGATACTTCAAAGCTGCATACAATCTGGACAGATTTGATCAAGATATTTAAATAATTGCAATATTTAGAATCATTGGTATCTCCAAAGGTCACAAATGATGATTAAAGTAAAAATCCATGTGTGATATATTCCTATAGTGTTTTCTCCAACACAGAGAGAGTTTGCTATAAACATGAAGAAACTAGAGGAACTGCATGTTTTTGAAGACAAAAAGAGGATGCATGGTGATGCAAATTGGGCCAATCTTTTAAGTTTGTGCATGCATCATTGGGCCTTGTTTAGGTGTTGGGCAATTTATCACTCTACACTATGGTAAAGAAAGTACCAGCTACAGCAGCAATATATCTTGAAAAAAAAATCCCTGGGGCATGATTCTTAAAATGAATACCCCATCAGTTCACAGGATTCTGTCAACCCTAGTAGCCATTAGGTGCTGTTGAGGGTGTCATCGATGGCTAGAGCGGCATGCTTTATTAAATTCAAATTGATTTTCCTGCAAATAATCATAAAATGATGCATGGGGACACTGAAAAGATGACTAGACTTTATGAGTGAAACATGAGTTCATGTATATTGATTCATATTGTGCGGCCTGTTGGATGAGCTACAGTAGTGTTGAAGTAAATTTAAGCAAGAGATTCTGGTGGTCCAGAGGTAGACTGTGTGACCCTCCCCCCCCAGATATGGGGACCGGTAACTAGCTCCCATTTAAAGCCTTTGATTGGATCGCCTCTGTGCGTGCGCATCATGCTTGTTTATTTTTGAATCGCTGTTCAACTTTTGTGCAAATCCGACGCTGGTGATTGGACTCACAATTATCAGGAAAATTGTGCTTACCACAAAAATAACACAAAATCAACAGTGTCTCCATGAAAGCAACTTTCAAGCATTTCAACTAGATAGGTTGTAAATATTGAACAGCAGTATCTCTCTCTCTTATCCTGCTTATTGATTTGCCAGAGATTACTATCAAATTCAGCTAAAAAATCGAAGCTCATTACCTCCCAAAATGCACATTCGTGGCCAGGTCATTTGCAACATGCTAGTTGTGTGCAGACATTGCCCACGGACGTCGTATGGTTAACATACATTACCTGGAATTCCGGGCAATGCATGCCAGATTCACCGCTAGTTACTGGTGTCGCATGAAAATCCGACTCCTATGAAAATCGGACCCCTATTTCCCTATTATTGGTTGATCCCTCGCACGTGACAGGTCACTCTCCCGAAACGATCCTAAAAATAGCATAGTATTGTACTCACGCGTGCGCAGTACTACCAATGAGTCCACATTTCATGGAGTCGGATATTCACGCTACACCGGACCCCATTTTTGAGGTCCATGCAAAGGAAAATGGCATCAGGGAACCAGACTAGTCCAGCCTAATGTCCACTTTGCACCTGTACGTGTATATCCCATTCACTGCACGGAGTGACTGACTGTCACTTGTTACTTGGGCAGTACTATTGTGTAGGATTACCCTGTAATGCAGTGGGCACAATTGCATCAAGTACATGTAGATTAGATGCATGTAAAAAGACAGTGAATGGCCATTCTGAATCAATTGCATGCATTTTGTGTGCTCAGGGACCAGCTTTGATTGGCTTGCCTTGTGTTGTTTTGCCTTGGGAGCTGCTGTTAATTGTTCTGTGTTGCATATTGCAACTACTGCTGAAATTGCTGCTGCTGCCAATGTAAAGCATCTGTTATTGCTACATGTACATGCTGCTGCAACGTAACTGCTGCTGCAGCTTTTGGTGTTACTGTGTTGCTGCTTCTAAAATTACTTTTGCTGGTGCTTTGTGAACTCAAGTACTCCCTTGACGGTGACAAAGAAAGAGTTGTTTGCACATTGAAGATAAACTGAATTTACAAAATATAACATGGTTTGGCGAGGTTGGCTAGTTGATATTCGCTACTCATGATATTGGAAGTTGACAGATACACAGTTCCCATTTCTCATACCATTATAGAGAAATTTTGTCCAGTTGCGTATTATGCAATTATCTTGACAAAATGTTTTTCTGCTGCCATCGTTTCATGTCCCTAGGGTGATGTTCGTTTCATGTACCTATAGACCATTTTCATGTTGCGGCCATCTTGATTTTCCCCATTCAAATCAACATAACCAAAGCAAGGCTGGAAGGAAAAATGGTCTGGTTCCTTTTTGCACAAAAAAACATTACCATTCAGTACTGTTAGTGGATACAGGGAACATGACTAAAATGGTGGCAGCATGATACAGGTCAAGTTCGCAAATGTGCACTACCCCTGTGTGCAATAGTTCCACGATTGCTTACAATTAAGCGCATGCGTAGTAGACTATTGTATTGGTAACCCATGCAATAGCCGACTGCTTGCATACAATATACTCTGTGTGTGAATCCTCATACACGCAGGCTTTGTAAATAGCAAAACTAGCAGCATCCACGTGATAGTGAATGGACAAGCAAGAAATCAGCTCTCAGTCATTAATATGTATGAGGTGTAGTAATTGTGTATATTTCATGACAAGTTTCGCGTGAGTGGTCACAAAGAGCATCTAATGTCCATAACACAGTTGTAATTGAGTCGTGCAATCACAAGTCAATTACCTTTCAAAACAAAAGTCAGGTAACAAAAACAAGATGGACAACGACAATCAAGGAATGCATTTGTCACAGTTCATTTGTAACTCGACTTCAGACTAGTTGATTTAATTGCAACTCTGCTCTATAGCATAAAGCATACAAATAGTGACTGCTACATTTTATAAGTGATATTTTAAAAGTAGCCTCCTAAGTGAGGATAGCCACGAAATACTTCTTTTTTTTAATGAAAAAAATTAAGTCAAAATCCACTTGTGTTGACCTCATTCGACACCATTGACTCTAAGGCACTTTTTGTGCCACTAAGAACAATTTCACCCATGCCATGTATTCATACGATGCATGTGCTAGATGGATTAATCGATCCATTGTGAAGTGCCGGTATGCACAGAGACTAGGATGCGGTTGCCATGGGTATTTGTACTGTGGTTGCTATGGATATCTTGCTTTTTTGTCATGAATAATATTTGGGAGAAGGTAGTAAATAGATGAAAAATAAAAACTGATGGACACATTCACAGCCTTATCAAGAGACAAACATTGTGGGTGAGCTTTTTTATAGGATGGAATTTGTGTCAGGGGAATGTGAATTCAATATTGAGTTTTGCCGTTCAAAGTATGTTTATTAACACCGTATGGGCTCCGTGAACACGTAGCTCTTCAACGGCCACAAAGGGAGAGTTGGGGAAGACCTAGACTGGTTCCCGGTCCATCCACTGGGTATTTCGAATGATCCAAAGTTATTGGGGGCGGGAATTAGTCTGGGAGATCGCAAGTTAAATTCAAATGTATTAGCGCGCCGACGACGCCTGACGCCCATGCGCGAAGACGCTGCAGCTCAGCTTTGTGCTCATTCAGGATAAATAAGTCGTGCGTACTTTGCGCACGCGCGGTGTCCTGTCCAAGGGGCTTTCAAAAGTCATAAAAACACACCCTCTTTTGTTGGTGCACGGAGCCCGTACTCAGTGTTGTCAGAATTTAGCCAGCCAACCGACACGGGCAAGCTCGGTGGTCGAGTTGTACGACTCCTGCACCAGCAAGCAGGAGGTCGTTGGTTCATATCCCATCCAAATAAGCTTGTTGATTATTCTCGCAAGCCTAGGCAACACTGAGTATGTACAGTGCTTGAATTTCAGAAGGATTATTTTTTTAAAAATCTCTCTTTTGAAAGATTCTGCTTAAAAAACTTCAAGCCCTCTCACTGTATGAATTGATACATTTCAGTAATAAGCAGTTTTCAGCTGGTGTTTTATGTCTAAATAAAATTGTTTTATGTCTAAATATAGTGACACTAAACTTTTTATTTGTGCTTTTCAACAGGTTGATGGCCAACAGCATTGCTTTCATGGCACTGGGGAACCAAAACAGGAAATGAGAATTTGCCGGAATGACAAGGGTATGTTGAATCTTCAGTATTTTCAGACATAGGGATTCAGACCTATGTTAATATAATAATAATGATAATAATAATGATAATCATAATTACCGAGAATTTGGTATTAGGGAGACATTCCCATAGACTTGTGCACACATTTTTTTCCCAACTTTAATGACCCCTAATAACCCCAATTTTACTATCTTACCCCCACGAATTTCGGTATTTTAAATTCGACCACGAGCAATCGATCTAGCCTATTTGCGACAATAAAATGTTGCCTCTAAGTAGGGGATATGGAATTACAGAGACATTGAAATGTCTCTCTAATCATATTCGATGTGTCTCCCAAAGGACTGATAATGATAATAATAATAATAGGATTTATGGAGCACAAAATTGCCTTACGATACAAAGAATGAAACAGGGAAAGAAGACAAGAAAAGAGGACAACCAGCTATGATTTGGGGGAAAGGTAGGTCTTGAGAACCTTTTGAAGGACAAAACACTGGTAGAATTTCCGATGGGGATGGGTAGGCTATTCCATTAGCAGGTGAGGGGTTGGGGGTGGCAATGGAGAACGCCCTGTCACCAGCCTGTAATGTGAGCTATCTGACAATTACAATTATTTGTAAATGCACCTTGTCAGTTTCCCTTGTGGTATTATAGTTGATTATTTGAAATACAAAAACGCTATCCTCTCTGAGTGATCCCCGTTTGCTATTTCCAAGGTTTGAAGCAGTGCTAATGTTGCTGGCGTCATGACATTATGCATGATCCGTGCCTTCATGACATATATATGCAGGTTTCTGGCTTAAAGAGGTTGTGAAATGCTCAAAGACATTTCCGTCATTTTTCGGGTATATGTAGCCTAAGGTGTGATGAAATAAAAACGACTATTGTGTCTGTCATGAAATGAGTACAAAAGTTACTTTTGAGAGCTGTTTTTCAGGTCCTGTTTCAATCCTGAACGTGCAATTTGTGTAAAAGTCGTGGTTGGGGGCAGCAAACAAAACATAGTCAATCGAGACGTAATAAACAGGACTCCCGATGCAGTGTAGTATAAACGAGTCCTGTTTATTACGTCACGATTTTTCTCATTTTACGAAGAACCCGACGACTGTTGATTTCAATTATGCGCTCGCCGACCAACAAATTACTCGATGAATTTCAGTTTTATAAACATATAAACGCACATTACAAAAGAATGGGACTTTGTCAATATGATATATATGGGTCTACTCTACAATAAAAAAATATAAAAAACAAAACGACTTTCAGCATTCCACAACCTCTTTAAAGTGCTTATGAACAAAGATTACAAAATGGGGGACCACCTACAACTGTACGCAGGGCTGGAAACATGTACCGGTAGCTCAGTTGGTAGAGCACCAGTAAGGTAATTTGTAGGTTTGCAGTTTCAAACCCCTCTTTAGTCAATTTCCTCGTTCAACTTTTTAAAATTATTAAAATGCGCCTTAACAGTTTCCCTGTCTGGCTTATTTGAAAATATTATGTAACAATTTAATATGTACTGTCCCTTTGCGAAGGTCATTTTTGAAAGAGAGGCTAAACTCGCATACTTCGATTAATTTATTGAGTTCTTATGTAACAACTTAGCAATATTGAGAACTCCAAAATTTCTCTTTGTTTTACAAGTAGCCTTACTTTAGTTGTGTGCAAGAGCTCATTTACATGAGCTCTTTGACTATAGATTGTAAGACATGCAAGTGATGCAATTTTTTTTTAAATATTTGTTTTGGTATAATAAAAGACATTGCAAATACGTGCATGCACATGTATCTGTCCATTGCATAAGGCCTGTGATAGGGATGGATCTTGAAATGAGGGGGGTGATAAAGATGGAGGGATGAGTGACGGCACGCCCTGCCAGGGAAGTCTGGGGGCATTTGCTCCGCGGAAAATGCTGAAATTCTAAGGCAATTTGAGAATAAATTTAGAAACTTTAGCATTTCATTTATTATTTTTGGTCCCATTTTACTCATCATCATCATCATCATCATCATTTTCTGAGGTCCGTCATGGGGGACGTAGAGCCACCCAGCCCGTACGATTTGTTGCAGACTGCCACAGCTGTTGTGCCGGTGAGTCGTGGTCCGCTTCTAGCTGGCGCATCCAGGTGTTGCGTGGTCGTCCTCTGGGTCTCTTCCAGGCAGGGCCAGGAGGGAGTCCCCCTCGAACATCGACGCTCAACTTGAGGGCGGCATGAGCTGGGGTGTCTTCTGGGAGTCGACGGATATGGCCGAAGAGGGAGTGGCGTCGCCGTGAGATGGTCACACGGATGTCCTCGAGACCGGTGGTTTCCAGGATTGATTCGTTGGAGACGAAGTCTAACCATTGGACACCGAGTATCCGCCGTTGGCATCTGGTATTAAATGCTTGAAGCCTACGTCCATCTTCTACCAGTAGTGTCCAGGTTTCTGACCCGTAGAGTAGGATGGGGAGAACGCATGTTGTGTACACCCTCAGCTTAGTTTTCAGGTTGAGATGCTTGTTCCGCCACACACGATCTAACTGGCCAAAGGTTGAAGAGGCGAGCCCTAGTCGTCGGCAAATGTCGGGAGAAGAGTGACCTTCGGAACGGATGTCGCAGCCGAGGTATCTGAACTTCTCTGCAGTCTCGACGGGCTGGCCCTCACCAAACACTGGGGCAGATGGTGGTCCGAGGCCAGTGCAATTCTGGATCTTGGTTTTAGCCCATGATGGGTGTAGACCCATTGTCCCAGCTTCTTCCTCAAACTTCTGGGGCGTGGTAGGCTACTCATTGGGCTCTCTTACGAACAGGGCGGCATCGTCAGCGTAGGCTAGATCGGTGAAGGATGTATTGCATTAGTCAGAGGCTGAAAAGGGGGGGGGGGTGCAACCCCCAAGGCCCCCCCCCCCCGATTTCCCACTGTCCGGTCTCTTTTTGTGTTGATCAACACCTCACTCACTCCACTTTTGAACAAAAAACTGGACACTTTACAAATCGGCCAGTGTTGTAGCCCAGTCCATCACACGTCCACAAAAGTCTGCACAAGTCCATCACAAGATAATCACTAATTCTCAAGTCCTGAAGTCAAGTCAGAAACCGTTCAAATATATTGTGACAAAGGCTTTGCTCAGTTATTGTCCCACTTTTGTGACCAGACTTGTGGATGGACTTCTGATTTACTTGTTACAGACTTCTTAAACACCTATGTGTAAGCCAGCTTCCCCTTTGAAAAAACAAGATCCACTGATATTGCCTTATTAATCATTCATCCTGTTTTTCATTTGTTGCTAGGTTCGTGGGATGTGTGCAGTGAAGACCCAGTGGCATCTTTGACACACCGAGGTCCTGCCAACCTTGGGCCAGCCAGGAGGATAGCTGAAAATCCATTCCTCATTGTATCAGGTATGCACAGATCATATACAATGTACCGTACATGTATATAAAACGGTTCTTATTAATTGCAGTTTCATTAGGTGCCATACAGGGCGAGTCAAACAAAATGAAACCCAAATTGTCGGGACCATTGTTTTAGTGAAGTTCTGCATGCCTCACTCTCAAAATCTAGGATGTGAAAGCCCAATTCATAAGCTTTCTTAAGTTAAGGAGTTTTAAACACAACCACCGTTTTAAAGCTCTGTCCACGGATCACAAGAAAGGTGTGTGTTCTTTCAGCAAAACACACTCACACACATCCTAATGGGATTCATTTTCGATTTGCCGAACACTGAACTTTTTTGTGATCTGTGGACAGAAAAACGGTGGTTGTGTTTAAAACTCCGTAATTTGAAAAGTACACGAGTGATTTGAAAGAGTCTTGTACTAAAAGAAAGCTTATGAATTGGGCTTTCATATCCTAGATTTTGGAAGTGCTACTTGCAGAACTTCACTAAAACAATGGTCCTGACATTTGGGTGTCGTTTTTTTTTTTACCCACATTGTGTAGCCCTATATTCTTGTACTATCAGTCAGATCCAGCATTTACAGAAAGGGGGGGGGGGGCGAAATGGCGGCAAAACCCAGACATACAGGCAGAGCATATATTTGCTCATGTGGGAAAAAATCCTGTCTTTTTAGTGATTAAACAACCAGTTGGCAGCAGAAGAAACAGGAAAAAAAGGCAAGACATACCTCTCAGAAAAGAAAGGAAACCTATGAAAATGCCCCCCCCCCCAAGGTGTGCCCCCGTCTGGATCCACTTCTGCCTATGGAGCCTTAATCAAGAGCAATCTTGGATGTTTCCGTGATTTTACTGATCGTGAGTTCATTATATGGAAGCATGTAGGAAATACAAGTATTGACTTCCACTTGTATGCTTTAAATCATGTCAATAGCAAAAAAACCAACATTTTTTGTGTGTGGGTTCATTAAAATGGTTACAAACAGGAAGGGTATTTGTGCTGTTGCTTAAATTTCCTAAAACTAAAAATATCAAATGGGATATATGCCTCTGATCAAAACAGCAAAAATCTATGCTTCTGTCTTGTTGTTCAGTTCAAACATGCTATTAAGAGTGAAGTGTGGTTCATTAATCGTCCAGGATTTTACCTTTGAGACTACAGTGGTGAATTACTTCATGGGTCAAATTTCAGCTCATATGAATTGAGGAGCCCGATTCTGTCATTTACTTGGGAAAAAATACCAACTTCCCATCCCCACTACTTTGGGGAAAAAAAATAAGGTCAAAGTCAGTACACCAAGAGCCTTTTTCCCAATATCCCTCAAGCTTTCTAATTGCACCCATAACAAACACCACTGTGATGTACCGGTACCGATGGCTACACCATAAGCACCAGACTCTGGGAAAACGAGTCATATCTTAAGATCTTTATATCTTTTTCACATGATAGCTTTTGTAGATCAAGTTCTTCCTTGTGTATAGCCACAACAGTGTGGATTTTAGCTGCCCATGGACTATATTTTTCTAGTATATATTCTGGCTGACATTTCGCTGGCTTGGGTATACGCCTGTGATGCTGTGATCATCTTACACTCCTATGTGCTTTGAATCCCTTGTAATGGGCATTTTTCTTCTATGCTCATCTCGGGGTAATTCTAAACCCAGTGACCTTTATTTCCTGAGGCGCTGTGAGCATTGATGATGTTCTTGCTTTGCCATGTTTATGTTGAGCATGAGAAAGTCTACGATAAGCACAACTGATTTCCTATTCTGAGTATACCTGTCCAGCCAGCAAGACACGTTTCGTATTTGCTCATAATGCCATGTGCTGTACTTGTGTCACTCTACTTTTTACTGAGACCTGTTTATTAAAGGGGAAATACAACATTTGCAAACATCGAAAAACAAAATGATCAAATTATCACGAAATACCTCACTGGATTGTTAGGGACTGACAGTCTAAAGCATCACTTAAACTCGTGGCTCCTGGTGTGCTGACATTTTCAAGAAAAACTGTATTTTTCCAACACTGGTCGGCCGACCAGCGTTGGAGAAAACTGGCTATTTTTCAAAAACTGTTCTTAATTGTCCATATTTAGTTATTCTGACTATTCTTTGCAATTGATTACACACCTGTAAAGAGGTACAAGCCTGCTAGACTGATTCTCTGACCTTACAATTCCCCAAAGTGTATTAATTGCTCCGAGTTTCATCTTAAGTGGGGTCAGGGAACCAGACTACAAGAACATGATAGGTTTTGTTGGTTTTTCAGCATCTACAAGCCCAAAACGTGAAACAAGTCAGTTTAACAATATTTTCTATAACATACTTATCCTCCAAATCCATATATTTCTGAAAATTGAAGCAAAAGCAAATGATGTACATTGCCTTTAAGAGAAGCATTACAAACTGCACACTTCTGGGACCAATAGTTGTGTCAAGTTTTATGTCCAATTCGAGGCCAAATGACTGTAATAAGTGTCAATTTAAATAACTTATACTACAGTGTGTAAATGAGCATTATTGCGTACACTGGGCAGTGAAAGAAAGTAAACAGTTCATACCACTCTGCTCTGAAATTAATTCTACATAAATGGTATGTCTTAGATTTTGTAAAATTTGTATATTGAAAAAGAAATACTCAGAAAATCAGCTAAAAACTTATTGAGGCACAATATAAAAATGGCATTTATTTTTTAATAAACTTTATTATCCATGTCTATATTACCCCCTACATAAACGAAGCATTAACACACATTTTTGTGATTGCTTCAAATACAAGATGACTTTCTCTCCCTCATTGTGTGGGGAAACTCCCATGTCGATAGCCGCTGAATGTAGCAAAACGAGCACCCTTATCGCATCCAGTGAATCTATTAGATTTGTCAAAGGGCCGGGAATTGAATTTGTCGGGGAGGCTTGGCAGCTGTAGGGTGGGTGGTTTATCTGCGTCATTATTTTTTTTTTTCCTCCGAGGGCCGCTAGAAAGACCCATTGCTCTTTGTGAACCACAAGGCACATATGCACCCCAAGCGTGAATATATTACATCTGATAAGATCTTCAACTCGTGATGATGGAATTTCTGTCACAAAAAAAAAGCCACTTGCATTTGGTGCTTTACAGGAATGCAGCAAGATGAATCAGTCGTCTTAGCCTGAACACCTTCGGCAATAAACTGCGTGCTTTTGAATTGCCTGAGATTTAGTCGGGTGTAAACAAATTGGTATGATGTCTTCATTCAAACCGAATTAGAATCTTGGGAAAGTTTACTCACGTTATTTCACTTTTAAAACACATAAATGCAGTACATTATAAGCAGTTTTTAAAGATATCAAATCATCATTAAATCATCTTCTTTTTAATATTCATAACTGACCATGGCAGTTTGTATTTTGGTAGCAAACTCTGAATGGATTTTAATTTAATTTTGTACTTGATAGGGTAAAAATTCCAAAATGAAAACGTACAAATATCCAAAGACATGAAAGTTTGTACAGTAAGATTAATGCAGTGCCTAATGTTTGCACCTAATTTTTTGTTTCTATTATACAAACTGGCTAATGTAATTGTTCATTGCCTGTTCAGCTACAGTGTATGATGTTTTTAATGAGTTTTTACTTCCAAAACATTTTGTTCCGTCTTTCAGGGACAAGGGATAAATCTCTGAGTGCCAAACTCCTGCAGTTGGCCATTTACGTCGCAAACCTCTTCTACCTTACCTCGGATACGGTTGCCATGGTAACGCAGGACCACACGCTGAGCGAGGAGATTGCAGCCTCACGCAATCTGATCGTCATTGGTGGGCCGTCTGAAAATTCATGGGTACAGACGTTCCTGAACATGGTACCTCTGACAGCAACTGAAAATGGTTAGCAATTTTTTTTGTTAATAAGACTTGGATGTTTGCATGATGCAAATATTGAGTTATCAAACCGGTTCTTTTCAGAACCACAAAAGACACACGACTACGTGGTCCAACTGCAAACCTTTTGGTCTATTTCAGTCAAATCTTTAACCAAAAAGTGGTTAGAACTATTAATTCCCATCCCCCACTTTGTTCCAATGAGGTTTCATTAGTCGGGGTCCTACTACTGTAGACATAATCTTGGACAATTTGGCATAAAACAGCATAAACTGAAGGGCTATCACAAGTGCATAATTCTGGGGTAAGCAGAACCATGAAAATGGACCCATATCTGTGGCTTATTCTCTTTTGCATTTTTGTTGTTGATGCACAACCACTTTCAAAGATAAGTTCCACCACTGTGGCGCAATCAAAAACCATACAAATCTCCAGGGGTGTGATATGAGTGCTTGTATGTGTATGTGTTGTCGACCTTCACATATGCTGCCTTTCGCCACATTGTGTTGATGGAACTCAGTCAGATATGTTCCATTTGACATTTGCATGCAACTCATTAGGGTCCCCCCTCATAATAAGAAATGTCTAACGCTGCTGTTGCATTACGCTCTCATCAGAGAGGAATCAACAATGGCCCCATCCCGTGGGGGAGCCAAACGAGCAGCCACTTTGCCACTCACAAGTGCCAGGTGTGCCAAGATACGATGTCTGTGTGGTTTTGCTGTTGTCAAATTGTGTACGACATCATCTCGACATCTTTTCATATAAGAATGACAGTGGTATTTTTATCTGAGTTTGAACATATAGGTAGGAATGATATGCACTCAGTAAGGATGGGCACACGTGTTTCATTTTGTGAATATTTAGTGATTGTGCCATGCACTATTCAAACTTCTGAACGTTTAGCTAACAAAGGCCTTCCAAAGGCTAAGCAGACCTCATGAATTTGCAGTGCATGATTGTATGTATGTAGGAGAGGCACTGCGTAAATGGTCCGTGATCTCAGCATATTGAAGGCATCAAACATAATAAATTGCATACATTGTATAGTTGTCGAAATAATAAATACTTACCAGTCATTGAAAAATATATAAAATTCATATTCCTCGTGCTCGATCTGAGGGATAGTGGTGTATTTTATACACTGTTATATGCTTTGTTAATTAATTTTGTTCTTTCGGATTTCGATTAGTCTTTGTATTTTGCAAAAATCACATATGTGATGCTCATCATGGCAATGTGCCTGCCATATTTCTTGGTATTTTCAATTTACCTTCGGGTTTTGCACTCTGCCAAACACTTAATGAATCTTTTTGACTGGCAATTTTCTCTGGTACATGTGCCTGTTTTTCCCTTTTTTTTTGCTTTAACGCACTGCCTGTTTCCTCAACCATGAAATGACATTACCTTGATCAGACAAAACTCTGAGTCTATGAAATGATACTGCCGTCACAGTAACGTAAAGCCCTGATGATACAGACAGGAACTGATCAACATGAATTTAAAAAAAAAAAGTGCTGCTCATAAAAGAAGTAGGCAGGATCTAGGCTGGAATGCTCCTTGATTGAACTTAATCAACATTCCCGCGAAGATTACTCAAAATTTCAAAACAAAGATGTGCGTTTTTTACAGATAATGTAGGGTTTTTGATGACGTGATTTCACTCGGCATACTATTGATGTAATAGACACATGACATTCGTCATACACGTCATTGGGTCATTCCATGTCAAACTACACAATCAAAACTAGGTGTGTTTGTGTGGTCAGATGGCACAAGGAAATATTGTTCTTCTTGAGTGTTGATAACTTATTGAAACACACACCCCAATTTTTTTATTTGTTTTTACTGATACATTCTCTCACCTGATTGCACAGCTTTATTATTCTGCATCCGTGAACAAAAACAAAGCAAAGGAATTTTACTGCACTGATAAACTGTAACTCTAACCCTTCCAGATTTCTTTTAAATCCACCGTGAGGATTTTGCAAGATTCGGGAAGGTAGAGCCCAGACTAGTTGACTTTATATGAAGCTGAATGCACCTTGAAAGCGGAAGTAGTTTTAACAGGGAGGAATATAAAGGATCTGAGAAGGTTCTAAAAAAAAGGTTGAGTGTTAGCATCCCCCCTTTTTGTCCAAATATTCCGGTCTGAACAATAAAAGGGGGCCATTTTTTTTTACATTCATGATATTTAGGCATTGAGCTTGGCGATTGTGTATTCAAAGAGAAGAGAACGGGGGCCCTGTTTCTGGCTCCCCATCACGCCGGTAGACTTGCCTTGGTCCTGATGGGAAACTCCCTCCAAGGAATCGAAGATGTGGTGCGTCTGGCTAGCCCCACCATCCCACCCATGACACGCTCCCCTGTAAGTAACAGCTGGAATCTGGGCCCAATTTCTTGGCTCTGCTTACCGTTGGCGAAAAAATCCCTGCTCACTATAGTAGAAAATTCCATGCTTACGGTAAGGGTACTTCACGTGTTAGCGAGGAATTTTGGCTTCCGTGCATGCGTACATTCAATTACTAAGGATTCTGTGCTTACACAGGGTTAGCATATATTTTTTTTGCTAGCGTGGTTAGCGCAAAATGGTCATCATAAGCTCAGAATTCTGTGATTAGCAGAGCGATGAAATTGGGCCCTGCTGGTTTTAATACTTTGGTATCCTTTGCATGTCTTGCTTTAAGATTATTGGTGGGTTTCAGTTTAAAAGCGTATGCACTACGAATATTTATTTTAAGCCACTCCAAGCTAAGTGGGTTTGAGTTACACACAAGCAAGCTCGTGATTTTGTTCGTCCAAGCTCAGCCCCCACTGAGTATATAATGCTTGTACAAATTGTCAGCGAAGGCCAAACCCCAATATTAAATCAATTAAGTGGTTTGGTCAAATTGCAATCATTGTGTTGTGACCTGTTACTCATTTTTGGCACTGCATGGTTCGTTGACAGTAAATGACATGCCCCTTGCATTCCTTTTTTCGCCTTGCTGGTTAAAGTTGCAATCGAGGAGACATAATTCACATCAGGTCATTACAAACTGTGAATCACAGCTCAGTGGCAAGACATCCCCGTCTAATATACCATGACGCACGATGTGAGACAGAGGGGTACCCCAGTGTCCCTATATACCCTATAAACACACTCGAGACTATTGTTACCTGACACCTCCCCCTAGATATCTCCAAATATTTCCTGAGATTCCGAGAACACAATGACCAACACAAAAGGGGGTGTCCCCTCCGTCGCATATCAGTCTCTAGTCAAGTGACCAGCCATTCAAATGGAACTGATACAAAGACACTCTGTTGTCATTGGTCACCCTCTGTTAGTTGTGTGTCTGTCTTGTCAGAGCTGCATTGGATGAGTCATAAGTCATTACAAGTGAATCACATCTCTGTGATAAGTCATCCAGTCTCAAGTCAAGCAGTAGCGCCCCCCCCCCTCCATTGTCACAGTGTTTCCCCCTTCTCTTTTGAGGTACGTCTTGTCTTTGTTTGCCTGTTTCTTCTGCTGTCATCTGATTATTTAATCACTTCAAAAACAGAAATGTTCACCCTCATGAGCAAATATATGCCCCGTTTGTATGTTCGGGTTTCGCCTCCATTTTCGGTGTCCCCTCTTTCCCTAAATGCTGGATCCGCAACTGTCACAGTAACAAGCAATTCCAATCAACTGGTACAGACACTCATTATAGTTCACCCTCTGTTACTTCTGACCTTGTCTATATGACTTGAGACTGACCTGTATGATGAGTAATGATCTATGACTTGTGTTTCACTTGTGACGGAGCTGTTGACTTGTGCTGGCTTTCGATTGACTTGTGATGACCTGGGATTGATTTGTGACCGGTCTACAATAAGCTTTGTGATTGACTTATGATAACATTTGCGATTGACTTGTGTTGGCTTGTGATTGGTTTGCAGTTGACTTGCAGTGCCTTGTGATTGACTTATAATTCACTTGTGATGATGGTGTACTGTGTGATTGACTTATCACAACGCTGCTTAAATTATTCCCATGTAACAACACATGGGATTCTAATACAAGACCGTACATTCTTTTCCTGTTTACAGTTCTCAAACCTGATCCCAGACTTTGTCCTGACCGGCCCAGGGTTTGGATCCAAGGGACCTGGCGGATACCTATGCACAGGCTTCTGGGGAAACCATTGGGACTTCAGGCAAGAACTGGTTTCCTGTACATGCTGAATCTGAATGAGTAGTTAGAACCTCTGCACTTTTATCAAAGCAGGAGGTATGATGGGCTCGAGTCAGTGGCGTAAATCCAAGCCGACGACTGGGGGTTGGAGTGGGGGATGATGCGCTGCAATCCTGAAACTTTCCCAGACAAGAAAAGCGCGGGGGACTGGACACCATTTGACAATAGCTGGTGCTGTTCATAATCTGTTCAGAGCCGTATATAGAGGGAGTTGTGACGTGAGAAGTACTTTTTTCTTCTTCTGTGATCACGTGATTTTGGGTCAAATCGGCGACAAATTAAGTCGTTTTTGGGTGCTTTTAGGCGTATAATCGGTAAAACATTGCTGGGCTGATGTGCCTTGGGATTCAGCAATTGGTTAGACAAAGGGGAATCGAAAGCGAGCTGCTTTTGTGTGGAAACATCTGTCCGCAGCCTTGGAATGAACAATAATCACAAGTTTATGGATTAACTCGTCACCGACACCACGAACTGACACCCTCTGCATCACATGTGTACAAAAAAAATCAAAAATTCAAATTTTCTTTTTTTGCACATATTAGCAGTTTGTATCATGAAGTTAAATTTGTCAATTCTGGTATTTTTGGTTACCACGAAGTGACACTGCACAGGATGTCAGTTCGTGAAAACCAAAATGTACGTGTTTTCGGAGAGTGCGCGCATGCAATAGCGTTAGTGAGTGTCAGTTCGTGAAAACCAAAATTGACGCGTTTTGGAAGAGTGCGCGCACGCATGCGCAGTGTGTGCGCGCACTCTCCCAAAACGGGTCAATTTTGGTTTTCACGAACTGACACTCACTAACGCTATTGCATGCGCGCACTCTCCGAAAACACGTAAATTTTGGTTTTCACGAACTGACACCCATCTTAATCATTTAATTGCTAATTAACTAAGCAAATTTTTACAATCTAACGTTTATAATTGAGTAGTGGAAGCATTTTTACGTTGAGTGATACTAAAACCTCTAAGATAAATGGAATATTTTACTGAGTAAATTCGTGTCAAACCTTTAAAAGCGTTTTTCTCCGATTTGTATTTCTGCAACGCTGACCACCGGGTGTCAGTTCGTGGTGTCGGTGACGAACTACAACAAATTCCATGTGACTGAGGCAGTCATTGGCGAATGCACGAGATGAGTGTTAGCATGTGTACACGGCACGAGTATAACACTGTCGACGTTACAGAAAATTGGAAAAACTGGGTACTAGGCACTACGCAAGCTGAGTTGGATCCCAAATTGGGTCAAAATTGATACTTTCATAACTCTCGCTAGCGACTGTGTATACATAATACGTACATTATAAGCGCTGTACTCAATTCTTTTAGTAGTGTAAATTTATCTTACTTTTTTGAGTAGCTTCAACGATGTTTTTTGGTTTTTGTTAAGCTCACAAATCTATGGTGGAATGATCCAATTATCCATCCCCCAAAGGTGGGGGATATATCCTCTGTCACCCCGAATTTAAAGGTAAAGGGGACGTACCCTTATTAAATTTATTTGATAAATAAATAAATAAATAAACCTGTGTTCACAGGAGCGGAGTGCCCATCTCTCTTTCATTATTGATTGGGCCAGACTCGTATGCTGCTGTGGGGGGATTCCCACACCTCCACAGCGAGTCTGTTACCTTCCCAGCATTGAATAATGCCGGTGCCCATTTAACACCTGGGTTGAGAGGAGTAATTGAGGTAAAGCGCCTTACTCAAGGGCACAACACGCATGGCCACGGCGGGGCTCGAACCCACAACCTCACGATCATGAATCCTGTGCTCTACTGCTAGACCACACGTACCCCGGATTTACGCCCGTGGTTTGAGTCCCACTCGATTAAGCTTGTGAATTGTTTTCTCTGCGGAGCTCTCGAACTGCGTTCAGTATAGTGTTAATGAAGGTTCATCAGTGAAGGAGTAGGTTTAACCCGGTGTAAAATTCCGAATCACATTTATTGTCTTCAAGATTGAACAAATCTTGTAGTGCATCTGAATAATTAAAATATTCTGTACACAATAAAAAAGGGGATATTTTTGTCATATATTTTTGCCTTTAAGCTTATCAGTTGTTTTACCGACACGAGTATTTGAGGAGCAAAGGGTAAAAAGCTGAAAAACTAATCTATAATAAATGAACTTAAGACCTTTGCATGAACTTATTACAGTAATTATAATGTACATTTTGGTATGAAGGAAAATCTTTATATTTTTATGCGAAAGATTTGAAAAGAACAAAAATAAATTTATAATGTGTGGCCTCAGTGAATTTGCCGATTATTTTTTCTGTAAAGTTGCATGGAATAGCAATCAACTTTAAGTGTCTTAGTTTGTATTTTGTTTGTGGATGAGCATGCTTTGTGTTTCTATGCCTCAGATGTTGATATATTTGTGGTGTTGTTTCATTTTCTTGTGCGTTCGTTTATTCGTTTCAGCCGTTCGTGCCAGATATTGTGCAAAAGTGTATATGTTTGACCAAGAAAGCGAGTCTCGAAGACGATTGAAAACCAATTTCATTGGCCGCATGCTATAAGTACAGAAATTCACTAATTATATTTTGCTAATATAGCAGTAACAGGTAACTAGTCACAGTGTCGTGCATTGTAATGTGATATTGTGTATGTCATTTGGTCATTTTGTCAGCGACACCACGAAGTAACACCCAAGTGGACTGGAGTTCGCACTACGCGCGCGTATTTTACAGAACCGATTGATTTTCGTTTTCACGAAGTAATTTAACACTCATGTACATTGTGCGCTGAATCGGTCATTTTCGTTTTCACGAAGTAACACTCGTCTTTATTTTACCAGTTTGAAGGCTTATTAATAACATTTAATAAAATCAATTAATTAAATGTAAATCCTACAAGAATACGGATTAATTACATTCCTGTCAAACGTTTTAAAACGTTTTTAGCCAAATAGTATTTCCGTAACAGTGTTTTAACTTTG
The DNA here is from genome assembly GCA_029964075.1 of Patiria pectinifera. Lineage (NCBI taxonomy): Eukaryota > Metazoa > Echinodermata > Asteroidea > Valvatida > Asterinidae > Patiria > Patiria pectinifera. The sequence goes on along the minus strand of CM057142.1, from coordinate 19,233,979 downwards.
TGAAAACGAAAATCGTTCACACCAGCGTCCGATGTGCGCGAACATTTGAGTGTTACTTTGTGATACCAACATTTGTCATTAAGCGGTTTTCACGAAGTAACACTGAAGTGGACTTTCGTGGTGTCGGTGACGATTTGATTAGCATATATACATTTATTAATTTACTAAGCATTCTGTATCCCGCTTAGCAACTCCATGACATTTGTGCCCAGGTTTGACGGAGGTGGTATTTGTGCGTGTGAGTTGATATCGTCTGCTGATTCGATTATACGGAAGGCGCGAAAGTCGTCACCGTGAATGACTTTGGTACACACACACTCACACACACGTATATAGAGATAGACGGTACGGGCTTGATTCACGCGTCGTTGCGGTGCGATCGCAAGGCTAGAGTAGATGCCTGTTGTCAACTGTAAACGATTGCCGATAAGCGTCAACTCCTGCATTATAACCTTCTCATTTTATATATATATATATTTTTATTATGTACGAGTTGTGAAGTGATGAGAGCAGGATGAATAATGGAGGGTATGCATGATTGCTCGTCATCAAAATATTGATTTCTTGCGATGATTGTAGTACCGGTACCGTTGTATTAAAGTTAGCCTAAGCCTATACCAGTGGGGCTCTGCCAATATTGTGCATTCGGGAAAAAAAGTCCATTTTGGGTTTGTGTTTTCAAAACTTTGGAAATATAGAGCGCATTATCAATGTGCCCACACTGAAAGACAGTCGCTTTGTTTTGTTTGTAAGATGTTTTATCGCGCATTGGTATGGATGGGATTTGAAGAAGGAACGTTCACAACTCGGCAGGCCCGTATAGCCAGCACGGTATGAGAGGTGGGTCTTTTTGTACCCAAAGTAAAGTGCGCCTTTTTAGCTGGATTCATCATCATCATCATTGGGTGGCCGCAGCCGAGATGGATGCAACCAAACTTAACGTAGTTGAGGGGTCTCCTCCCTCTGTTGGGGAAAGGCAATCTTCAGCAGATGAGGTTTCTGCATGCTTATACAGCAAAAGTCCAGAAAAAAATAAATTATCGAATGATATATTAACACTTAAAGGTGAACATTCATCCAGATTTGGCAAAAAAAAACAACAATAATTATATCGTGTACTTAAACCTTTTTTTCAAAGATCTGGGTCACAGAAAATCCACATAATGATCTTACTTTTTATACGAATTATACAAGTAATGTTCCATCTTCGAATTATACAAGTAATGTTCCATCTTCGTCGGAGACCGGCATGGGTGTCGCATTTTGAGGACTAAAAAAAGTTTGAGCCTCGAAATTCATTCTCGTGATAGTTACACGAAATCAGCAACTTTTTCAAGAAATAGTTGTGTGAACTAATATGATTTCGTGGTAAACGCGTTTTCCGTGCCCAATAGGGCACTTTCTCGCTAAAATACCCCTTTAATGCTGTTAGAACTCACATTTCCAAGTACATGTATGAAAGAATCTACGCTTTCATAGGGTGAGAGGACGCTCTCTTTATAACTTACGCGCTAGGTGTCATCATTATGCATGAGTACTACGTCCAGCACGGAGCACAAATCAATATGCGCACGTGTTCAAGCTGGTATTTAAAATATTATTGAGTTGCGAGTTACACGGGATACATGTACGTCCCCACGAGAATATTACAACATTCCCATCGAACTATTGTGTGCTTTCAATGACGTGACATACCCGCACATGTGTATTGCTGTCGATGCTTACAAAAGATTCAGGATGTGTTCTGGATCAAATTATTTAATGTAGGCCGGCATGTATACTTCGGAACCTTTGATGAACTGAGTTCTTCATATTTTTTTTTCCATATCCATTTTCCAAATCAAGGAACTTGGGCCTAAATGTAATGCTTTTGACGAAGCTATATTTGACTGGAGCTTTCTATATATTATACAGTCAAACAGCTAGGCCTTCATCCAATATGTGTCGGGTATAATCAATTTATGAAAGTATAATTGCTAGTAAGTCAACAAAGAGATTTTATTTGACAGCCATGTGTTTTTCAATGAGAGCATATAACACCAACCTAGCAAATATTGATTTTCAATTGTCAAATCCGTGCACAGATGTGCTTTAATAGTTATGCAGTGTGAACATCATTGGACAATCTGAAAAGATGCAAGTTCACATTTTGAATAGTTCACTATTCTCGAATAGGTTCACGATATATAGCAATATTTTTTTTGGTATTAACAGTTGAATGTATTTTGTGGATTTTATTTCACTTTTCTGGACGAGTGCCGGTTTCCTCAAGCAAGAAAAGCGAAACGTGTTTAATAGCACTGCAACCATCAAGTTCTGTTTGTAGTAATAAGCCATTTGCGAGTTAAATTTGAATAAAATCTGGAACGCTGACTTAATTCAGTGCTTTGCACGTATTAACTTTGCATTCTCCCGACCAAAGAGACTGTTACTATATCACGTGATTCGGGGCAAGCCTTGTGCTAGCAACCCCAAGCTCTGGCATGGTCTGGTGTATTTGTGCCATTCTTACCCATTGTGAACAACGTATTAGTGCTGAGCGTCTCTTGCGTAACTGCAAGAGCTTGCCCCTATCATGTGATAAGCACCAGTGTCTTTGGTCTAAGTTAAAATGAGCCAAGCATTCTGAGCAAGTCGGTGTGCCAGACGTTTTTTAAATTTAAATCCCAAAGGGTATAGGTCACTCGCAAATGGTTCATTGTAGACTCTCTTTAGGCCTCAAAGTTAAGACAGTACACCTGTGAGTTTCGATACCTTTTAATTTCAAGCACGTCATCTACTCACGCCATTTAGATCACATTTGTTTCACATTCGTTGTTTTTGTTTTTCATTGGGAGATAATCTTTCGGCCTCTCTCTAATAAAAAGGAGTTATGCATGCAGTTCTATGCAATAACCAATCCTTCATTCGTAAATTATCTCGGATTTATCGCAGCGAGCGCAGATATCTCGTTTCAGGCGCAGCAAAACCACTTGGCAGTTTTTGGAGAATGACCGAAGATCGTATGAACTGAAGTGGCTTTCCGTTCAGCGTATTATATGCAAGCCGTGCATGTATATTCGCATGGCTAATAAACGGGTTCAGTGCTTTAACCTGTGCACCGGCCCTGCCTTGAAATATCCACGGCAATTATGACGTGGGTTTTGAATAACACGCTGCCCCGGCAACGCCAAGCAACTGTTGTCACGGCAACCGGGAAGCTGACTCCCAACAAAAAAAAATTACACGGATGAGAATTCTATTTAAGGAATTCTTTTCACGGGCGGAAGAAAGAAATGAAATTGAAATCCCTGGAATTGCAAAGATCTTACTGAAAGTACGGATAAATGTAGGTCGTCTTTTCAATTTGTCATTAGTTCCTTTAATTTCGATTACAGTAAACTCCAAAAGGGAGTAAAAAAAAAAAGTAAAAGCGATTTTTTTCCCCCTCTACTTCTTTCAAAGCTCCATTTATTACTTTATCGAACACTTTTTACAACATGGTACCTTTTATATTCTTTGCAGTGCAGCAGGTTTTTTTTGTGTGTGTGACATAACCTGCGTGTGCTACCCCGATTTCTAACATTTTATGGACGCACCAAACATTACTCAAACAATGCTAATGAAGGGTAGTGGATATCCATAATTGTCAAATGAAGGGGTGTGGATATCCACAATTGTCAAATGAAGGGGTGTGGATATCCACAATCTTATCTTTTAGACTGCTTGTTACTGGTAATGATACTAGTTGCATTTCCCCTTTTGGGGATGACAAAACGGGAGTTTTGTCATGTTTCATTGGCACTATGTTATATTAAAGATGAATCCATTTTCTTTTATAGTTTCACCCAGAAAATAATATAACTGTTTCAATTTGTTTCCCCAGCAATATACACTGTTATTTCGGTTGTATGAACCTAGCAACCGGTTGTGTAAAAAAAAAATGAACAACTTGTGTAATATTTTACACAAGTTGTGTGAACAATAGTTTACACAACTTAGGTTGCTAGGTTCATATAGTACACAACCGTTTGATTTTTACACAACCGAAATATCAGTTTATAAGTTATTCACTTTTGAATGAGACATGGTATATCGAACGAAAGAAATTAACTTCGTTCAATTGTGGAATTATTTTCTTTAAAAATTCGAATTATTTTTTTTACAAAATTCGAATTATTTGCTTTACAAATTTCTAATTATTTGCGGCCCAACACCGTTATATTCGGCTCTCGTAGGGCGGGTTCTTTTCCGCTCAAAATGAAAGTTTTTTTTTGTTTTCAGAGAGTTGCAGACACCCAAAATTGGAGGGAAAGATAGTTTTTCCTATAAAACATCACATACAAAACAGAACAAAAAATAAAGTTATGCTGTATACTTAGTTTTTTGTTTTTAAGTACACGGGACACCATCTTTAAAATTATACCGAACAACCTTACTTACCATAACTGGTCCAGGAACTGTAGGGCTAAGGGTTAGACTGGTGTACTTTCCATTGGACTGAAGCCCAACCTACCCTGCAAATCTGTTATTCAGGCCTTTGATCATGTTCCTTAAAAACGAAAGTCTTGTCAACTTTTCAGTTGGTTATTTAATAAACTGAATCGTAGTGCTAAATTGCCAAATTAAGCCCTGTTGAAAGCCACTGAAATAATTTTAGCAATATAGTGGATGTATTGGTTCGTATTCTTTAATAGAAATTATGACTTTTGTATAATTTTTTTTTACATCGTGCAGGCTTGACCTTTCATAATTGATTTTATTGCGATATATCAGCGGTACATTCACAAAGGAAGAACAGAACAAGCTGTGCCATGCAGTTTGAGCTGATTGTACAGAGTAGCCAGAGGTTTATGCTGTAATTGTTTCTTTTGTATAGACACTATTTTGATTGAATGCCGTACCTCCCGCCTCATTGCGTAGAAAAAAACAAAACATTCATGATAGTGAAATGCATTTTCCTACCAAGAACAATGACGTCATGAATGAACACGTTGACGTTTTGTTTCTCATTTTGCCCATTGTTGTGCTTTCATGTGTTTCAAACCAAAATGTGAAGCAAGAAGGTTTTTGACCTTGCCAAGGTTTTAATTTTTTTTTTACATTGAATGTCAATAATCGTTATTGATTTTGTTTAATTGATTGTTTCGTTGGCCACCTGTCACCTCGATACGTCTCCAGTCAGTACCAGCCCAATTTCATGGAACCAAAATTTATCTGCCATAAGCAAAAATAAGTGAGAACCAGTTAAAAGAAGTGTGCATTACATGGTTATGTTGGGTCGGTATCCATTGTTGCTGTTGTTGTAAGATAATGTTTTTGTGTTTTTAGCAGCTCCATTTAGTGGTGCTGGTCAGAACATTGGTCTACGAAATATTCACTTTTGTTATAACTTGGGTCCTGTATGGATGATCTTTTTTTTCGTTACCAATCACTTAAATGTGTATTACCTTTTCACCACAAACGATTGAAAGAACAAAAATATGAGAAATTTTCGCTTTCATTCACGGCTGCCTGTGTTTGATAAACGAGGCTCGCGAAAACACATTAATATTTGATTTTTTTACACGCCGAGGACAACTTGGCCGTTTGCCGCGTACAAAGCGCAGCTAATTAAACTTGCATTGCAACAATGAAAAGGAAAGAAGGCGGCAGGTATGGTCACTTGCACGCGTAGTATACAGATCGATGGCACGCGCGGCGGGGAAAAAAATATTTCTTGCGGGAGGCGATCACGTGACCGTGGGAGTCGGTGCACCTGCAGGGGAAATCTGCGGGGGGCAAACACAGCTGGTTTTATTCTCACCCACCGGATACTGATAATTCCACGGTGCTTTCTGGCATGGTTGACCGGGAACAAGATGGTTTAGTTCCCGCAGAATTAAACCGCTACCGCGGCAAGGTGTGTGTACACAATAATAAAAGTCACGCAGCAACAACCTGTTGAGCTTTGATGGGGGTTGCAAAAAAAAAAGATCGAGAGAGCAAGTGACTGACGAAGCGTACGTTAGGTGTAAACCCAGCATAAGTTGCTTAGTCGATGGTCGCATAGGCAGTGGTTGCTTGTGGCATATAGAGCAATAGACACTTCAATGTGCATATACCCGCACGCAGAATATTGTAATTACAATCGGATGGTGTAGTCGTGGTGATGAAGCTGTGCGCGCATCTGTGCGATTAGCATAATGAGACAAGGGCAAATCAGTAGGGATGGCAGCCACCACACACAGCTGCTTACATATTCATGAGTGACTCGTCTCCCCTAGCTCCCTCTTCCCGCATCTTCTGCATTTTCTCCCTTCGGCTATCTACCCGCTGTTGCCTTGGCCGACGCTATAGCGCTGCTGTCCGCCACCGACGCCGCCGCAAATTGTCATTGTAAAAAAGCAGCATTCAAATCTCAAGGGTGTGAGTGGCGATTGTGCTCGGAAACCATGGCAATATGATGATCACCCTAGCACGGAGGGATAATTGCCATTTTCATTTTCGACTCAACCGGGCGGACTAGTCTCTGCTGCCCACAATATCGGCGCGCACACGACAGCTATTCGGTTGACAACACCTTACTGTACATAGACAACCGTCATCGCGAATTGTTTCCACTGACGGTTTTCGCAATGCAAGTGGAAATTATGTTGGATATGTATTTTGGTGATTCTGCGGGGATACCGTTGACATAGTGACCAAAAACATCAACGGAGCGAAATACCCAGTGTAAGCTTTAATCTCCATGAAGTCCTTTTTAGCTCCGAGCTTGTGAGAGACATTGCCAACTGCTTTTTATGGCCAATTATATCATCGACTGTGATGCTTTGGCGACGCCATCTTTGTCGCGAAACGCTCACTGATGCCGTCGATTGTCCAAAGGTTTTAGTACAGAGGTATTGCCTTTTGCTGGTACCTACTATATGCACTGATGTGGTGAACATCGGAGGTTGACGTGGATTTGGCTCTTTTGTCTTTCTGTCTACTTGTCGAAACTGCTTGCACTTGAAATATAGTCACTCCTGCTCAGATCCGCCTGATTACTGACTGCTGTATCCAGAAATGACAGCCAGGCGTCTTTGATATATATATACATATATATGTATTCTTTCTCTTTGCCCAGCAAGGGGAGTACCTCTCCCCACAGTTGGAGCAGCAACGGATATAATGGTCTGCGGAATTTGCAGGATTTTTGGTGAAAAACGGCGGAGGAGGCGACTCCCGATGCATTGAAAAGTTGAACTCCGAGAGAGACCGAGGCACATTATACCGAGCAGTCTGCTAGGCAGGTATGGCGCGGGGGAAATGCTGCTCAGCCATCCATCTCAAAGAGGACAACGCACGCTTCGTGCTGCTCATCTTCTCGTTGTTAGTATACATGCTGATCGGTGCTCAGATCTTCTCTTTCATCGAGTACAATCAAGAGATCAAGGACCGGGCCACGTACAACGCCACCATGGAAAAGTTTAAGGCGAACTACGGCCACCTGATCAACGGCACCGACTTGGATGACATACTTCATGTATACTCGGAGGCCGACAAGAAAGGGTTCCTGGAGACCAAGAGGCACCGCTGGGATTTCCCTGGTGCTTTCTACTTTGTCTGCACCGTAATATCCACCATTGGTAAGTTAACCCCCAAAAAAGTCGAAAGGGTGATGTACAGGAGTCCAAATCCTCCATTGGCGTAAGTAAAGACGCCAAAGGCTTTGATGAGAATGTAGACCGAAATTACGGAATGAAAAGGTAACGCGCAACATTAGTAACGCGCAACTTTCCTTACACACACAACCAACAGACGCAGAAAATTGTCCGCCTTCGTATTTATCAGCTCAATCGCGAAGCTAAACAAAACACAAAATTCCCCCCCAAAAAAGTGTCCACCTGATCAATTATGTCTCGACCAAGAACCAAAGAGGAACTGAAATACTTCAAGAATACAAAAACACACGCACCTATCTGCTGCACTTCGCACGGAGCAACGCTTTTCATAGTCGGCAGCAACGCGAGGTTTGCAAAACAAAACACTGAAAGAAATCCCTCAACACGGAAATGTTATTTACTACCAAAAACCCCAAGAATGTTTTTCATGAATAGGAACACTATTAATGAAAGGGCTTTTTGAATGCTTCGTTAGTTCGTTATTTTGGGTTTTTTTTGTTCTATTCTCTTTTTTTTATTTTTGCGTAAAGTTTTTTTTTTTTGGGGGGGGGGAGGAATTGAAACATATCCAACTCGTCTATTTTAGGCTTTTTGAAGCCTTTGATATGCCCAAACATATTTTACACATTTTTAATATGTTAAAACTTGTTAAAATGTTGTTTCGACCACTCGAGAGTCCATATACAGACGTTGTAGAAATTGCAGCCGATTTGGACGCAAACGGAGTCGCTGCGTAGGCTATCACTTGCCAAGACGAAGAATAATATGAAAAATGAAATATTTAAAACATACTTTTTTTAGCTGAAGGAATACCATGGTTTCCAGGTTATTTACAAAAGCTCGAGATAATGTAAAAAAACCCACAAGTTTTAAATGGTTTTTCCTGCGTCGGATAGGCCTATGTAGGACTGCAACAAAGGACACACGGTGGTAACATGTTTAGCTGCGGGATAGCAGTTCAACAAAATATCATCATGTCTCTCCGTTAAGTTAGTTATACGTTGACATTGTCTGTTGCTCCTAAATATTTTGACCGATTTCAACCAAACTTTGTCAAAAGTATCAGAAGCTCAGCCCCAACATGTCACATTACCAAACTGGGGTCAAAGGTCATCATGAGGTCACTGGGGTCAAAAACCTGGGATTTTTACTCAAAACACTACTTCAAGTTATATGGCACAATCACGTGACTCATGCATCAACGCGAATTCGTTGGCCCGCAGCTTCCGAGATATTTCCGATCGCGCCTGTTTTTTTCACCCGAAACATTGTCAGGGTGAAATCAAGAAATCAGAAACTGACAAATGGCATCTTGCTTCTGCAATGAACGTCTTATGTTTATTTTTGTAAGGGTTGGACAGCATTTATTGAAGCTAAGTGTTTGTTTTGTACATGGCTACAGTCTGGCCTTTCCAGCGCCGTTTTATGGCTCTGAGCTACAGAAAATGTCAGTGTTTGGTCTCGGAATTCCAAGATGGTGTTTTTATCCATAAATAAACGCCTTTCCCGTGCAATATTTCAATGACGTTCAGCTCCAGCGAGTGATATTGACACTGCCAAGCCTACTTTTGGCTTTGCCTCCAACCATGGCGTAAAACAAAATCTGCTTTTCCATAGTTTCCATTGTAGCATCTTAAAATATAGGAACAAAACATCTTTAATTAGCTCCCTTAATTGACGGTACCCACAGTCCAGATAAAAACAATGGTGTCTCTGTTTTCATATTTATTGTTTTATGTCCCAGGCGTGACTTCGTGAAGTGGAAAAGGATCTTGGGGCAAAATTTATTGTTGCTATATTTGGCGTATATGTAATAGTTTGTAGTGGCCATTACATTGATTGCCTGGGTTCCTGTTTCACTGGCGTACTCAATCGCCTCAGTCATCTTCCCCCGTGAAATACAACCTTGGTTTCCTTTTACGCAGATTTAAAAGAGTCCGACATAAATCATTGCTCATGGGTCCCTTCCATACACTCTGCAGACTTAACATTTACTCCAGTATTTCCATGTATCTTTGTTTACAGCGATTGATGGCAATGCGGGGTATCAGCCCATACAAAGACTCAATATGGAACATGGCGACGTCGGCAACGTTTAATAATGGCGCAGAGATCCGCCAAAAGTAGGAGGTTTGATCCGAATTGCGGAGCGGCAATGCGCAGCGAGTCTAAATCGATACGGTATAAACCTGCACAGTTCGTTTCGCCCGGGCACGGACGTATTTTGCGGGCCCTCGACCGTATGGCCGGCTGGTGGCCTGATATGATGTGGTATACTTGCGCATTGGCAGACTCGACTGTATATAGGCCTAGTCGCAATAAATCAGTCTCGCGGTTTTGTTTGTATATCTGTTTTCTCTCTTCTGTGTCTCCGGCAGTTGCGTCCGAACGTAACTTGTTCTGCATTTAAGAACCCCCCCCCCCTCCAAAAAAAGACCAAACAAATCCAACTCCTTACTTTACTTTCGGAGTTTATGACAAAATGTAGGTAGGCCTATATGCATATAATATCCAAAATGACAAGGAGCATAAAATTCCCATACAAGATTTGCATATTGATTATAAATAAATGCCGCCATGAACGAACCCCTCGGTGGTGGGGTTTTCTTCGTGCTTCGACATAACCTGACGCATTTTGGAAACCATTGCGAAATGACGACAGAATATTGCCCGCCTTAAAAAAAAACCACAACAAATGGAAAGACCTTCCTGTTTAATCATTGCGGAATTATTTTGCCTTTCAATTTTCGCATTACCAATTCAAAACAATTACATGTGCCAAGGTCGTAAAATGCATTCAGCGTTAGCTACATGTATTATTATTGCTCGCTAATATACTTCAGAGGCTTTTGTTTTCTGCTTCCAAGCGTGACGATTAGGCATACCGACCGCATGCATAGTCACACTCAAACGCTCGTTATCGTGGATTTTTTTATATTTTTTTTATTGGGACATACATGTACATCCGTATAGTTTCTGCATTTAAAAAAATATCCCAGTTGTTCTCGTCTATCGTATGTTATTGGCATGATTAGTTCGAAGGGAGGCCTTCTTTTATATACAGGGTGAGTAAAAAAAAAAGAAACCCAAATGTGGGGACCAATGTTTTAGGGAATTTCTGCATGTACCATATTCAAAATCTAGGATATGAAAGCCCAATTCATACGCTTTCTTTTAGTACAAGAATAATTAAAATTACTCATGTACTTTTCAAGTTACGGAATTTTAAACACAACCACCGTTTTCAGGTTCTGTCCACGGATCGCAAAGAAAGTTAAGTGTTCTTTCAGCAAAACGAAAACAAAGCAAATAGGGATGTGGGATTTCATATCATAGATTTTCAAAGTGCTACAGGCAGAATTTCCCTAAAACAATGGTCCCAACATTTGGGTTTCGTTTTTTTTTTTTTACTCACCCTGTACACAATGGGCTTAGTATCCTATACATTGTAACGACCTGCTTCGCTGGTGCTGCCTTGCTCTTGTACCAAAGTGGCCGTTCCGTGAAGGCAGCGAATCCCATTGGTACTTCGATCGGGATAAAGTAAAGCATTTGTTTTACAGGAAGGTGCTTCAAAATAAGAATCGCAAAATACGTGAGCACGGTTTTGTGTTGCAATTGATCACAAAATCGTGTACTGCTTGACGAGGGTTTGACCTTAGGCCTATACAATGGGGTTTTTTTATCGTTAATGTATTCTTTTTTTAGGGGAGGTGGGGGATCAGCATTTCCAATTAATTTCGTTGGTAAAATCAAGCAGATTAGATCAGAAAGTTCATATGCCAATGATCTTAAATGATATGGGACTAAATCTACACGGTCAAGCAGCATCATCAGAGAAAAATATGATTCTTCATATGGATTGATGGATTTATTCTTCAGTGTATTATAAGACATGTTTTCCAATACGAATGTGTGCTCAATTTTCTGTGTATATAAAAATAAAATTGAGCGTCTCAATTCTAAAACATATTGAGGGAAAAAAACTGAGGCGGACATTGGCGCCGAATAAATTGTCAATATTATTATTATTAAATTATTAATATGAGTTATTCAGTTTATGTAAATCAGTTTGCTAAAATATTGGGAGCAGGGAGTAATAATGGTAGTTTTCATGCTGAAACAACAATGAATGCCAACTTGGGCCTATAATGTTATTCCTACTGCATGAATTTTGCTGGTAGGGTTTGTATTCTCAAGAGATCACTCGTATCTATAATGAGTCGTTTTGGCCTTCGTAATCAACATACAATTCTGGGACTATTGACAAAGAACTGTCGAAAAGAAGCATCTCTGAGTGTATTTCCTCAACTTGGAGTTAATTTTTAATTTATATCTAGTGTGATTGCTTTGTACGAGCGAGCTTAATGAGTACTATTATATTGCATGGTAGCAATGCCTGCTTGTATTTGCTAAAAATAGACATTTCTTTTGATGAAGTCCCGTCTAGATTGAGAATGAACAAGAACGAAAACAAGTTAAGCAATCGGCGATAATGAGTATATATGCCTAGGCTACATCTTAAGTTGGACACGCGTGATGCGTTGTATGCAAGATGCATTTCGCTATATCGTATAATTATAGTGAAGACGACCTGTCAAAGAAATAGATTGTAAAAAAAAAAAATAAGTGTACATATTGCGCTGGTTTAACGAAGCTGATTTCTTGCTATTCGATTTCTTTAATTACCGCCGTGTTTGAGGAACCCAGCGCGCAGTTTGTACAAGACGGATTATGCAAACACCAGCGGCACAGCGGCTGTGCAATACGTGGGCAGCGATCGCGCACGGACCGTGCGCGGGATCCGCGCTAGCTCCGCTCATCACTGAGCAAAGATGGCCGCCGTCAATTTTAATCAACAAACGCCTTGCGCGTGCATGGCCGTGTCTCCATGGTGACGGATTAGTGATGTCCACTCTAAGTGTGTCATTCGTCCTTTTTTAATAATCTTTCTTTATCGCTTGTGACGTAATTTACTCGCCAAGTATAACACCAGTTGTCTTGTCTATATCAGTCCATTAAAATGGCGTGAAATCGGTTTATGAAACACCCCCATCAGTTCATTTAAAACCGCCTCAATAAGGTTGAGCGTTGAAGAGAGAGATCAAAAATTTACCCGAGACCCACTATATTCTTCTCTTATTTATTCAATTTAAAAATAACTCACTTTTCAAATCTACAAACATTATACGTTTAGGTTCGAATTGGAGTTACTTTCTATTTAAATTGGTGCGTGATTTCCGCCACTGCCGAGTACAATTTTGGAGACGGGTAATCATTTCCGTAACAAATGCCCCAAATATCGTCAAACACAAAGCAACTCGGCAAACGTGTGTATCGGGCCGTGCAGTTCGTGGTGCCAATTATATCCGCCCGAACTAACCAGAACATTTAGCGGATGCATTGAAAAGCATGAACTTGCCACACATTAAGGTGTGCGTTCCGTAGTTATCATGTAATATACGTATTTGCGTGTAAAGCTGCGTGTGCCAACTGGAAAATCATTTAGGTAGAGCTTTTTAAGGGAGACTGCTTTTGACGTTGTCACTCATTGTTTCTTTTTTTTTATTTCGCTTCATTAACATCGACATAAATAGAAATTTCATGTACACTGCCAGGAAGAAGTACAAGCAACATTGTCAATCTTCTTAGGGGATGAGCTATAAATATTATACATTTTGAATATAATGGTAAAACACATTAATTCCGGATGGACAGTTTTGCTTTTGCGTGTATATTTTTAACCGTGTAACTTTGGTAACAGCCGGTGATGGTTCAAATGTGCTGGTGGGCGGGTGTGCTTTAATGGTTAGTATGTTAGTATGTACCTGTGACAACCGAAATGTAACCGAATCCAGTTTTATTGCTGTGCGTTTACCCTTAAAAAGAAGAGAGAAATCCTTGCTAACTGTAGCAGAAAATCCCACTTTGTTGGCTAAAAAAAACCCCCAAACCGACAAGCAGTCATAAGCAATACACATTGCATGACTTTTTGGGTGATAACATGTTTTCGTGGTTAGCAAAATGTTTAGCTTAACAGCTAGGTATAAGTTAGGTTAAGGTTAGCAAAGAATATTGGCTTGTGCGCGTGCGTACATCCCGTAGCTACATTTTAGTGACCGTTGCAAATTGTGCTTGTACGGGCGACGGAGAAACTAGCTGGTAATATCACAGTCTCGGTGGTTATATCACCGAACCCACGCATATACATCTTTAATGTTAAATACTTTTTGCCCATATTGTGCCAAAGGAGATAACCACGTAAAATGGTAACTTCACCACACACAAAAAATCGGAGTGCATTACGTATCCCGTAATTATATGGTCTATAAGAAAATGGTACGCGTACGGGATACGTACATGTATTATATAATGTACGGGGAAAGTTGCGTGTCAAATCAACATTTTGCATGGTTGTTTCGTTTGGCACACTATGCATTTCACATCAAAATGTTAAGATGTATATTTTGGAGATTTGTGAAATAACCACACAAAATGGAGATGTAACCAGCTAATTTTCCCGAGCTGCATACGTATCACGTACCATTGCCAATGGTCCCTGTTCATGTGCTTAATTGTGCTGCATGTGAACAGAGAACAGCTAGTGATGGTGAGCACAGAATTCCGCAGATACAGGAAATCCGGCTCTGATCTCTGGCACATAATGGCTTCAAGCTTTACGAAATACACACTTTAATAGTTGTAGGTCTATACATTGTCGGTATAACATCCTTATGGATGACCCGCCGTTGTGTCATAATTACCATATACATATTTTTTGCTCCTACTTTATTGTTCAGTTCAAACAATCATTGCATTTCGTGGTCCATGAAAATCTCAGGAACCATGTTTCGATTCTTCCACCCAAATTAAGGTAAAGACGTCTGCTTTTCTGTTATAGGTTCTTTATACAAAAGATTGACAAGAAACCTTCCCTTTCCCATGTCACAGTTGTGTATATATATGTATTTTTTCTTCTTCAAAATTCACTGGTTGACAAATTAAGGCTTGTCATTATTACAAAAGTCAGAACAATTATCATAAAAAACAATTGCAATTCTAGATAAACAACCGGTAATTAATTAAGACACTTCTCTCTTAAATTCTGAGGGTGTTATTGCATGCATTTTGGCATTCATTTTTTTTGTTTGGCTGTTTGTTTGGGGTAAGTTTGGGCTAACCACCGCAGACATGTATACATACAGTCGTGTTCAGTTTAACAAAAGAAAGGTCTTCACCTCCAGTTATTTTTGTCCCGAACAATATCAGTTTGATGTAATATGCATTTGCTAAAAATGCATTCGCGCCGTGCAGAACAGTTCATTGTGTTTCTCAACACGAGCACAATAACTGGTGCGCGCAACTCTTTCGCATTACCATACACATGCAGTTCCCATTAAAAAGGCTTTGGTCTTTAACCCTGAAGCCCCCAACAAAATGCCGTTAAGAACTGGTAATCCGTATCCATCGGGGAACGGTGTTCCCGCGCAGAGAGCCGAGCACATCTATTTATCCGTCTTCCACTTTCTTTCGCCGTGAAATTCTCACCTGGAACCGCTGAGCATGTCGAAACGCCTGAGGCTCATGCCCCAGGCCCTGCATGAGTGCTTTGGATTTCTGAAGGAATCGGGGGGGGGGGGGATAAACCACCGGTTATTACATTTCTTGCATCGCATCTACAAGCATGTTACAACCTGCAGAAACGCAAAATCACGACTACAATCATGATGGGCAGGGCATTATGTCGCCGTTGGTGAGATTTTAACATGTTAATGTTATTTTTTTGTCGTCTTTGAGGGTGATCTTAAAGAGCCTTTGCATTGCCCCATAATATCTTGAATATGAGAAAGAACATGAGTGTTAGCTGCGTCTTTCACTGCACGCTATCCGCTGATATGAGTAAGCCTACTCAGAATTTTCCCGAAGTGCCCCACAACAAACCAAATCCTGCAAATTCCTAACTGTACGTCATTTATTTGGACCTACATGGATTGTCGATATCGGATGATGTCCGAATTGAGATATAAGATCCCAATCGTTTGTTACTGTTTGTAGACATTTTGGAAAGAAAAACACCATAGGGGGGTTGAGGATATATTTGTGACCTACTGTGGCAAAATGAGGAATGTCCCCCAAAACCATATTTTGAGTAATCCACGACTGAAGTTGGATACCATAGAAAAATCATGTCAAAATCAATGTGTTTTTTCTTCTTATTTTGGAGTAGCCAAGGTATCCAAGATATACACTATGTACTTTCGTTGGGGAAAAAAAATAATCCCTAATAGTTGGAAACTGAAGAACGTTTTCCACTGCTGCTGGCGGTGCGATGCGTATTTCTTTTTTCAAAGCCTTTTTTCCTCGAAATGAGGTTGGCGAAGTTCGGCGGGACACTGTTTAAGTTCTTGTGGCATATCTTTGGAATAAATTAAGCTACATAAATAAATTTGGTATCATTGGAAAGCCAATGATTTGCGCTTTAACATGATGTACGAAATTTGAAAAGTCAAAGTTGGGGGTTATTCCTCATTATGATATGGCAGGTCACATTTAATATTCGGTGTTGCCCCAGTGACGTTATTAGCAATATATACACGCGATGCTTGCCGACATTTTGCGAGAAGAAAATCGGAAGAGTTTTCTGACGGTCTTCGGTACCAAATACCTCCTGATTCAATCACGGGTTAGAGGCCTTCCTCAGCAGATAAGATTAAAGTATTTTTCTCACAAGGATTTAAAACCCTAATTTTAGTCCCTCTGACGCAAAAT
Source organism: Patiria pectinifera (assembly GCA_029964075.1). Classification (NCBI taxonomy): domain Eukaryota; kingdom Metazoa; phylum Echinodermata; class Asteroidea; order Valvatida; family Asterinidae; genus Patiria; species Patiria pectinifera. The sequence continues at coordinate 19,217,585 of CM057142.1, read as the reverse complement.
TCAACCAAACGGGATGTTGCTGACCTTTACACATAATATGCGATGCTCCTCGCAACACCCATTCAAGTCGTTTGGACATTTTCCCTTCAGTGCAGTATAAGACTGCTATAAGAAAGCGTCTCAACCCGGCTTCGTCAAGGCGGTGTACATTAAAAAAAATCATCACGTATAAAGTAAGGGTGTAAAGTATACCCCCATAAGGCACAAGTAAACTCACATGCAATCGAATTTCGTATTCCACCTCCGCGTTGGCCTGGATTAAAAATGGATTATAAGTCCTGAGGACTATACGAAATCAATATATTTGCTAATTACAAAAGAAAGCATATGTGGTATTTGTTTATAGTCACTATGAAAGAATACTATATTAAAATTATGAAACTGTTCACATTTTTAGCTGTTTCGGCAAATCTGCCGAAACGTCTCTTGTGTTCGTTATTTTTCCCCCTCTTTTTTTTTCTTTTTCTCCCTTTTCAGACTTTTCTCCTCCATAGGTTTTGTACAGTGTTTCCTTCTGCCAGTACACCTTGGCACTTTCGTAAGTCCGATCGACTTCAGACTTGGCTCGTAAGACCATTAGCCACATATTGTTCTAGAAGGTTTTCGTCATGACGACGTTACATCACGTTACGTCACATTAAAGGTGCATTTTTTCTCCGTAGGGTTTGTATACGTTTTTCTTCGACCAGTACATTTTGGCACTTTTGTAAATCTGATTGACTCTAGGCTTCTAACACACACAGACCACTACCCAATGGTCCATGGGGATTTTCGTCATCATAACGACATCAGGTGTCAAGTTACGTAAAATTAAAGTTCATTTTTCAAAGCCCTCCTTCTTCTGACGTAAGTCCGATCGGGTTGAATTTTTGTTGGTACATTTGTACTTATATTTGGACATGCGAGACAGCAGGTGTTTGTGCACAAAGCGCATCCTAGTTTCAATTATGGTTTTCTTTTTAATAACGAAACCATTGTTTTAACTTCGCCTTGAAATCTTCAGCGTAACCATAGAGCAAAGTAAAGACATTCCAATGTAGTTGATTGGTGGTTCGTGATTTCCGTAATTTAATGTCTTCCACATTTGAACACTTAATTCGTATCAAAAAAAAGGTGATTGTGTGGGTGCGTGTTTTGGTTGCATCCCATGGGACGTCGTGCCCACGCAAAACGACGCTCATACCGCATAGTCTGATGCGTAGATAAAGATAATTATTCTTCATTTTTCCACTCTCGTCCATGATAATTTCCGAGCCTGATGAGATCAGATGATACTAAAGTTTTCAAAAATTCAGAGATACATATTGTGAATTCACGAATGTATAGCCAATGCACATACATGTACTTGCATGAGGCCATATTATGTGACTATCATTTTTAATGTTATGTATTGAACAGCTTTTATGTGACTTAAAATCAAATATGAATGGATGGCACATGTTTGGAAAACGAGGCTTGTTTAACAAAACTCAGGATGAATTTAGCTTCAATAAGCTGCTTCTATTCAAGAGACGAATTCGGTCAAGTCGCTGATTGTTATGAAATGCATTGCACATGAATGCATTCGGTGAGTTCATTAAAGGTTCATTTTTTTGTGATTTTTGTCAGTTTTATGCTTTCTGTTGCGCAGGTTGACGTATCCTTTAACCCTAAAAGGGCCGGGCGGAATCCGCCCCCCCCCCTCAACTTTTTCGCGATACCCATGCAACAAAATATTTTTTTCCCGACCCGAGCTTTCCTGACTTTTCAGCCTCGAGTCTTGCGCATCTTTTGATATACGCCAAAAACATAAAATTCCGACCATGCGTTACCGCACAGCGAAAAAACTTTCGGTGAAAAATGAATTTCCTAATATGAAGTGTACAAAAACAGAATTACCATTGGTGCATATGAATAATAGTTTTTAATTAGCCGATAATTCCAAAACCTTTTAACCTATAGTCATAAAATGTCTCAGGTATGTTCATATTAAGTTGTTTAATGCATGCACCAGGTTTCATATTTTTTTCGTACTCAATGGCCGAGACCATGGTCTATTATACGTAAACAGACTCGGAGATTAATTATGCAACTAAACTGCAACCAATCAGCAGGCGCCTTCTATACGCGCGTAATTCGAGCTCCCCGCGTGCGGAAACATCATGAGTAGCATTTTATTTACAGGTTGTTGTATTACAAGAATGCGGCATCGAAATTGACCAATCACAATCTTAGTTTTGATTTCGGAATGAAATGTCATCACGCATGCTTTGGTATATCAGACGTTAGACAGGAGACTGGGCTCCGTAGATAGACTAGCAGTAGATATCATTATGGGCAAAAGCAATGTGTGTTTTCTGTTCTGCAGCGCACACTGACATATTCCCTTTCAATTTAATCAACAGTTCTCTGAGCTGTCTTGAGTTACCAATACATTCACAAATTGCAGACCACAGCAATTTAGGTTCCGCCGGGGACGTGAATTTTGTTATTTGTCATCGGGATTCGGAGCCAGCCTTCAATATTAGATCGCACGTTAATGCGCTAACAATTTTGTTCCGAGTCCCAATGTGGGTTTCATTTTTTTTTTATCCCATCAAATTCGCATCTCCTCGACGTGACCGAAATGGTTTGGATTCCACATCCTTCAACACTTGAATCTGTTGCAGTCGGGGCGGCTAGTGTGTTGATACGCAAACTCGGAACTGAGGCTCCTGTCCGTGCTACGTGCAGCAGTCTCTCCACGGCGACTGCGCTGGCCTCCCCATCTTCTTCTTCTACTTCTTCTTCTTCTTCCTCTTCTTTGGGCCTCTTTTCTCGCTCCTATCTCCCCGGCGATTTTGTGCTTTGAATAATCCAGCAAGTTGCGATCCACACTCGTTTAGACACCGGTACATGCTTCATTTGGCCCATTCCTGCGCATCCATTATCTCGCTGCGGAGCCCAGGCTCGGGTTTTAAGTGACGTGGCGTTCATATTTTATGATTAAATGGGAGAATTATACAAACCAATACAGTTTTGTAATTAAAAGTTTCAGCCTTGACTACTGAATATTAATGAGGTCATGTGAATGTTTTTTTTAAGAGTTATCAAATTTTCAAGACTCTGCATGGGACAAAATGCCATTCGGTATAAAATAAAATATGTGGATTAAGCGTTTTATTGCACATTCATACAGGTATTTGTTGTTTTTTCCCCCTCGAATTAGTGGCAAGGGAGTGTTTGTAATCTTTCTTCTTGATGCTAAAGAGGGAAGATCTGTATTTCTTAATGAGAAACACAGCAGCATCGCTCAATCAAATGGCCAGGAGTTAACACTCTCGCTGTAGAAACTCAGCGAATTACTGTTGGCATGGCGACAAGAAATTCATGGGTTACCATGACAACTGACATTGCGTGGGAGAGACTACCTCGCAGTTGCCATGCCAACTTGAATCCGTGGCCTGGGGTTTTATTTTTGTTTTGTTTTGTTTTTCTTTGTTTCTTTTTTTGTAATAACTCATCTTTTGGGTCGAACCTATATTGTATTTGACTAGAAATTTCGATCCCTTCTCTACGTTTGGCGCGATGTTGACTTCGGACTTTACGAACGTATTCCTGCTTTTGTTTTTGCGAGGGTGTCTATTTTCATCAATTGCAAACAATCGCGAGACCTTTTCTCATCACTCTTGGCCTTTTCGTAAAGCATGGTGCCGCCGGATTGGGCGTTTTGATTCGTGCATTTTAAGTCACCGGGATCTTGGCAGTCAATATACCTGTTGGCGCAAGATACATTGATTGCAAAGTGGTGCTGGAACTCGATACCCGGTGCCTTTAAAAGCGGTGATGTTTCTTGAAAAATTAATGCGCGGCGGGGCTCCTGTGATGTGCTAGCTCTTCTAATACCCAGCCTAATCCCCCCGGAGCCCCGAAAATCGGCGCGGCCGAGGGCGAAAAGAAAAGCAAACCTTCTCCCCTGACACCGAGCAGTCGCGGTACGGTAAACACCTACCGTTACTTTCATCGAAATGTCCGCTAATGACCGGCCTTCTTCCCACGTTCACAGAAGCATCGGACGTGCAAATGCACTGACCACTGCAGTCTTTTTTTTGGGATTTTGTCCCCGGTTAACAGTAGAGCTTGCCAGTAAATAGGCAGCCTTTTGACCATTTTCGAGACAACTCAAAACACTCATTGTCATAAATTATTTTTATTGAGCAAATAAAAGAATTAAAAAATCAGTTGGAATGTTAATATTTTTTTACAATATAAGCTACACAAATTCAATCTCCTTTCTCGTAGCTATAAAAAAGCAGGATACGAAATACAGCGGTACAAACTTTACTTCGAAAAATGAAAAATGTTGCCTTCAAGCAATGGCGCAGTGATTTTTGCTATTTCTCCTAATAGTAAAATCTATCAACGTCACAAGCTATAGTTCTGGCGTTCAGCATCCGTCCGTTGACGCCCTTAGGTCAGCAAAAAAACGTTCAGTTCCGTCCATTCATCAATATTAAAGAATTATCTGCAACGGAAGCAATATGCGGCTTTGTTTTTCGAGGTTAAACAGATGGACTAAATGCCCTCGTCTCGTACATCTGCCGATTTCTAATATTGTCACAACATGTTAACTCAAAAAAAAAACAGTATGCAATATTCGTATTTCAAATTCACAGAGCACCATAATCCATTTCCCGGTAAAAAGTTATTTTTCAGATGTTGATACTTTTTTTGTAACGAACAAAGATGGCCATTAGTATAAGAATATGGCCGACTGCTTTTGTTGTATTGTATTTTTGGAATAATAAATTAACTCAAATCACAGAATATCTAGGATTCAGACAGACAAGTTTCCGTGTTTGCTATATCGGACACCAAACTAGCGAATTGTGGTTGACAATCATCTCATCATGGGATTAGAAAACACAAATCTGTAGCGTTGATATATTCTTCAGCCTGGTGCTTGTCATCTTGATAATTTTTGTCTGCTCTAACGAAACGTGAGCACATTGTTAAACAACAATACATCATTTTTTTCCCCAGTTTTTTCCTTTCCTGCGTGAATGCCTTAGGCCTAAGGTATATTTTGTAACAGACAAAATTACAAAATAGGAATTCCTTCGAGGGGCGACTTTGCACGTATACCACGGCCGCAATCCACGTTTGATAATTAAGGGTTTTGTGGGTTGTTTGTTTGTTGGCTTGTTTGTTGGCTTCTTTGTTTGCTTATAACTAACAGACTCTACTATATTTACAAAAACAGTTGAAGTTGAACATAGACAGACGCATTATAGCCTCAGTTCTTTGAATCAATATATCCCGAGTATCGACAGTGAAGTTTTGATTTTAAGTGGTTTGAGTGTTGCCTTGTTTGTTTTTTGGTGTTTGTATATAATTTTTGCATATTTAAGCCATTCGTTATCACAGTAATGTTGATTTCCAAGCGTGTCCCACATATTTTCGTTAAATGAGGTTTAATCCTTAATCGTAAGCGTAATCGTAATTTTTCATGGCACCGAAGTCAAGATGGGAAAAAAATGTTTGAACCATCCGCTAAAGAATCACCTTTGAATAATTGATCACGCAGAATGACGCCCCTATATAGTTACGCATTTAATTATGCAGTGAGTTTTCTGTCTATGCTCTTCAGTTTTACCGCCGGAACCTTTCTAGAAAAATTTAACCAAATCATTAACAATCGTCGTGTTTATTCTATTCCATGTAAATTTCTTACCCACTAAGTTAAGGTTTTCCTCTTTTTTTTGTCTAGATAAATTTTAAATTTTTATTATTATTATTATTAATATTATTATTATTTGTTTACTATTGCCCATTCACGATTTTAACCTATTCATTCAAACAAATCAATTTATACCATAAAAGGAATAGTTATTGACACGAATTATCATAACTGCCGGGGAAAATCAAAGCGAGGAATTTGTTTTAATCTGAAGTACTTTTATCAAAATATCATTTTGTTTTGCTTCATAGCAAATCTCTTTTATGGCCAAGCCGATTGGGTTGTTTTGCATGACGGAAAAAAAATCCCCAAGATACCCGATCTGAAATTATGCATCCAATGCAGCTTCGAATCGGCACCGATGCAGTTGCCGGGCAATTCCCGCATACGATTATCATATTCTACATATTACACTGGCCGGCTGGCGGATTGATTTCGCTGGAAATGTCAGGTCTAATTCGAAGGTGAAGAATGGGGGGAAAACGGAAAGAAAGAAAAAGAAGAAGAAGTAATGGACAGGCTACGCCGAGGTGAACCCAAATAATTTGTCTGCAGTTAGAAGCGCGCAAACACACATATTACCCGCATCGGGAAAGGAAATCAATTTTCCCCAGTCAAGCACATCGGTTTCTACTCCAACTTGACAGGTTTTTTTTTTTCTGTCTTCAGAATATGTTACGAGTAAGAAGACCCGGTTAATTTCAGTTTATATTTTGTTGTGGTTGATGTGTCCGTGTGGGCCAACCCGCCAAACGGCATTTTGTGACGCAACTCTGATAATTCATTTGAAAACAAATTTGACTCAATATTCCTCATTTTTACACGTCCTAATGAATGTATATCAGTTAACGTACTAACAACGAATCATAAATCAATGCACCAAATTGACGAGTTGTTGTTCCATTACTTCTACATGAATGAACAACCATAAAACGTGTTATCTTATCTTGTACATTTATGCTTCCTCACTTTTTTGACCGAACAAAGAGCACACTTGTTTAATACCTTATGGCACTGACACAACCCCCCCCCTCCCCGAAAGACAAAAAGAAATCCAGTGTAGAATTGAACCATATGGCGAACGACGAATCAATCTCTGAGTCGTCTCGAGTCGTCTGTAGTCTTGTTTACCGCCCGTGTTTCTCGGTAACCTATACCCATCAAGGATTCCTGTGTCACCCAGACCCGGGGGTGGATCACTCACTGGCGCAAGACACAAGGATTGCCCTTCGCATTATACCATAGCTCCATGATTATACCAACATGGGGACCCACAAGGTGTCCAACCAGATATGGCCAAGTAAAGCGTAGTCACGATCCGAAACAACGGGTTAGGTTGCAGATTTCTCCTTTGTGGTCACGTTTTGGCGCGCGCTGACAAACGCCTAATTTCATTACTGAGGTGCATCATGTTTTTTCCCTGTTTTTGGCCTACGGCAACCCAGGTGTATGCTGAATCGTGGAGGGAGAATAGATTTCATCCGTCTATGCGTAGAAAGTCATTAGTCAAATTACTACGAGAGAGTTATGATTAAACGAAAAGGGCTAGTACCAAATTATTTGAATAAATTATTCGACGCCATCTTTATCGATGAATGATCTTAAGTGTATTTGAATGCAAGTGTGTTTGAATTCTAAGTGTTGACGAATTGTGGTTGGATCTGAAATAAAGAAAAAGAAAGTCGTGTGATCGTTAATTAGATTTTGACGTGTTTGCAATCGCATTATGGTGATTGCAATGTTAATCAAATCAAGTGAAATCAAGCGTTTTGACTAAGCATTGATATTAAATGAGGGCTGTTTGTTTGTTCACCAGGCCCGGTATGTGCCAGTGTGGACATTAATATCTGCATCTGTAGCCTGATCATTTACGCCAATTCGCCAATAACCGTCTACCTGCCCAAGGTCATTGCGGGGGATGTATAATGCCGACACGGACTTGTCTTTGGCTGGCCATCTCGCTGGCATGTCCCTCAATGTAAATACAGCACTTATACTGGCTGTCATTCTGAATCGTCGCCATCTTGTCTCGCTTGATTTCTCTCATGCTCCTTGCCCGCGTGTGCTGTGTGTTGTGTGAGCGCCAACACGGCCCGGGTTTCAGCGCTGCGTGCACGCAGAGTCTCTGGTGATGGAGTCACGGACAAGTCCGCAGTTGCCCATTACTGGTTCTCGCACTTGCTTTTATGTCTGTCTTCTACCTAACCTCACTGCTCCGTGTCAATTTAGTCAGCTTGGGTGGAAACGTCGACACCACTTGCTGGATAACTTCCGTAAAATTGAATCAACACCTTTCCCCCCGCTTCTATAGCTAGGAAGTTTATGGTGCACAGTGTCGCAATAGCAACCACTTTGCAATTTGTTGCATGTCAATATCTATTTTAACAGCTTATTAGAAACACTTTTTTTCATGCTAACCCGAAACAACAGTCCGAATTGAGGACGTTCATTTTAAAATTCCATCTGTCACCATAACGCGTATACAGTCCTAAAGTGCAGGCATACGCTAATACAACCCTATCAGGAAAGTCGTTTGTGTTTGCCGATAGATAATTCGTTCGCAATGAAAGATGTGCCATTTTGGTGGAAATGGAGTGGGAGGCAAATTGGCGATGCGATCTAATTTCAGACCTCGCAAGAATAATGCAATTCTGTGGAGAGATTAATGTCTTACAGTACTACTCAAATAGCCTCCCGTGTATAAAAAATTATTCACCAGGAAGCCACTTTCGATCGTGTTCCCTGAATCTGTTGTATTCATTCTGAACTTTTGAATGGGATGGTGCCAGACTATTTTATGATTGGGTGCATTCCAAGCCTCAATTCATTTTTTTTTAAATGTGGCTTGAAACATAAGGGTATGTCTAATCACAATCTTTTTAATTATTCGTCAGAGCAGACTAATTTGTAATGAACTTTTGTTTCATTGCATTCATTTCTACTCGCAGATTCCAAAAATGAAGAGTTTACGTCGCTTTTAATTAATATGGCCGACTCGTGACTAAAGTATATCGAGGGCACACCGAACAGTCACTTCTGTTAGTTTTCTTTTAATTTACCGCACTGTTAATTAACTTTTACGGACAGAGATTGAATTTCTAAGTAGTATCGAGTCTAAGAACGAAACTAGACACGGCAATAACTTAGCAGCCGTGTTTGGGTGTGATCCTATCTTGAAAGAAACCCTATTCATTATAAATGATGACAAAAATTATTTTATTGAATTTTAGTATTGTTGAATCGTCAGTATAGAAAATCTTCAATCGTCACTTTAAGTGCGATACGGCGACACATATTCCCCCTCGCCTTTTCATTTTTTATTAATGCACTAATGATAATATAGTTTTTCATCTGCGCTTGTTAAAAACGACTCAAATTACGTCCTGTTTTTTTTTCTTTTGGTCACTGGGTGAATTATATCCGAAGATTGTTTGAGATAAATCGCTGCAGACCGCGGAGCTTATATGGCATTACATTCGAATCCGCCGCACCACGGTAGATATCGAATGGATTTGTGAGGGTAATTTTAAGCACATTAGGCTGGACAAGAAGATAATTACTTCAATATTTAAGACCCGTCTGGCGTCGGGCTTGTACTCATTAATTTGGAATTACATCGACCAATGAGAATTGGTACAGTGATTACCATTATGGTTGATCTTAAAGGGGTGTACCTGCCAACTGATAGGTGGACGACTAAATTGGGGCTTTCTGGTCCTCTATTTCAATCACATCCGCAATGGTACACCTCATTATAAGATATGTTGTTTGAGAACCATGACTGGACCCATATTGATCCGGAGTTGGCCAAATTAGGGGTCTAAAATCTCCGGAGACGAAGCTGAGGTTTCGAAAAGGCTCTAGGTACGGTATACGAAAAGACTTTGAAAAGATAGCACAATTAAAGAGAAGTTTGGGTTCCATTACGGTACCAAATTATTTGTATCCAATGTTGCAATGAAAGGCGATTAGGCGACTTGAATGAGCCACTAAAACTTGGTGTCCATATATTCATAAGCGCTAACTCATTAGCATACACAATTAGCATAATATTAAGACTAACATTTCAATAATATTCAAGTTTTGGGGTTTGTTGTGACCATATGTTCGTTAGATACGTAAGGCAACAAACATATGCATTCATCGGGCATTACCATTTTAATAATGCTGTTAGGGTTTTGTGTGTGGTAAATACCGATAAGCAAAATGGCTGGACAGCAAAGAAGGAATTATATTCACTGCGTTATCTGCCATTAAAATGTTTTTACAAACAAGAAGGAAGGGAAGATGAATTTTCTTGACTTCCTATATGTTGACCATTACGTCATTTTTATTTTGATGCTTAAAGAAATACCGTACCATTTCGGAAGCATTCAGATATCAATGAGTTTGGCTAACTTGTTTTATTATACCGCCACTTTATCGGTGGTGCACTGTAACCCATTTCATTGGTGAATCACTGTAACCAGTCTAATTGTATTTTTGTTTTTTTATGGACTGGCACCAACTCATGATCGCTCATTTTGGCAGCAACACTCCCTTCCGGGCTGTCTCCGCCCCCCTCCCAATTCGTCCCCCACTAACGTGAGTCAACGCACGCACCCTCGGGCTTAGTAACGGGACTTGCAGTTCAGTTCGGGAACTGTTTCTGTTTTGATTATTCCGAATGCGTAGTCACCGCACGGTGTGGATTGTGTCTTGTGGTGATTCATTTATTATTTATCTCGTCATATTATTAGTCGCTCCTTCTGGTGATGGTAGCCTACTTAGAGTCTGCCCGGGGCATGGACTGAGTGTTCAAGCGGTGACTATATTTGCGGCTTGGCTTCGGGCTGTAAGACAGTCATACTGGTATAGAATGCTATATTAAGTCAGTGGATCTGTTTATTCCTGGAATTTCCAACAAAAATGCCGTGCTTATGAAGCAGCTGAATCTGTTGAGTGCTATTGAATAAGATGATGGGACACTTTCGCCTTTTTTGGGCTCTGAAACACGTTTCTCATGAAACGAATTATTTTTAATAATCTTTAAAAACATTTTTTGAATATTTACATAAGTACCTGACACGTATACGCTTGTCCGTGTTATAGTCGCCCGAATGAATTCGGAGTACTAAGGATGGAGCGTTTACGCATTAGTCCCTTCAAACGGATGTGACGTAGCTATAGAATGGCCAAAAATTATAGTCAAATTTGCATGGACACGGTGAATTGTCTCTTGGGTGATATGCATCTTATGAGTCTGACATGCTGTCAGTTTGGCTCAAAATTCGACGGCTTTATTCGCAAATACATATTTATGGACCTTTTGCGTAGCAACCACCTTAGAGGGCAATGCCTTTGTTTTGCTGGGACTGCATGAACCTTTTGTGCATGCATTGTAACTGAATTAAACATAACAAAGAGTGTCTAGTCTAAGATGCATGCCGGTACGCATAAGGTCGCAGACTAGTAAGTGTCACTAACTGTCACAAACCCTGATAAATACGCCCACTTCCGAAATTCTGGAAAAATACTCACAAATCTCCAAGGTGTATGAGACATAATTATATCAAATTAAAGCTTATTTCGTCGTCTTCATTTTCTGTTCAACGTTTGGTTAACCACTGACTCTTGGGAGAATAGTCCATGCAAAGATGATCACCCCTAAAAGTAGTCCTGAAGCTCATCGCCATTTTGAAAATTAGGCCTGCGCTCCATTGCAAAATAGAGCATTTGCAGGGCCGAATTTCATGCGAATTTCACAGAAACACAAGCTCGCAGTCCAGTTCACGGCTTCAATTCTTCTTCTTGTTTACAAACCCTCATGTTTGTAAAAATAAAAATAGCAAGAAAATAAATATAATTTAAAAATGAGGGCATTCAAATCGTGATTTGGCCGCCGTAGGTAATTTCGGGCCTATTTACTGGCCTGCAACCTGCAACCATATTAAGCAGGGCGTTATAAAAAAACGGCCTACAAATCAAACGGTTTTCGACATTTTCTCCGTAAATGGAAGCCATCATGGCTTGCCTGTGACCCAGACCTTTGAAAATATTGCTAGTAATCAATATGTGTACTCACTATTTTGTCAACAACTGCCCGTTTTGTGTGCAAGAATTAAAAAGAAACACTTAATAAGTGCATTAGGACATGCGCAACCTGATATATAGGCCTAATATAGGTGCCATCGCCATACGGGTGTTTTCAATGTAAATACCTCTGCAATATTAATTGTACGATCTATACTTAGAAAACTAATCCGTCCCGCAGAGGGGATTACCGCAGGGATTAGTCTGTTTATGATGTATATACTTAGGTCAGTCATAGCTGGCTTGTTAAGCTGAATCGTAACAGTGCAAGGATGTAACGAAAGAGAGGTTCATCATTAAGATTGGTTTCATGGCTTCCAATTTCCAAAAGACATTCCGGTAAATGCACCCTTAAGGAGACATTATGTCGTCATATGTTATACCTTAAGGAGACAAGGAAGATTATGGAGAAATTTCAATGTCTCCCTAATGTCACAAGACCTACTTAGAGGCAAAATTATAGCGTCGCAAACTCGGAGGCTAGATCGATTGCTCGTGGTCCAAATATAATTATCGTGTGCTTTGATACTGAAATTTCATTTGTGTAAGACTGCCACGTGTCTAGACAATAACACTGCTTGTTCTATCGTGTTTGGATACTGTTATTTCATTGGTCTATGACAGCCATGTGTCTGGACAATAAAAATGCATGTCGCACACTGAGGGTGACACCGCACTGCGTTCATTGCGCGCGTTGCGCGCGTGTGTTGAAACCTGCCGGCACGCTAGCTTTGCGCGATGAAATTAACTCCAACGTCAAACACTTAGTCTCATGTCCGGCAGGACATGGAAACCTTCAATTAGCAAAGGTTACATCGCAGTGATTTAATTTACTTCTCACACATTAAGTTTCCCCATTTGACTGATGTGGTGTGGGATATGCCGTTTTTAACCCCTTCGGGGCGCATAGCACCCTCGGCTTCGCCTCGGGTATATAATGCACCCCTCGGGGGGTAAAATAACATATACCATTAAATGTCACACACTGAGGGTGATATCGTAATGCGTTCATTAAGTATAAACCTCCCTTTAAAATTACGGATCAGAACATTCGAGACATTGGTCACTATTAAATCATAATGTGAATGCATAATACATGCAGATGTATTAGGCCTATGTGACGGAAGTAATATGTGACGTGATGTTTGGTAAAGTTCCAATTGTGAAATCCAGGCTGAATCGAAGCGATTGGTATGAGGTGTTGTAAATTCAGCAAGTGTGTTTCGATGCGTGTTCCGAGTGTTCGATCATTTTTCTTTGCCGTTGCCCGAATATATGAACTCAACCTTTTACTGTAGTATTAAATAAAATCCAACCAACCGTAGTAAATGAAGTCCGACTGCTCTATTTAATTTCATTTTTTTCACGAGGACGCATGGCTTTAGTGGACTATTTTTTAAGGAAGCCATATATCCTATCGAGTCCATGGCTTGTAGTTTGTGGCGGTAGTAGAATTAGTGGCAACAAGGTCGCGACGAGAACGCTTCTGACCCCAAATCCGGAAAGTGAATTTCTTTTCCGTATGTGGATTGCTCCAAAGTCATGAATAATTGAATAGTTTCGATTGGGCCAGTATGTTTATTCATGAAACAGAACAATGATATATAAGAGTATAGTTAGTAGTTAGTCAACCAGTTTACCTTTTTTTATTTTAAAAAGTACACGCGCGCGAGCGAGCTACCACTGCTAGTGGGGATATAGCGTGGGCTATATTGATAAGAAGATCTGGGTCGATCCACGTCGTCAGATAAAAAAATTTAAGGGAAAAAAGAGAGCGACTACCTAGGTGTCTTGCAACGGTTCAAAGGAAAACTGAGTTATGCATGACACGTGAGCAACCCACCTACGGAAAAAAAGAATCGCGTCCGGGAAGTAAAGTCCGGGAACAGACCTGTTGACAACTGAGCGTGCGCGAAGTGACCAGTGACCGTACCTGGTTGCAGAAACAAAAATTGAGCTCTCTGCTGGATCACTCATTAGTTTGATTTCTAACTGTTGACCTCATCAACATGCTGGTCGTGGCCAGGACTAGCCTGACTTGATAGATATAGGCACACATATACTCCTACATTGTGTGAGAACACATGACTTTTCGCGGGCTGGAAAACAAATTGACCGATGAAATTGAAATCCGCCCCTGGGCCACGCAGGATGGGTTCCCATCTGCTGCTATCTCTCGCCGCATCCGATTTCTGATTAAGCATTTTTCTCTGCCTCGTTGATGTATTCCTCTCATTATTTCCAAGCCCAATTTAATGGATCTCCACGGCCATTAAGAGATGTGCGTATACGCCTTTGTGGCCAGCCAATGATTCATCTGTTGACATCTTTGTCGTCGCTCGTTGACTTCCAATAATAAGACATTTTGTCTCGCCATTTTCTAATTTACTCGTAATGTATATTACCATGGAGATATGGTATTTCTCAAAGTAATAATTGAAATGGAAGATTATGACCGACCGAATGGAGCGACGCGCGCGCCGAATCAGCTCTAGGGACTATGTGAAGCTTCGAATGTGTGCTTATCATCGGCATGACAACCGTTACTTGTGTTGAGGACGTTATATTAAATCAGATGATAATAATCCCGAGAAAAAAAATTGGGGAAGGAAAATGTTCCCTTAAGGCACTATATAAATAGGTTAAATTCTAACTAGCACCCATTAGGTTGGATTCGATATACAATAAGCATTAGTTAAAAATACATACCATAAAAATTGTTCATATTTTCATCGAAAGTGGCCACATTATTACGTCATACGCTGTGTGCCACTATGCATTTTTTTGATATAGTTCAATACTTCAAGAAATATGTTACTTTAATTAGCTGACTTCAGTTGCAAAATTCCAACAGCATTTCTTTGTTCGGGATGCCGAGTGGAGATTGCATTGACTGTTAGTCAATTGGATGCACGGTACTTTCATGCATTAGTAAAACAACATCCATTTTAGTGAAAACTGCATCACAGTAGTAAAATAATATTAGGGAGACATTTAAATGTCTCCCTAATTCCACACGTCTCCCCAAGGTAAACCGTCCACGCTTAACTGTCTCCCAAATGGTATCATTTGCTATAGTTATAACTAACAACCACAATAGGTCGTCACTTCCATAGACTTGTGCACAAAAATTTACCCTTGCCCTATCCCTAGCCCTAACCCTAACCCTAACTCTATAACGCTAACCCTTAGCCCTAGCCCTTTTCAAAGCGAAAAGGGCGACAGTAAAACTGTCGCCCTATTGAGGTGTGTCGCCCTATTATAGCAATAATAACAAAAGACTGTCGACCCAACCTAGAAAAATTCAATATATAATAGTAATTATACACGTATACACATAACAAAGCTACATGTAACTGGTGAAAAGTGTTTCAATTGCTCGTTTTGGTGGAAAGAAAATAAAACCAACCAGAGAAAAAAGTCTGACAAGTATAAAGAAAATAAAAGACTGAACTTCAATCAAAGCAATAGAATATAGGGAGATAACAAGACCCATGGACCAAAGGACTGACAACAAAAAACGAAATCCGAGCATCAGTTCAACACGTCGCTGGCAGAGCACGCGTTCTCATCAGAGCATGTGTCGTAGCCTCCAGGGACCAATTCAGAGGCAGATTTTTTTCTCTCTCAAAAACAAAATCGAAGACGGTTGAAACTGCAATAAAGTATATGGGGGAGGGGGTCGCTGTATGATGATGTGTGGCCCCAAGAGGAATCCATGCATTAACCCTGCCAACATTCTAAGTTCAATGAGAGAAATCGATGCAAACACGAGTGTCCAGTGGAGTATACCGACCTACAGTATTGCTTGGTTCACGATTCCACATTTTAGACGAGGAAGTACTGTAGGTCATTGCCTCAGTACTATGTAGTCTTCAGTCTATCATATTTTACATTTTGTCGAGTGACACTCATGAATTAATAGCCGGGGCAAGGCTGAGAATCGACCGGGCCCGAGAGCCGGGTTTCCGAGACTAAAGAAGACAAAAGACGCCTACATAATCCATCACGTTTGAACTATATATAGTGGAACTAAATGCAACGGAACATGACAACCCGAGGGTGAAAACACTTTGTCTGATGCCATTTCAGACTTACAGATTTCTCTTCATTGAGAGTCAAGACGAGCCAGTTCTAGGAAATTTGAATTTGAAAGTTATCAGTTTTTGTCTGTGCTTTATATAACGTTGAATACACCAGGACTTATACGTATAGTGACCTGAAAAAATAGTTTGTCGCATCCATATTAATACAATTCTATTGTCGGAGTCGGAGTCTTTTCACCCTCTTGCAAAGAACCAACCACACCTCGTTATTCATAGAATCTGCTTATTTCAACCTCGAATTCGATAATGCCGGCACACCATTGCTTCTCATGTTGTTTCGTTACAGCTATGACGAAAAATTATCAATTTCTTCGAAGTGGTTCAAATGCGAATACCCAATGAATCCTTACTCAATTCTGCCTTTTCCAAGTTGTTTTCATCATTTTCAGTACAAAAGTGCAGGTTGCTTGGGTTTGATTTTCACGTTATAACTTTAGAAGAGGTTTTTTGTTTTCACCGATCCTACATGACTAGATTTTGCTTTGGTCTGATAACCGAGATACCACAATCAAAAATGAATATTGATTTAAGGTATTTTAGAGACGCCAGATTATGTCGTATACCAGTATCAAACTAATTGGATATGCACTTGACCCAGTGCAAGGGCTATAGAGTAGCTAATTGTAGTAGCGAACAAACTTATCCCAGCTGTGAGGACGAGGTTGGGATTTGCTTACTTGCATGTCCACGTCGGTCATGCTAGTTAGTCCTTTTTCCTTTCAGAAATGTTTTGTGCACAGCAATGTGACGTCATAAGGCGACAACTAAGCTTAAAGGTAATACAAAACATTTGCAAACATGAACAAAACAAAACTACCAAATTAACGTGAAATACCTTACCTGACTGTAAGTGAATATTAGTCTTAAGCATCCTGTGAAATCATGGCACCTGGTGTGCTGTCATTTTCAAGAGAAGTGGAAGTTTTGTATCAATTTCCAACGATGGTCGAGCGACCTTCGTTGCAAAAACAATGACTGTCCCCAGTTTACCAAATTTATTTAGTCCACATTTTGTTTGCAATCGGTTATACATCCGTGAACGGGCGCAAGTCAGCTAGTCTTGTTACCTGACCTGGCAATTTCCCAACGTCTATAAATTGCTCAGTTTCGTCCGAATTAGGGTCAGGGAACCAGACTACAAGAACAACATTTTTTTGTCTTGGTTTTTCCACCATCTATGAACATAATACTTTAAACATGTATAAGTGCAACAATATTTGCTATAAAATACTAACCCCAAATCCACCCATTTCTAAAAGGATTACAGCAGAGGAAACTGTTGTTTATTACCAGAATAAAAAGGCCGTACCCAAATTAAAAGAATTCCAATCAGGACACGAATTATGCTTTCCTCTTAAACAATCCAAATTACGCATGTTATCAAGGCCAGTCTTTACGTCAGTTCAACGAAATGAGAAAGGCAGGATAGCGGAGAAAATGTGCATTTTTGCAAATGGCTCTAGAGTTATTATGAACCCCACGGGAGTGTGGGGTAGGGGGTTAAGCCGTCATCAATCTTAAGTCACCGATTTATGAGTCGACATTAGCTTCGTCGGCGGATAGCTAAGATTGACCGGGAATTCTTGAGGGACCGGGAAATAACCGTCGAGTCCTCAATTCGGCTCGGTCGACGTTTAGAGTCAATTTTCCTGCGACCCTCTTGGCCTATTTTCAGCGCGGCCTGGGAACGGAATAATGGCGGACACAAATTGAATGGTAATCCCGCCACAGAGTGAGTCCCGATTCGTCATTTGAGTCGTTCTTGATCCCGCACTGATAGCTTTTTTTTTTCAGCGTGAGAGTAACATTGGCTTTGTAACCTTCCCCGTATTTGATACGGTGGAGTCGATTAAATTGAGCCCAATGTGTTGGGAAAAACACGATATCTAAAACAGAAGAATGTGACATGAACGTGGTTTGTGCATGACTCCATAAATTAACATGGGAACCAAAACAGAGTCACTTCAAAAGGTTAATCGTTTTTTTCAGGGGATGGGGATGTTAGTATACCCTCACCAATTGCCTTTTCTGAAAAATCCGTTCCACGCCACCACTTGAACTGTGTACCTAACCCCCCTCCTCTCCCTCCCAAGGGGTGGAGGCAATTGTACAAGCAGTTGCCCGACGTCTGTCACAATTTTCACCTTCCTACGCAAGTCCATCCAAACGTTGGTAAAACTTTACTTAAATTAACCATCAGTTGAAATACCAGAAATCTGATATCAAATGTCAGGTAGGATAACCATACGTCTAATATTTCGTACCGCATTTTCACAGTGTGTTCCCAAAGGCTTAGCCGTAATGGACCCGACCCGTCCCCTTCTGATTCACCTGCAGTTCCGTCTCGGTTTCCATTAAAATACGGACGTGAATCAACTCACATTAAAGCCCCCTTGTATAAGCCCTCACAGTACGTTCACCTCACCCCCTTGCTTTCAATAAAGGGTGCAGCGTGACAAATACGTACGCGGAACTGCCCCGTAGGATCAGGACAGGGTGAGAGCTCGTGTGGGCCGTGCACTTGAATTTTTCTCGGATCTTGCAGGGGAAGACCAACTATGAGAGGATGGTAAACGCTGATGCTGCAAAACAAATCCACCCGATCACAAGAGATCACGATGCGGTTGCCGATACATTATTTACATCCTGCCCACGTATTGGTTAACGAGTTATAAAACGCTTTCATTTTTTTATGCAGCCATTTTGCTTATGGATGTTTTGGTTTCTTTAATACTTTCTGGCTAAACCTTTCATTTTGATCGTCAACCGGAAAATGGTTTTTTTTTGCCACGCTATAACTATACAGTTGGAAATCTTGTTTGTGCTGCTACAATGGTACACTTAGCGTTAGCATGAATAGATTCAATTCTTGCCCTGGTTCTGATATGGGCCGATAAATAATTGCATTAGCTTGCATTCATTTATTGGATCTTTGGGGAAAAGTCTTTGCAAAAGACGAGAGGGTTCGCATATCAACAATTCATTTTTTTGTGGTGGATTTTTCGAGACTCACGCCTTCATGTAGGCATCACAGAATGTGGCATGCACTCGACTGTTATTTTTAACACGCTAAACGCCCGTGATTTGCATTGTGAAAGTGAAAACTCGATATATTGCTTTGTACTCTCGCCTTATTTTGTTTGTAACGGCTCTCAGAAAATGTGAAACCATAATTCCAGGTGCCCTTTACAAACGTCAGTATACTTCTGGAGGCCATTTCTGTTGCAGATTTACGGATGAAATATTCGTTGTAGCCACCATATCGCATTACCTTCCCTCCCCCCGACACGACGAGGCAGTCATACACAATTTGTAAATGTCAGGGCTTTGCCCGAGCAAGAAAAAAAGAGAGACTTCTATAGAAATGAATGTCTTACTCCCAAGAGGAAAGAACGGCAGAAATATTGGTTGAAAACAAATTGAA
Source organism: Patiria pectinifera (assembly GCA_029964075.1). Classification (NCBI taxonomy): domain Eukaryota; kingdom Metazoa; phylum Echinodermata; class Asteroidea; order Valvatida; family Asterinidae; genus Patiria; species Patiria pectinifera. The sequence continues at coordinate 19,198,285 of CM057142.1, read as the reverse complement.
ACTCAGAGGCTACTTTTGTTTTTATTTATCCGGGTGATTTTTTTCAGAAAGCTATACCACGATGGGTTATGTTTCTTTGCCGCAAAATGTGGAATAACAATTTCGGTTTTTTTTCTTTTTCTTTTTCAATGTAATTAGGGCTATATATACTGTTGTTAGATATATATTACTGTTAATGCCTGATCATAATCACATAATTATGTAGTTCAACCTCCAGTTGAGATATCGCCCCCTTTTTTTCTCCTTTACATGAATTGCATTCGCATTGCAGTTTGTTATAGATAAACTAACCAGGAATTTATGCGCAAATCTAATGGCAGTAAGTGTTAGTATTTCATAATTTAGCTATCTATATATATTTCTAAACGTTTTAATCATCATTTCTCATGCACGGTAACAGGAAATTGTTAAAACTTACAAGGCATAGAAAGGAATAATCTGGATTCGTATCAGTCAAAGATAGACCATTTGTAAGAATGCATGTGATGTATTGTGAGAACATTGTTCAGCTGTTATCTTGTTTCTGATTGGCCAAGGAGGATACGCTTGCATTTATAGTTCTATAGGGTGATAGTTCAAATTCTAGCTTGTATGGTATCCAAAAAGCGATTAGCGATAAGCCTTTTTTAAAATAAGTGGCTTTATTATCAAATTACAAAAGGCAGATATGTGTGCGAAGAGATGACAAACTTCTCGATAAATAATGAGGGGAACGAATGAAAATTTTGACTAGTTCGGTGCCCCATAGGTTTTTGCACAAATGGCCGAGTTTGTATGCCCTCAGTAACCAGAATGCACTGCGGACATCGAAAAAAATAAGTATATTGGAATGAAATGAAAGTCCCGAGATGCACTCAGCAGAATGCTCGATGAGAAAAGGTTTCCAAAATGTAGTGTTAATGTCTGCCATTACGGTGCCGGTGTGCTCAGCCACCGTCTTCGTTTATTTGATTTCGACGATTGAATTTTTGGTCGCAACATGCCGGGCATCCCCATGTGTGTTTGGGAGTGACATAGCGAGGCTTTCAATACCCTGTCATTAATTGGCTGGCTGTTCATTTCTCAGAACCAAGGTTCAGAACCAAATTTCAGAGCCAAAATGTGTCGCTGAAATCATTAGCACAAGGCGCACGCTAAAAAATATATATGAAGAGTTTAAAAATAATAATAATATAAACACCCCCGCTCAGAAAAAAAACAAAAAAAACACGCACGGACACGATGACAAGTGAGTATTGATTCTGGGTGATTGCAATTAGAAATGCAAACATCAAGATCAAATCGCCCCATCTGGGCGTTGCACTGGGACGTCAAGAATAATGGATGCGTTTTACCGGTCTGTGATAGGTTGCATAACTGGGATGATTTTCCTGATTTCATGAAAAATAATATGCTTCGGAGGGAAAACTTGCTTTGGAAAGAATGTAGCATACTGACGCCACTTTTTTTATCGTCAGTTATTGCCAAACAAAATTGAGGTTGACAAGACATGAATCTGGGACTGAGAAACATTTCCAATTTTTTAGAAAATACTTCGAAACTGCACTTGATCCTCCATATACTTTGTACACAACCAAAGAAGTGGCATCTGGATACTACATTTCTTTTGTTTTTGGAAAAATGACGAGCTTAAAGTTACATAATTTTTTTTACTGTTTTTGAAAACATAGGCATTGTCTCAAGCTTTCAAAAATTGATTCCTTGACATTTAAAAATATTAAAGCAACGAAGCCGTGACAAATACGCATTTCAATCTTCACTATATCGTTTTCAGTTGCGTACAAGACATTGGTGCAGTTCAAAATTTATTTTGCACGACACCAATTCTTCATCGAATCGTTACATAACTAATTAAAAAAAATAACGTTTGCGACTTCACTTTCTTTGGCGTTAGAATTTGTTTTTATAGCTGTGAAACCACCTTTACAAATTTTAAATCTTATTTCAAAAGAAAAGTTATTGCTGGAAATAAGGCGAGACATCCCATAATCGCTTTACGTCAATGAGTGGAACGAAAATATTCCCTTGAATAGTGCGTGGAATACACATTCTAGTGTTGTTGATGTTCAGCGACGTAGGCCTACAGTGGAATGATTATGCAAAACTATAGCTGGCATATGCTCCGGGTCTTGTAAACACGACTATTATTACGTATGCGTGGCAGCCATGCTGACGGCCCTTGCAATGTTGAGTCAAGATAGATGTGTGGGCGGGAAAGGTGCTTCATGTACAGTGGTCTACAATGTTATGTAGTCTCCGCATTCGATTCTACGGGTATTTCTTCCCCATTTTTGTCTCCTATACCAACTTGTTATATTCCTGCTTATGCTTATAGGCAGTATATAATGTTTCACTGGTTCTCTGGCCCGTTGCCAGATTCTTGTGTTGAAGGATGTGTATCAAAATCCGGCATTCAATTCTAATATTGGACACTGTCCGGTCTATTTCTTTCTCTCTCTCTGTCTTTCTCGACCCTTGTATTTTTTCCCCATTTGAAACGTGAGCTGCTTCCATAGTCGCTGGTCAAACGATTCAAGAGTTTCGATATTTGCACAGACTCTGAAGTGTCAGAATCGACAAATACAACTCCAGTGAGATTTGGACGAGTGGATCAGTGGACTCGGCAGTCCCAAATAGTCTACCTGCGTGCATAATTTGACCTGAAAGCCCCGCTGTGTATCGCGGTCCACTCTCACATCTCCAGTCAGGGTAAAGTGACTAACTCAGACCCGATTTAAAACGCGAGAGGGCGATCCGGTAGCCTTTACCGCCTTTCTTTTTAGGATCTCGAATTCCGATTATCAATTCGCTAAACTTTGAATCGGAGTGTTGTTAAACAATGCAGTGCTGAAATGTTGGGGGTATTAGCGCCCTCCAGAGATATAATCCGTGTGTTGCATAAAACCAATAACGTTGCTTTTTTGCGTAATAATGTCCCACTTAAAGTCCATTGACGGAACACGTTTTATGGAGTAGATCATACCATTTCCGCTTTTAATCCAGTGGCAGTGGCAGTGGCGGTTCTAGCCCCCCCCCAAAAAAATCCATTAAAAAAAATGCACGAGCAAAATGTAAGAATCTGACGTACATGGGAACAGTCTCCCCCTAAATGAGAAGGGTGCATTTGTACACTTTTAGTTAATATAGTATGCCTGATTGTAGGATTTTATCAGCGCCCCCCATCGAAAATATGGCACAAGCGCCCCCCCCCCCACCCCCACGTACTGATTTTCAGAGGCCTCAGTGTCCGGAGAAAATAACCGGTCTACATTTCAGCACGCCTACCTGAAAAAAAATCTGGATCCTCCTTGTTAGGCCCCCCCCCCCCAAAAAAAAATTGGCTCTAGAACCGCGCGTGAGCAGTGGTGTGTTCATGACGACTAAACTTAAGTCTAGATATGGGCAATAAATCGAACCCCACGTTAAATTGTTTTAACTGCTGCCCCAATACCTTGCCTGGTATGGATTCGTGTTATTACGGAAGTAAGACAACAGTGGGCAGAAATGTACTCGTTAAAGACGTCACTTTGTGGTTTTCATAGTTGGCATTGGCTGGTGCGACCTCATTATCGAAGAATCGAATAACCGCTAATTAGCCTCGTTGTATTGCTGAGATATAATTGAAGCGTTGTCATGAACAGTCTTTGTTTACATGTGTATAAACGTAATGCACGATTTGGACCCGCCTACGAACAATTACGTTAACTGGGTCCACGTTTAGGTTATTTTGTGAACGTCGAGATGACAAAGGACAAGAATCGATAAAAACAAATGCATCATTTGCCTAGGTGAATCAAGTTGTGGTGGTTGTGGTCGAACAGCATCGGTGTTTTGGTTTTGCTTTTTTCCTTCAAATTAACTGATGGCCTTTTAAAAGTCACGCTTACTTGGACATTCTCTTCATCAATAAGAGGTGGGATGTTACACAGTGCCGAAAACACCATCGTGATTGCGCCTTTCCTTAAATATTACGAATTGTTTCACACGCGAAGCCAGCCAGGCGTTGTTTTTGTTATGGATTATTTGTAACTTGCAATAGGCTTACATGTAGACATGTTTACTCTGTATTAATTTTAAATACAATGAATGTATAAGTCAAATACATACCGACCAAAAATATATATATATAATAATCTACAAATAAATGTTAGAGAGCTCATGTAATCTTTTATCCTAACATATTCTACAGGGCTAGACTGGCACAAAACAAAGACATTACTTGAATTCCTTTCTTGATTATAATTATTATAATGGCGATGCCAATGTGGAAAGTTCCCATAGTGTGCAGACCGCATGCAGGTATAGCTCATCGCAAAACATCTTCACTGGTGTATTTGTTCCCCTTTCGGCAGCCTCTCTTTTGTCTGCATCTGCCCGACTCGCTCTAATTCGGATCAGATCGAGCCCGAGGCTGGACCGGTTTTAATCATGTTAAAACATCAATATACGCCATGTCGCATCAAGCATGCCTTGCATCAAGCTAATATGTTATTTCCCTTAAGCCGCTCGCTTGGCTGGTGGGAGGCGTGCTCTGGGTTGCAGTAATGTCACTGCTGGGCGGCCGTGGGGCTAGGCTGGGGCTTACCGGGGCAAACGATTTTGCCGTAGGTGCACCAGCTCGGTGATAATCCACCGGGGTGGCAGTGCATGCCGACATCTTGCCGACATCACCGCTCCAACGCCCCTTGCTCCATGGATCAATCAGATCCAATTTGGGTAAATTGGAGGCCGCTTTGATAATTGAGGCCGAGCCCGGAATGGGATATCGGTCTTGTGCGACAACTGGATGGAGCAACGGGCATGCATGATCGACCTAGCGACGTGTTAGCTGCGTTCTGGTCTCTGGCCATGGCATTAAAACGCAGAGAACCCCACGGTTTCCCTTGAAACGATATAGCAGGAGTCGGCCGCGCGTTTGTGTTCATTCTTGAAATGTGATTCGCGGCTGAGCGTGATGCTTCATTTATGCTATACATCTAAATCATCAGAATCAACGACTGAAAAGGGCAGCAAGAGTCGGTGTATACAAAGTTCACATGACAGCCATCTTGGATGCGCAGTGCAAATTTGTCACATGGGGGATGCTCTGCGTAGACTTTCCATGAAGATATATTCATATAGAACAAAACCAATATCCATCTAAGTTGCTGTATGCAAAGGCCCATAGAAATCCAACTTGACGTTTTCAATCAATTAATTATGCATACCGAAACAAGTGCGAGTGCACAATACGCTCTGGCGAAAATGCGACGCCGATGTCTCATATGCAACACCATACTATTAGTCAATTTTCCTTTCCTCCTTCAAGTTCTACAGACACTACTATAACAATGCTGCACATAATGTTGCCTCCGTTTACAATATTTTCATAAAGAACAACACGAATCGTTACAATTTTTTAAAGTGCATTTACTGACGACGGCATGGCATTTGCTAAATTTTGGTAAAATATTTTGGGTCATTTTTCGGGGACCGACCGACCGACAGACACCCAAGTGATTTGTAGAAGCTCATGCCAGAGCTTAAAAAAGTGCACGTGGCCTTCGTATTTGAAAGGGGCCGTTATCAAGCTAATTTCTTGGTATGTCCGTAAAGATGATACTTCTTCGTTCCTATAAACCCTATATTTGCAGTTTTATTTCGTTGCCCCATGGTGGAAGTCTAATAAAGTCTGCAGTGTTGATGTTTTTTTCCATTTCTGATAAACGCTCCACCTTTTTTTAGGTGGGGGTGGGGAGTGAGGAGGAGGACGTTATCGATTTTCGTGTGCGAGCTTAGGGGGAAAAGTTCGGCACCGAAACATGACAAGCGGCTGCAGAGTGCTCACAATTATGAACCCTTGAGAAGTGTCTTTATGAGGTTTTGGATTGAAGAGGCAATCTCGGGTACACTATCCACAAAATGAGTCCTCGGCCCTGTACCAAAACGACAATAAAGGTGTAACATGAGGCCTGATGTAGGCAGGTGGAGGCGATGTCTCAAATTGGTGAGGGAAATTTTGTGAAAGCACGGAATGGGCAAGATTTCCGATGGCTAGGTTTGTTTTTCGCCCGTACCCGTAACATGTCATTGCCCTATCCACGGGTGGTGACGACATTTCTATTTCTGTCGAGGTCTCCCCGGTTGGATTATATATACCGCATGACACTTGCGCACGGGATACACGTAGGCATATTACAAGAGTACAAAAGTACCCAAAATGCTTTGCGGCGTCTGTGTTTCCTTCCCAAAACGTGGTGAAAAGGATAAGCGGTCACCATCTCCGTTGGTACGAAAGGTCTCTTGACAGTGGATCGATCTCCACATGTCTGCATCATGGGTTGAGGATAGAATGAATCCTAGGCTTAAGTGCAAACATTGGGTAATGTAAAGTACGGCATACAAGTGATTTGACTTGCTGGAACAAGTTCATTGTATTGAATTTCCTAGTGTAAAACTTACACAGGATTGTAAGTCCTGAATCATTGTCGATCAAAACTATTCATAATACGCTCATTAAAATATACTCGGATAAAACTGCAGGGAGCTTTCAACATGCAATAGTTGTACATTCATGTTCCTTGACGTCATTCTCTTTCTTTATATAGGTGGATGATAGCGAACGATTGTTTCCCCGTTGCTATTTAGGACTTTTTTCCAACGGTGCTGTGACGTCATTGCCCATCTCCAAGACTAAACACTTCCCGCGTAAATTGAATTCTATTTATAGCTACAACAATTGGGTTGTTTCTAATTGAAGTTTACACCAGAAGGCAACTTCCCCTTCTGTCTATAGCATTGCGAGGAATTTTACTCAAAATAGACGAGAATGAAATAAATTATTAAGAATATCCATGAACATTTCTTTTTTACATGTTTAACTTTTATTAAAGAGTTTAGGCCTTCCTCAAGAGAACGTAAAGCTAGTAGATAGCCACAGCTAAAGTTAATAAATTATTAGTAGGGGCATGTCAAGGAACAATATTATGAAAAATGGATTAAAACAAAATTGGCTCGATGGGGTTAACGCAGCAAAAGTAGGTAGTCCTTGCATTTTAAATTTTGAATTCGTTTTTATATCTTGACATGATCCATATTTGAATGAGCATGACTCGACACTTTGCACGAAGATGACCGGTAGATATGTCCATCTCGCGAAAAGTCGTAAACAACTCCTTATGTGGGGGTGGCGTAGAACGCAGCTGTTGCGGTGTATTGTGAATTTAGGTATAAGATCGTTTTCGAAACGACGGGCTTTGGCTTCGTCTTCGGCTTAAGAAGATTTTAGGCCCCCAACTTCTGGAACTCCAGCTACAATTTGGTGCCTGTTATGCTTCAGGAACATTGATATGAAGCCAAAAGTTGGAATATTTTTGTTTACTGTACCTCTCAGTGATTCAGAAGTCGGAGGCAAAGCCAAAGCCGAAGCAACCCCGATGACATACTGGTTCACTGGTAGTGTTGCGCATGCCTACTTGAGGATTGTGAACGTTCGAATAAAACGGTAAAAGGCACCGGATTTCATAGGAGTCCAAATTTCATGGGACACTGGAAAAGTATTTCAGACCAGCCAGCCGGTCTTTATCAACCGTTTAAAACCGGCCACATGACGGTCTCTCGACCAAATACAAATGGGTGAACTGTCTTAGGTATTAACTTTGCATGGTGGTAGTGTAAACTAGTGAGGGTTTGTATACTGGTCGGAACGTCGAGTTTCACAACCAACCGGTTATTTTCAGACGCACACATCTTCTCAAAAGAGATTCTTCCACATGTTGTTACCGCAAACCCTCTCTAGTTTAAAGTTTCTCTGAAATCACTCACTAGATATAACATAACCGGGATCGATTTAACACAAAATACACAGGTTAACGGGCACCTATTGTAAGTGATACCTTATCGATTAAAAATGATACCACTTAAAACTGAATTTACTCCTAGCCCGACTTGCCGGCAAGTTAAGTTAAAAGTCACAAATAATATGAATAATAAGAGTACTAATGTCTAATGTGTATATCCTTGATTTAGACATGTGTGCCTTAGTCAACTGTGGCCATGAGAAACGCCTTTGAATTCAAGTTTATTTTAACAGGTTTTTGTTTGTTTGAGTTCTCAGCCTTTTTAATCTTGTACTCACCTGAACACGTCTTATTTTCCGCGTGTCCGCATTTAAAATAACCATTGTTGAGCGTTGAAGAAAATTATCGTGACCTTAATATCAATATGTTTCTAACTTCACGTATTTCGTATCTTTTGTCTTTTTTATGATAATGCTTCTCCTGCTTGTAATATACATTTTTTTTGGTCTGTAAGGAGATTACTACGAAATGCAAGGCACCGTGAATTGCTGAGCGTTGCCATGGAGGTCGCCATGACAGTCTCTGCCCACGTCACGCGCGGGAGTCATAACAATAAAAATAAAAAAAAGTCAGGCCGTAACAACGGGATGCGGTTGAACAAATCCGGCCGTGGTTGCTTGGTAACGAGATGGTTGATTCAGGGGCATTGTATATACGCTTTTGTACAGGGAGGAACATAGTAATTGTGATGGATGATGTATGCTGGTGCGATGAGTCCAGCAATGGCGGCCTGATCTGTCTCCCGGGGGGTGCCCGGGATAAGTTTAAACGAACACGTGCCCATGCCCTTTTGATTGTGAAATAGAAGACTGTATGTAGAAGTGTCCATCACCAGCGCTTAAATTTCAAGTGGCTGGACTGACTATTTAAAGCCATGTGTAACTCTCCGTGGTTGCAATTTTTAACGTAAAATCTTCAGGTCGTACAAGGCATCTGGACATCAGACATACAAAAAAGTATATTGTACAAGTTCCGGATTGTGATCTACCGTTAATGTGTATCGGTCCATAAAAAAAGATAGTATTTGTATAATGCCGTCATGGTGTAAGAAACTGTACAAAAAGATTTGTTTCATAACGACCAGATACAAAGCAAGACATAGGCCTATATGCGCTGATTATACACTTGTTCAAAGTAAATAACAGTACAAGACGATACGATCCCAAAACGAGATAGTTCAAAAAACGTGCAACAGAAAGAGACAAGTGCAAGATTACCAAGTAGACATTGCCTTTTTTCTTGCTTGATATAAAGGACATAATGATTTAAACAGTCTTTCAAAGAATCAGCGACTGTTCATCGTCTGGTTTGGCAGATTTGCTGACGGTAATCCTAACTGCAAAATGCAGGTAACTGACCCTCCGCTCCGTTACTTTACTGGTCATCCAGAGTGACAGAGGGCCAACCGAAAACAAGAGTCCCTACGTTGGGATAAATAACAAAACACATTCGCGACAGGGATAATTATTCCGCACCTCGACGTGTCGTTGTCCGCTAGCGCACGTCGTATATACTGATGCCGTTTCTGACAGTCAGGACTCAGTACCCTTGAACGTCAAAGAGGATATTGAAATTCCATGGGCCGCGGCATAAAAACTTGGCGTGAAGGAGCTAAGCTAGATAGACCTCGTCGCGGAGTTATACGCCGCGGCAGCGGTGTTCCTGTCGATTGGGGTTTGGATTTCGACGAGACGTAATCGACGCCCCATGCTATAGTGGCGTGTTTGATGGATTACTGAGTTTGAGATTCACCCTGGCCACAGTCAGATTTCCCCCGGGCACAGGCGCCATCGAAATACTCGTCAGTGTATTCGACCTTTTTTTTCTTCTTCTACTCGCCTCCGTGTGTGTTATTTGACAACAGGCTCTGACGTGAGGTAAAAATGCCAAAATGTGCATGCATACCGTGATGAAGATCAGATATTTACCTAACGCACGCATGCAGCGCCGTACCGGTACAAACTCAAGTTTGCATAATCAACGACGAACCGCTTGATTAAAGTTACAGCAGTGCCAACGTGGTGCCGTTTTTTTCTTTGGACATTAAATAAAATTGTAAATATCAAAGACAGAGGCGTTAAATACTTGGGGGTAAGGGCACGGGCCCCTGCTCAAGGCATCTACACCCCCCCCTCCCCGTGACTCTCCCCGCTCAGATTTTGGGGCAGGAACAATGAGCTCTTTAGTATTAAAACTTCATTGCGTGCCTTCCCGAAAATAAGACTCCCTAAGCTCCCCCACCAGCAAGCTGAACCCTATGTACGCTACGGATTACAGACACAATCATTGCACGTTTGCCAGACGTCATGAATGAATAATTGTCCGTTTGCTTCACAACATTCTCATTCGTATAAAATCACGAAGCGGACGTGATATAGGCTTCATTAACACACACTCTTGTATTATTCAATTACCATGTGTTCGTGGGTCAATACGTCAAAACCAATGCACTTCTTCATATTTTCATTGTGAAATAAAGTTGTTGAAAAGTTGCGTAACGCTATTCTTTACCCGACACTATTATTTGTCACAAATTACTCCAGTACTTGGCTAATCCAAAAAAGGAAAAAAAATGGAATAGCCGATTTGTGTGAATTTCTCCAAGAGAATACGAAATTGATATTTGACCCAAATTTGGTAAGAACTTGAGCTTAAACCTAACCCTAACCCTAACCGATCTTCCACACAAAGGGTGAGAGTATTAATAAGTGAATATAAAATCTTTCCTTTTGTGTCCTTCTTGCAGGATTTGGTATGACCTCTCCATCCACGACATTGGGCAAGGTATCCCTGATCATCTACGGACTACCCGGTTGCGCTGCCTGCATTCTGTTCTATAACTTGTTCCTGGAGCGCCTGATCACCTTCCTCGCCTTCATCATGAAAAAGTGTCACGAACGACAGGTCCGACGGGAGAAGAACGCGAATGGACTGCCGAACCTCGCTAGGAGGCCCTCCCAACAGTCGGATGACAATTTGGACAACTGGAAGCCCTCCGTCTACTATGTGCTGTTGTACCTGTGCGTTGCCTCCACTATTATCGCCTGCGTGGCCTCTGCTATGTACTCCCCCATCGAGGGCTGGGACTATGGGGACAGCATATACTTCTGTTTTGTGGCTTTCAGTACGATCGGCTTTGGCGACCTCGTCACGAGCCAGAAAAACATGTACAACCAGCAGTTCCTGTACCGGTTCGGGAATTTCGTATTCCTGACAGCCGGTGTGTGTTGTATATACTCACTGTATAACGTGGTATCCATCGTTATCAAACAGCTCCTGAACTGGATCCTCAAGAAACTGGAGTGCCGCTGCTGCCACCGGAGGAAACCTAGACCGCGGCGCAACGCCATCACGCCTGGCCACTTGCAACGACAGGTGAACTCGGCCAACAAACAGCAGCAGCAGCAGCAACAGCAGCAAAACAACCAAGCCAATGGCGTGGACATCACCGACGTGGATAGCAACTACGACAGCGAGACGGACGGACGACGAATGTCCGGGGAGATGATTAGCATGAAGGACTTCTTGGCAGCCAACAAGGTCTCGCTGGCTGTCATGCAGAAGCAGCTTTACGAGACCTCGCAGCACAGGAAACACCATCCGAACAGCAACGGTGCTTTCGGCCAGGGCGTTGGAGGTCTAGCCATGCTAAATAACAAATTACAAGAAACGGAACGGAGAGACTGACACACGGGCAACCATAGGTTCCTTTAGCTGCTGCTTCTTTTGCGGACATCGCCTCATATTACAAGACGAGATTATTTCCGTACGGTACTCAAAGGCAGAACGATTTCTGGCACAACATTTTGATCAAAAGGCGTGTGTGCACATCAAACATATTTTCATATCGCCAGTCTTGACATCAAACCGGCTTCTATATATGTAACGGAACAAAAGGACGAACTGGAGCAATACCGTACAAAAGTTAGACTGTTGAGAGCCGAAACTCGAGAATCAAATTTCCGACACGACTGTGAACGCACTTTCCCTTCTGGATCGCCGCACCGGAACATATCTGACATGAGAGAATTAGGAATCCTTCAGCAACGCCTTACCACTGAGGAGAGAAGGAAAGAAGGTTTTCCGACCGCAAAAAAAAATGACACGACGAAAACAGACGTCCTGTTGGCATACTATCCATATGGATATAGCACAAACCTAAAGATATGTCGCCTTCTGTACAAGTATCGCCTTTAAAGTCAGGTTACGATTAGATGTCGACAGCTGTGGTTTCTCTTGTACCAAAGTTAGAACGGTCGCGGCAAACATTACGAATGAAAGTTTCCCGTGGTGACGATGAATTTAACTACTGACGTGAACAAAAGCTTACGGGAAAAGAGTCACTTAGGACCTACGGGGGAAAAGTCACGAATAGATGACTTCGGTGAAGTGAGAATGCAAATTCATACCTCATCACAATTTACATTCCTGTTTTTCCCCTCCAGGATACTTAGTTATGTCGAATAAGGACTTGTGCATATTGTGGTCATATATTGATAGTTTTTAATTTTTTGTTTTCATTTGGAGAATATCAACCTTGGTTTTGCTCGACGTTTGTCTTATTCCTGACAAGTCACGACACAGTTATTTCGCTTTTACGCTTACGAAGAATCTACGTTAGTCCACGACCTGCTCTTTCGTCGCCGCACAACTTGTAAAGATTGAACCAATTGGGGAGAAATGTTGTAGGCCTAATCGGCATCTTGACGAAAACACTACACACTGCGATTTATTTTCAAGTTGGTGTCGCTATCAACGGATCACACCACAATCTACCCATTACTGGAGGTGATGTTCATGACAAGCGATAGGAAACAGGACCCGACGATAACGTACGTATATGCTTCGCATCTGATCTATGGTTTACCTATATGCCCTAACTTAAGCGTGTTCATTTAACGTTTGTGGATATGCCAAAGATAGACCGGCCATGATTGACGCTATGACAGGCCGCCATGTGGAAAGCGCCACCAACGCTCGTATCCAAACGAGGAGTTTGATGCTCCTAGTCAGCTCCTCGTCAACATTGCACAGGATATAGTGATGCATTGACTCGCAATAGGGATGGAATTGTCGCGAGTACTGTACGGTTTCGAAATCCATCCTAAAGTTATACCACTTCCGATTCAAATCAGATGACTTGCACTCGCACCTACTGCCCTGTCCAAGGAGATGGTGACCTCCAGTTTCTCTGAGCTCACTTTGGACGGATTTCGTACCTGATCATCCGGTGCCATCACTTTGGGGCGCGCATGAAACATTCATACGAAATTCATGTATACATTTACATGTACAAGACAATTGGACCTACCCACATTGCATTGCGACATCTACATTTCCTCCAGGGGATCTTATGAAGGGATAAGCGGTCACCAGCGCCCTTTGGTATTCAAAGGGGTAGGCAAGAGCGAACTTGGTGACGTTGTACGCTCATTACTGATTCCCCGAATGCTTTGCATGACATTTCCAACAGACCTAAGTTGACCGGCCAGCGCTTCGCTAGGCGAAGCCTGCCCTTCCCCGTCATAACGAACGACACTGTTTATTGTATTTCATGCAAGATTGCTAGCTTTTTTGTAGCTGTAATCAAAAGATTCAAAAAAAGTTTTGTAATAAGTGGCCTTAACATTTTTCAAGTTATACCTGTATATATCACTATGTACTATTCGAATCAACATGTAAATGCCTTTTGTCATTCGTAGCTTGCACTCACCAGTAAACTTCAAACGATACGTCTGTAGAACTTTACTTTAGTTGCCAGTTAAAACAATAATTCTCTCTAATACAGTACTAAAGATTTGATGGTAGTTATTATGAGCCAAATTCGTCAAATCAGTGGAGGAAAGGACTGATTTGTCTTCTGGGTTCATCAAGTACAAGAGATATTGTTCTCTGGAGAAGTAGCAACAGCTTGGATCGGTAGCGATATAAAATCATTATGTCTTTCGGGTAGACGATAAAAGGGGGTAGCAGGGGAAAAGTATAGTCTCATGGATTACGAGTGACTCGGCTTGTCACAAGTCAAATCACAAATCAATCACAAGACAAACACGAGTAAGTTAAAAGGTAACTGGAGCTCGGAGAGGTGAACAGCAAAACAGAATGTCTCGTTTGGTCACTGTTCATTTCAAGAGCTTGTCGTTTGATTGAAGAGTGGATGACCTGTGATCGAATCGTGGTGACTCGTGAGAGAATGACTACAATGCTCTTCAACCTTGTTGTTGATTTAAAATTGTACACATTTGTGTAATTCAACGCAAGGGGACAGAAATCGCTTCACATTCTCCGCTTCTCGATCCGCGCCAGTGGACTCCCAACAAATTAAAGAAACATGATTCAGATTTGTATATAACCTCAGAGAAAAATATTCTTATTATTGTTATCATTCCGTGAATGTTACAGTATACCCATGAGTATATGAAGCGAATATAGTGATTTGTAGTTTCCTTTTTTTTTCCTTTGTTATATTTTTGGTATTTTGAAATAAATGTCATTTTGTCTTTACAATATGATGATATTCAAAACTGACTGTTGCAGTGACCACTTGTAACTGGTTTGAAGATCAAAAGGTCACTGGAAAATCAGATTTAATTTCCCCACAAGGCTCGTTAATTTCAATGAAATTTCAGTGAAATAAGAGGAATCGATTTTTTCCCCCCAAAGTTTAGCCAAAACTGGTAACAGTGGTGTAAAAATGGTCCAATTGGGGTGATTGGTCCCCTAATTTTCTGGGAGCACAGTATGGGTTTGGCCAAAGTTTCAATAAATGAGATATTTGTCCTTCTACACATTTATTGTTTGATGCCCCTTGTTCCCACCTCTCAGTTACGCCGCTTTTATTCTTCCGAAGCAACGAACTATAGGCAGCTTTAATTACGAAATTTACATAAATGAATTAATTCAAATCTGAACATCATCTTAATATGTCGAACAACGTAGACAGAGCCGCTTTGAACATTTATATTCGTGGTTTTATAAACTCATGGGTATATTTTATTATACATGTACAGTGTGTAGCCTAAATTACATTCAACGATTATTGTGTGTGAAATGTATTACGCGGAAGTGTACAGTACCTATAGTGTTTCAGTTAAAATTCAACCAAATTGCTTTCAATTCAACAAGAAGTGAAAAGAAAAGAAAAAAAAGGTAATGTTCAGTGCGTTTACGTGGCAAAGCTTCTCAACATATAGTCAGCCATCTTGCATTTTTTTCGCGTTACATCATTATTTTCAACTGTAAAAAAAAAGGCACATAAAACAACTCAAAATTGGAATTCGTCAGTACCCGAATATTAAAAAAGGTATTGGTTCAATATATATTTTTTAATATTGCACTTCAAAATATGGCTAGGTTTGCATAATGCATTGTCTCGCTTCGGTTATCGGAGCAAGTTTGACAGTTTCCCTGTAATGGTAAAGTAGATAGTGAATTGCGAATATTTCATCCTGCGTGATGAAGTTAAAATTGGCTTGGTATGATTTGGTATGATTATGAGGTGTTTTCCCCATTAGTATCAATGATCTTTGTCTCTCTGTGTACCAGAGACACACCTTTATATGCGGGCACTCGCATTCTTGAAGTGTAAAATATGGACTTGTTGGCTTGACACAATCAAAATTGTTTTCGAAATTAATATTATGTTCGTGAGTAGTGTCTCCTTACACGAAATCGACACCTGATGTTTACAGATGCACGCCATCAACAACTCATCTATGCCTGTCTACAAAAGAAAAACAAACCTTGCAAATGGTAGACTCGGCCTTGTAATTTGATACAAACGCAGAATTCAGAACGGAACTGTATAGTATTCCCCTCTTTGTTTTTTGTGCACAACACCTCCGTAAGGTTTCTCGTTCCAAATTGCCATGGCAACAAAGTGGAAGGTGATATTGGGTTGTTCACGCGCCTGTGCATGCATGCTTGAAAAAAATTCACGGCAAGTAGTTGCGTAGGCATGCATGCATTCCCTCAAAATTATGAATAACCATTTTGCTTTGAGAGATAAAAAGAAAAGATCGAGACAAAGCCACAGATGGGATTGTCAGTCATACATCTTGCACTGAATATGACCCCAAAGGGTGCAGAGTTTAACAAGAATGCATGAATATGCTCGTGGCAAGCAGGCATAACTGAGCATCAGTGACAGTGTTAATTCATATATGCCTTATGAGGTACCGGAAATAGAAAGCAACGATAGGGACAATGGGATCTCACAAGGCTATAGTGAAACGCTTTATGAGATTTGAGATTTCAACAGAAACAAAGAACAAAAATAAGGAAGTATCAAGGTATACAATGGTGGTACTCCATCATTACTAGCCATTATGTGTGTTTTAGCCTTAATTTGTGTTTTTGGCAAAATGTACCTACGTATAGTACCTAAGCAAGCTCGTCCACTGCAAGATATTTCAGAGACATTTCTGTCTCTTAAATCGAAATATCAGCCGTTATATTAGTTTTTTTGCGGGGCGAATCGCAGAAGACTTTGAAAAAAGCCTATTATTATAATTACTAAAGTCCTGTTTCCGGGTTGCAATAAGAAGCTCACATGCACATCATCTGAAGTGATTTTGATTTATATACGCATCATCAAAAGGTACACATAATGAACTAACGGACAGACACACCGACGACAGTGACGAACAAACGGACGGACAAATGAACCCAGGCGAACGCCCCAAATAACATTAAACTTGAGAGCGTACATCGGACTGTTTACCGAGGCAAGGAAGCTGTGTTTGCCCGCGCCGCGCCACCATTTGGCCAGCTGGGTCTTAAATGCTACTCGCAGCGCTTCTGCCAAACTTCTTTGCGGAATTACTATCACTTGAACAAAACAGAGTGTTGATTCACCTGAACCTGCCGTCCTATCATTCCAGAGAGTTTTCAGACCCGCCCGTCTAATAAAAATTCCAGAGTTCATATTTATGAGAGGATTTCCGTCAAACGCATCATCTTGCTATTAGCGGACGGTGTTTGAACATTAGGTAAATCCTAGTGTCGTTTATACTCGAGTCGCGAAATTGAATGTGACTTTCGAGCTCGATAAGATTCGAAGAAAAAAAGGAGTGTCATTTTCGTCTTCTTCGATAATGCGGAGGCATTGTGAGTGCAGGGATATTAATTTCCATACTACAATGGTATTGGAATAGAAGCAAGCGCCTATAATAGACAGCCGTATGATCGATCAGTTATGATCGAACAGTATGATTGTCGATCTCACATTAGTTATCATTTTACGTATACCAGCTGTTTCAAACCGACATTCCCTACACAAACGGCAATCTGTTTACCAGCTGGCTATACGAAAAATTCTATTGGATTATAAATAATCGCCTATTACTTAGGTCTTAAATGCCACTATAGCGGGGGTTACAGAAAAGGCTATTGATCAGCTTTATGGAAATGTCAAACTATCAAGCAAACTATGAGCCGCCTGTCGCCCGCGTGTACGCGTGCTGTAAATAACGACACCTATGAGCTATACGTATCTGCATAATGCGTTTCTCTGTTGAGAAAATCGAAGCTAATTCATTAAGGACTGCAGTTATTATCAGGGCCGCCTTTCATTGGAAAAGGTGAACTGTTCTCAAATCGCTCGCCGATTGATTTTAAGGTTTCGATTGCGTTATAATGTGTTGCCATCTGCAACATAAGTTAATTGAGCTATGTGCGACTCTCAAAGTAATGTTCCAAATGTAATGAAATGAACGCGATACTAAAATAGTGGTAAAAATGACAGTTTTGGGACAGTTCGATGGACACTGACATGGACGACAGCGACAAGCACAGCCACAAAGATAATCAAAAGTCAACAGAAAACATTAAGCATCCAACAAACAAAAATGACGGTATGGCCTACACAAAAAAACGAAAACAAAACGAAAAACACATCGAAATCACATCAGCAGAGCCAATTAGCAGTTCCGGCAGTTTGATATATTTATGCATGAAAGACAGAAACAAACCAACATCACGTTTGCCATGAACATAGCATATGCAACTGCATATCCGAACCAATTGAGTGTCAATTGGCGCTTATTGTTTCCCGCCAATTTTGAGTACAGTTTATTTAAGCTTAATAAATGTTTTAAGAGTGCGTCATAGTGCCTTAGTATATAGGTTGTATGGATATCTTCACGTCAAAACGTTCATTTCAAGCAGTGGCGATTCCAGACTGTTTGTTTCATGTTGTACTGAATTTACAACGATTCCAATCCTCCGCAATTGTGGCTTTTTAAAATAAAACCCAGCAGTTACTTTTTTTCCCCCGATATGTATTATTCAGGTTCTTAGTCGTTGTAAAACTAAGTTTTTTTTGGCTTACGGCTACGGCTTTGGTGTTTCATAACCACTCTGGAGCCTTGAGGGACTGGCCACAGAATCCATGAAGGAGCCACATCACTATAAATATCCGGGAGAAGTTGCGGACAGGATTATCCGCAATATATAGGCTCAATGCATCGGATGTATGTTGCAGTTATCGGAATACTTGGAATGCTGTAACTAATACCCGATACAATAAGCTTGCTGCGGATAAACCTGGCACAACTAATAATGAGATTTCTTTCATACTGGATTGGAAGTTGTTGCCGATGTTTCGCTAAATGGTTATTATCAATGTTGTTGACATTAAAAAAGATATCACAAGACTGGTGCCCACAACCAACAGGTATGTAGACACCGACTAAGTCCTTGCATACTTTGCGCGTCTGCGTGTGTGAATGCCGACAGAAAGTTCATCCGGTGTTTGCATTCTTCTTGTAGGCCTACTGTAATGTGACCTAATGTAAACAGTACGGCCATGGATAAATATAAATACCTATTTTAATTTTATTCGTCTGGAAAGTGGCGTTGCAGTGGCCCTGCTGTTTATTTCCATATTTCACAATCATCGTAGTTTTCTTAAGTAGACGAAGGTATATGATTTCTAAAGTGAAATTGTTTTTGGTCTTTGGTTAATCTTTTTTATGCAGATTATTACTTTAAAAATCCACTTTACGTCAATGGCAAAAAGTAGGCCCGCAGTAAATTTCACACTGTTCAGCAGCAGTGGCGTAGCGTCCGGTGGGTGGAGGGATATTTTGACCCCACCCCTAATTAACCATGACACCCCCACCACGACCTCCAGCCCGATTAAAGGAGAAGAAAAAACATTAAAAAACCAAGACGTTATAAGGTAATTTTAGCTGCTACTAGAGTTTTAGTATTAAATTGTAACAATGGAAAGAACCTAAAATAGATTTTTCATGTTGTGTATTTTGACCAGCGCCCCCACCTTTACGAATTTCCACTACTGCCCCCCCCCCGGTCACTCGGGGGGGGGGCATTTGGCAAACCTTTCCCCACCCCACCTTGTCTGATTTTTCCCGCTACGCTACTGCTCTGCACAAAGTCACTATTTTTTTTAGAACATGTGTAAATATATGCCACACAAGTAAATCATTCACAGGCATTTCGCAAATAATCTTTTCATGGCTTTGGCAGCTGGAATGAGTTGCTTCGAAATTATTTTTGAAAAAAAATGACATCTCACTTTTAGTATTATGTTAAATTTGTACGAAGAATATGCGTCACGTAAACAACGCGCACTCGAACTTTTCTGATATAGCTGGCACGCAATCGTTTTGTGTACATTCCTCCAAAAAAATTGTATTTCTTTAATCATATCATGCAAGATATGTTTGTCTAAAGATTATAAATATATATATTATATATTATTATCATCATAAATTCTTGGATTTTCCTCTGAGGGTTCTTAACTAAGATTAAATCTGTAAAAGAAAGAAAGAAATCAGTATTTTGGCGAAGAGTGTTGTTTATTTGCGTTTTTAAAGAGCGTTTTGTCCCACAGTGAAAACAGCAAAACTGTATCTTGGACGGCTGTTGTATGGGTCTATTCCATCATTGCCAGTCGGAATGCAAAGTAATATGCGATTACTTTGCATTCCGTTGTGCAGTGATGGAATAGACTCTTACATACAACAGCCGTCGTGCAGTGATGGAATAGACCCTTGCATACAACAGCCCTCTGAGATACATTTGTGCTGGTCCCAGAGGGTAAACTGAATGTCCCACTGAATGACTGTTACGAGTGAGCCGGGCATGGAAGTGCTATTGGATAGGATTACCCCGTAATGACAATGAATAAGTTCAGACATTGTGTAGACCCTGCATGCAGATGCATGAATAACCAAACATAATTTTGTTCGCTGTGGGTCAAGATTTAAGCTTGTCTTGTCTTCTTCGTAATTGCAATTCACGGACAATGAATTCACATGGGTTCTTGTGTGCCTATAGACCTTTATCATGCTGCCACTATTTCAGTCATGTTCCCTGTATCCAATAACAGTACTAAATGATAATTTTTTTCTGTGCAAAAACGAACCAGACTATATTTCCTTCCAGCCTCGCTTTGGTTACGTTGATTTGAATGGGAAAAAAAAAATCAAGATTGCCACAATATGCTAATGGTCTATCCCCTCGGAACACCACACACACACAAAACGTACCTCCATAGGATGGCGCCATGCAAAACGCAAGGGGTTTACGGATACAGTCAGATTGATATCCTTTCCCTTTTTTATGTACTGTGGTTTATATTCGTTTTGATATTTCATCTTACATGTATACGGTTGAGACTTCCCTAACCCAGCTTTTTAAGTATTATCTCCCAACATTATAATGGTTCCAGCAGGCCTCAAGGGTGCAGTTATCTGGCCTTAGGCGGACCTCATAACATTAAGCAATTTATTTCCGAAGCAGGGAATTCGGAAAGGCAACGTCATGGGATGGGAGGATTGCAGCAAAATGAATGGTTTACCTACACATTTTCTAGGGCTTCTGAACCTATGTTCCCCAATACCGATGTTCCCCGAAATCCGTAGGGTTAGGGCTAGGGTAAGGATTTCGGGGAACATAGGTATTGGGGAACATAGGTATTAGGGAACATAGGTATGCACCCTTCCGAGCCGCCCAATTGCCGGCAAATGGACTTATTACGTATCATTAGTGAATGATCAACCTTTCCAAATTACGTTTTAAACATTCCTATTCGGATTTCATGCTATTTTTTCAAAGGGCTATTTCCGTTGAGTGGAATATAATCACCACAAAGTCCTTTGAGATAAGACGTATACGGCTGATCCTTTATGAAGCCCGATGGAAAATTATAAGGGATTTTCTCCGCACGTTTTTTACGTGCATTTCTGGAAGTTTCTCTCTAATTTCTATGAAAATTTATGAATCGGTTTGCATGGTTGGCTTCGAGGTTGTCGTGGCGTATGAGTTGCACTTACATTTCCCATTATGGAGATCCGTCACGAAGATCGCATGTCATGGTGATTGTGGGACTTGAACCCGGACACGACCCATCACAGAAGAAGAATAAAAAAAACCTCATGCAAAATCGAAAAAGAAAACCCAATGCAACAACCATGGACGTGACATTTACTCTCCGTATGTACAAGGCTGTGGTGCTTATACAATTCATTATCGCCAGGGTTCCGGGAAAGTGTCCTTGAGCGTGATTCGGGACAGGCTGAGCGCGGGCAAACAGACGCGAGACGGCCGGGGGGATAATTGGCCAATCCCGGGCCTGTGTTTTAAAATATCTCCCGTTTTGGCCGCACACAGCCAGGCTTTTATTAAATAATTTGTCATATAATACATCAGACGGGTTCTCGCGGATGATTTACCATGTGATCAACTCGTACCGTACATAGGCCTTAGGGTTGTGATTGGCGTCGAATTGTTTCAGGGGGGAAATCATGAAAGCAGTATTCTTCGCGGGTAGTTAGCCAAAGCAGGTCATTTCGCTTTCAGACGATGTAGTTATAGATAAAATTGAAAATCACAAGACGAAAATGTGTTGCATATTTTTTTTTATGAAGCGGCATTGCAATCGAGAACAAATTATTAAAGGCGTTCAGTGGTTTGTTTTGGTTCCTGCTGCTATTCAATGTCGTTTTAATGTTTAAGAAAGAAGGGACTGAATTTACTACTCTGTTAATCAAAGTTTCCCGTAAATACCAGTTCCTTCACACGTAAAAATGTGATGACATGATTGCCAATTTCTTGGTTGATTGTTCTGACTGAATTAAAAAGAGATTCCCGACTTGTTTTCGTGTTGATCGATTACTGAGTGTTTCAGCCCTGCGTTAAAACTGTTTATATTTAAAAAAAAAAAAATGATGTGATGGTTGTAAAGAAGCACTTGTCGTGCACTTAAGCCTCTCGTAAATTAGGCCTATAATATTTCTTTCTTTGTTTTTTGTCCGCAGCCGGAGGCGAATTTTTTTTCACCCAAACGACATCCGCATATTGGTGTACGCCATGGCGTTTTGGACTTTTCTATAAACATGAGAAGAAAATATATAAATTAGAAGAAAAAAGGAATTCGAACGTTTTGAAATTCGGACTTGATTTCCCTTTTTAAAAAATCCTCCGAAGCCTCAGGTTAGAAAAAAAAATGGATATTAATCTGTGTTTCAAACCCGCAACCTCGCGGTGCATAATCACGACCCTGTATCGACTGAGTTATCGCACTGCGTGCACGCTAAACTGTGGGGAAGAAATATTTATATATCTGCGTACGCATCATAAAAGTATCGTAGAGGGTGCTAAATAACCATGTATACATGCGGATGTCGTTTTGGAAAAGAAAATTCGCCAGCCGGAGAGGTTCGCCTGGGGTAATTTTGTCTACATATACTTTACACATATCAGTTAAAAGATAAAGGCCACACTGATATTCTCAAGTTGGAAATGTATACTTTGGTCACAGAAAACATATCTCTTTCTCGGTGAAGGAAAATTACATGTATCAAACCCCAACACCTGACTTCTCCAATTGAATATGCTTTTTCACACACCTTATTAAAATCATCGCAATGAAGAAGAGGTGGCCATGTAGCAGAGTCTCATTCCGGTGAACACCCCAGAGTTGTAACGAGTCACTCATGTTTGTGACTCGAGTCGAGTCAAGTCATTTTGAAGAAGTGACTCGAGTCAAGTCGAGTCATTAGGTCAAGAAAGTCGAGTCGAGTCGAGTCACAATGTGTAATCTAGTTTAGTCGAGTCGAGTCAAATACTTAGCTCGAGTCAATTCGAGTCATCAATATTTGAACACTATATAAAAAGTAACGACAAGAGAGAACTATATAGAAAAATAATTAAGACAACAAAGTCATTTGTATCACTAACAGTTAACAAGAAGTCTTATGGTTATCTGGTTTGGTATTATGGCTATCTGGTTTGGCTTTGGATCTAGAATTTCGCCCATCGCTGACAAAATCAAAACCAAATTGCATTATACAAAACTGTTTCTGATTTTTTAAAAGTGGGCATGCATCTGTTGAATTCTTAAAAGGAGAGAATAAATTAAGACGGCGTTCGAATCCAAGAGCTTAAAAAGAAATCGCTCCAAATACCAGGATTTGCAGGTCTGCATTAAGCACGAGATGAACTTGATCACAATTGAAAAAAATGCAAAGGGTAAGCCTTACTTTTTTATCAAAATTAAGCCAAAAATTGACTTTTCTCCAAACAATGCAGAACTTCTTTGGAAGACAGAGGAGCACCAACTAATACTCAAACACCCAATATTTTGAAGATTTGGGCAAAGACAATCGATTTCGTGAGAAATAAATTAAAATTGTTGACTAATTTTATCCCATATTTTCGTCCATATTTTCTTTTGAAAAGTATATCTTTCTACAAATGGAGTTGGAATGTGTTCTAGGGTCCCTTAGGCGTCAGTCTAGCAAGTTACAAGTAATTTCATTTTTCGGTGAAAGTTGAAAAAAAATGCAAGGGGTAAGCCTTACATTTTTATCAAAATTTGGCCAAAAATTGACTTTTCTCCAAACAATGCAGAACGTCCTTTGGAAGTCAGAGGAGCACCAACGAATGCTCAAACACCCAATATTTTGAAGATTTGGGCAAAAACAATCGATTTCGTGAAAAATAAATTAACATTTTTGACTAATTTTACCCCATATTTTCGTCCATATTTTCTTTTGAAAAGCAAATCTTTCTACACATGGAGTTGGAATGTGTTCTAGGGTCCCTTAGGCATCAGTCTAGCAAGTTACAAGTACTTCATTTTTCGGTGAAAATTGAAAAAAAAATGCAAGGGGTTTAGCCTTACATTTTAATCAAAAGTTGGCCAAAAATCGACTTTTCTCCAAACAATGCAGAACGTCCTTTGGAAGTCAGAGGAGCACCAACGAATACTCAAACACCCAATATTTTGAAGATTTGGGCAAAAACAATCGATTTCGTGAGAAATAAATTAAAATTGTTGACTAATTTTACCCCATATTTTCGTCCATATTTTCTTTTGAAAAGCAAATCTTTCTACACATGAAGTTGGAATGTGTTCTAGGGTCCCTTAGGCATCTGTCAAGCAAGTAACAAGGAATTTCATTTTTCGGTGAAAATTGAAAAAAAATGCAAAGGGTAAGCCTTACATTTTAATCAAAAGTTGGCCAAAAATCGACTTTTCTCCGAACAATGCAGGACGTTATTCGGAAGACAGAGGAGCACCAACAAATACTCAAACACCCAATATTTTGAAGATTTGGCCAAAAACAATCAATTTCGTGAGAAATAAATTAAAATTTTGGACTAATTTTATCCCATATTTTCGTCCACATTTTCTTTTGAAAATTATATCTTTCTACAAATGGAGTTGGAATGTGTTCTAGGGTCCCTTAGGCATCTGTCTAGCAAGTTACAAGGAATTTCATTTTTCGGTGAAAATTGAAAAAAAATACAAGGGGTTAGCCTTACATTTTTATCAAAATTTGGCCAAAAATTGACTTTTCTCCAAACAATGCAGAACGTCCTTTGGAAGTCAGAGGAGCACAAACGAATACTCAAACACCCAATATTTTGAAGATTTGGGCAAAAACAATCGAGAAATAAATAAAAATTGTTGACTAATTTTACCCCATATTTTCGTCCATATTTTCTTTTGAAAAGTATATCTTTCTACAAATAAAGTTGGAATGTGTTCTAGGGTCCCTTAGGCGTCTGTCTAGCAAATTACAAGGAATGTCATTTTTCGGTGAAAATTGAAAAAAAAATGCAAGGGGTTAGCCTTACATTTTTATCAAAATTTGGCCAAAAATTGACTTTCCTCCAAACAATGCAGAACGTCCTTTGGAAGTCAAAGGAGCACCAACGAATACTCAAACACCCAATATTTTGAAGATTTGGGCAAAAACAATCGATTTCGTGAGAAATAAATTAAAATTGTTGACTAATTTTACCCCATATTTTCGTCCATATTTTCTTTTGAAAAGCAAATCTTTCTACACATGGAGTTGGAATGTGTTCTAGGGTCCCTTAGGCATCTGTCTAGCAAGTTACAAGTATTTCAATTTTCGGTGAAAATGCAAGGGGTTTAGCCTTACATTTTAATCAAAAGTTGGCCAAAAATCGACTTTTCTCCAAACAATGCAGAACGTCCTTTGGAAGTCAGAGGAGCACCAACGAATACTCAAACACCCAGTATTTTGAAGATTTGGGCAAAAACAATCGATTTCGTGAGAAATAAATTAAAATTGTTGACTAATTTTACCCCATATTTTCGTCCATATTTTCTTTTGAAAAGTATATCATTCTACAAATGGAGTTGGAATGTGTTCCATGGTCCCTTAGGCATCTGTCTAGCAAATTACAAGGAATGTCATTTTTCGGTGAAAATTGAAAAAAAATGCAAGGGGTTAGCCTTACATTTTTATCAAAAGTTGGCCAAAAATCCACTTTTCTCCGAACAATGCAGAACGTCATTCGGAAGTCAGAGGATCACCAACGAATACTCAAACACCCAATATTTTGAAGATTTGGGCAAAAACAATCGATTTCATGAGAAATAAATTAATATTTTGGACTAATTTTACCCCATATTTTCTTTTCAAAAGTACATCTTTCTACAAATGGTGTTGGAATGTGTTCCAGGGTCCCTTAGGCATCTGTCTAGCAAATTACAAGGAATTTCATTTTTCGGTGAAAATTGAAAAAAAATACAAGGATTTAGCCTTACATTTTTATCAAAAGTTGGCCAAAAATCGACTTTTCTCCAAACAATGCAGAACGTCCTTTGGAAGTCAGAGGAGCACCAACGAATACTCAAACACGCAATATTTTGAAGATTTAGGCAAAAACAATCGATTTCGTGAGAAAAAAATTAAAATTGTTGACTGATTTTACCCCATATTTTCGTCCATATTTTCTCTTGAAAAGTATATCTTCCTTCAAATGGAGTTGGAATGTGTTCTAGGGTCCCTTAGGCATCTGTCAAGCAAGTTACAAGGAATTTCATTTTTCGGTGAAAATTGAAAAAAAATGCAAAGGGTAAGCCTTACATTTTTATCAAAATTTGGCCAAAAATTGACTTTTCTCCAAACAATGCGGAACTTCCGTTGGAAGTCAAAGAAGCACCAATCAATACTCAAACACACAATATTTTAAAGATTTGGGCAAAAACAATCGATTTTGTGACAAATAAATTAACATTTTTGACTGATTTTACCCCATATTTTGTACATATTTTCTTTTGAAAACCATAACTTTCTACAAATGGAGTTGAAATGTGTTTTAGGGCCCCTTATGCATCTTTCTAGCAAGTAACAAGGAATTTCATTTTTCGGTGAAAATGGAAAAAAAATGCAAGGGGTTAGCCTTACATTTTTATCAAAATTTGGCCCAAAATTGACTTTTCTCCAAACAATGCAGAACTTCCGTTGGGAGTCAGAGAAGCACCAATCAATACTCAAACACCCAATATTTTAAAGATTTGGGCAAAAACAATCGATTTTGTGAGAAATAAATTACGTTTTTGACGGATTTTACCCCATATGTTTGTCCATATTTCTTTTCAAAAGCATATCTTTCTACAAATGAAGTTGAAATGTGTTTGAGGGCCCCTTAGGCATCTTTCTAGCAAGTAACAAGGAGTTTCATTTTTCGGTGAAAATCGAAAAAAAATGCAAGGGGTTAGCCTTACATTTTTATCAAAATTTGGCCAAAAAATTGACTTTTCTCCAAACAATGCAGAACTTCCGTTGGGAGTCAGAGAAGCACCAACCAATACTCAAACACCCAATATTTTAAAGATTTGGGCAAAAACAATCGATTTTGTGAGAAATAAATTAACATTTTTGACTGATTTGACCCCATATTTTCTTTTAAGAAAGAATATATTTCTACAAATGGAGTTGAAATGTGTTCTGGGGTCCCTTAGGCATCTTTCTAGCAAGTAACAAGAAATGTAATTTTCTCGGTGAAAATCGAAAAAAATGCCTTACATTTTTATCAAAATTTGGCCAAAAATTGACTTTTCTCCAAATAATGTAGAACTTCCGTTGGGAGTCAGAGAAGCACCAACCAATACTCAAACACCCAATATTTTGAAGATTTGGGCAAAAACCATCGAATTTGTGAGAAATAAATTAACATTTTTTACTGATTTTACCCCATATTTTCGTCCATAATTTCTTTTTAAAAGCATATCTTTCTACAAATGGAGTTGAAATGTGTTCTAGGGTCCCTTAGGCATCTTTCTAGCAAGTAACAAGGAATTTATATTTTTTCGGTGAAAATCGAAAAAAATGCAAGGGGTTAGCCTTACATTTTTGTCAAAATTTGGCCAAAAATTGACTTTTCTCCAAACAATGCAGAACTTCCGTTGGGAATCAGAGAAGCACCAACCAATACTCAAACACCCAATATTTGAAAGATTTGGGCAAAAACTATTGATTTTGTGAGAAATAAATTAACATTTTTGACTGATTTTATCCTATATTTTCGTCCATATTTGCTTTCGAAAAGCAAATCTTTCTACAAATGGAGTTGGAATGTGTTTTAGGGTCCCTGAGGCATCTTTCCAGCAAGTTACAAGGAATTTCAGTTTTTGGTCAAAATTGAAAAGAATGCCAGGGGTTAGCCTTACATTTTTATCAAAATTTGGCCAGAAATTGACTTTGCTCCAAACAATGCAGAACGTCCATTGAACGTCAGAGGAGCACCAACCAATACTCAGACACCCAATATTTTGAAAATTTGGGCAAAAACAATCGATTTTGTGAGAAATAAATTAACTTTTAAAAGCATATCTTTTTGCAAAAGGAGTTGGAATGTGTTCTAAGGCCCCTTTAAGGGCATCTTTCTAGTAAGTTACAAGAAATTTCATTTTTCGGTGAAAATTGCAAAAAATGCAAGGGGTTAGCCTTACATTTTTATCAAATTTTGGCCAAAAATGGACTTTTCTCCAAACAATGCAGAACGTCCTTTGGAAGTCAGAGGAGCACCAACCAATACTCAAACACCCATTATTTTGAAGATTTGGGCAAAAAAATCAATTGTATGAGAAACAAATTAACGTTTTAGACCGATTTTACCCCATATTTTCGTCCACATTTTCTTTTGAAAAGCAAATCTTTCTACAAATGGAGTTGGAATGTGTTTTAGGGTTCCTGAGGCATCTTTCCAGCAAGTTACAAGGAATTTCATTTTTTGGTCAAAATTGAAAAGAGTGCAAGGGGTTAGCCTTACATTTTTATCCAAATTTGGCCAAAACTTGACTTTTTTTCAAACAATGCAGAACGTCCTTTGGAAGTCAGAGGAGCACCAACCAATACTCAAACACCCAATAATTTGAAGATTTTGGCAAAAACGATCGATTTTGTGAGTAATAAATTAACATTTTTGACTGATTTTACCCCATATTTTCGTCCACATTTTCTTTTGAAAAGCATATCTTTCTACAAATGGAGTTGAAATGTGTTCTAGGGCCCCTTAGGCATCTTTCTAGCAAGTTACAAGGAATTTCATTTTTCAGTGAAAATCGGAAAAAAATGCAAGGGGTTAGCCTTAGGCCTACATTTTTATCAAAATTTGGCCAAAAATTGACTTTTCTCCAAAAAATGCAGAACTTCTGTTGGGAGTCAGAGGAGCACCAACCAAAACTCAAACACCCAAATTTTGAAGATTTGGGCAAAAACAATCGATTTTTTGAGAAATAAATTTATTTAGCAAGTAACAAGGAGTTTCATTTTTCTGTGAATATTGAAAAAATGCAAGGGGTTAGCCTTACATTTTTATCAAAATTTGGCAAAAAAATTGACTTTTCTCCAACCAATGCAGAACTTCCTTTTAAAAGTCAAAGGAGCACTTACCAATACTCAAACACCCTATTTTTTAAAGATTTGGGCAAAAACAATTGATTTTGTGAGAAATAAATTAACATTTTTGACTGATTTGACCCCATATTTTCAACCATATTTTCTTTGGTCAAAAATGAAAAAACATGCAAGGGGTTAGTGAGCCTTACATTTTAATCAAAATTTGGCCAAAAATGGATTTTTCTCCAAACAATGCAAAACTTCCTTTGGAAGTCAGAGGAGCACCAACATGACCAATACTCAAACACCCAATATTTTGAAGATTTGGGCAAAAGCCATCGATTTTGTGAAAACTAAATTTACATTTTTGACTGATTTCACCCCATATTTTCGTCCATATTTTGTTTTGAAAAGCAATTTCTTCTGAAAATTTAAGCTCAGCTGAAAATGTAGCAGCGGGGAGTGCCGAAGGAGCGACATATGTCGCCCCACCCCCTTCTAACAGTCCAACCTCTGCGTCAAAACCATCCATCCTTTATCCTTAACTGCTTTTAATATCACGGATCATTCACTTAGTGTGCGGCTCTTGTACTCTCAAAATACCGCGTTAATTTTGACACAGCTGTTTTAGCACTTACCCGATTAAATTATGGTTGTTCGCAGCGCGCGCGATAATAAGCAAAGCACGTGTGCGGCAACCCAGAGCAAGAACGACTTCTTGTGGTCGAGCTCGTTCGGGTTAGCCATCGACAATCCTTTCTTTTTGAATCCCCCTCCCTGTCTCCACGAACCGTAGATTCAAGAGTGAAACGAATTTGTCAGTGAATGAAACGGCGAGTGTCACAATTCAATTTCAACTTACTTCCTTTTATGCGCCGAGAAATCTGCTTAGCTTTCGAGCTCACTTGCGTCTGCGATCTCATGAGCCGACCCTTTGTCTAACTACTCGAGAGTGAAATGCATAAGTGCATTCGCCCCTCATGCATCGTCACCCAACAAGTACCATTTTTTCCATACTGATGCTGCACTCCTATTTCAAAAGAGTGACAACGCCAGGACAAGATGATTTGAAGTGACATTCATGCAATCAAAAAAGAACCGAGTCTTCACTCGAATTTCGATTGAGGTGATTATGATTTTTTTTTTTGAAAAAGAGTGAGTGACTTCACTCTAACTTGAAATCCTCTGCTCCCTACTAATCTTTGGATATACGAGAGTGAAGCGTAAGGGAACCTTTACACCAGGGTATCTTCCTATAAGACAATTTTGCCTTATGGGCTCCGGGCACCCCCTTTCGGTAAGAACGGGAAGGTTGGGGGAGACCACTGGCTGAGACATTTGAACGCACTACTGACGACGCCTGGCCTTACGCTCACGTCAAGACACTGCAAGTTGCTTTGTGCACATTCAGAATAAAATAATAGTCGTGCGTACTTCGTGCTCCACACACACGCGTTGTGTCCTTTTTACGGGGCTTTCAAAAGTGGGGAAAACGCCCTCTCTGTTCGGGCACGGATTCGGAGCGGATTCAACCATTGGGGTTGGGTAATGCAGGCGGGCTTTAACTGTTTATATTCAAAGGGGTCATGACATGATTTCAACAATGCAACATATTTGTTTTGTGCAAATACCAAATTCCTAGGGTATGAAAACATATTGAGATATTCCTTTTTTTGGTTAATAGCTTTGTAAAATGCACTTGTCTGCTTTAAACATATTTGTTTGGGACAACTGAGGGCGATAGATACTGCGTGCCATTTAGACATTAGGTGTCATTTAGACATTAAAAAAGGCGTCCCTTTTTATCTCTATGGTTCTCATATGATTTTGCCTCCGAAGTTGGGTCGGTCGGTCGAAGAAAAAAAAATCTGAAGGCAAACAATAGTGCAGTTACATCTGTATAGCTATTATAGATAGCTAAATTAAACGATGCCAAGTGCGTAGTGCCTCTAGTTTTGTTTATGGCAATGAGTTTATCACGAGTTCAAAGCACTGAACAACATAATAAAACGATTTTGGCAAAATGTGATTCACTTACCTGCACCAAGCGGCTCACTAACGTTTTGGTTAAAGTGGCAGCCATGACATACCAGTAAAGGCCTATAGACACCTAATAATATGATGAGAGGCAACACCCTCTCATCTTCTGGGATTCCACTGGTTGCTATACGCAGTGTTGTAGTCGAGTCCTTTTTTTGCGAGTACCGAGTACTGCCGAGTCCCTAGGTTACAGAGTACGAGTACGAGTACTCGTACTTTCGAGTACAAGTACAGGTCTTCGAGTACGAGTACGTGTACTTCCGAGTACGAGTACTTGTACTTCCGAATACTTGTACGAGTACTTGTACCTCCTAGTACGAGTACGAGTACTTGTACTTCCGAGTACGAGTACCGTAGTACTTGTACTTCCGAGTCCGAGCACGAGTACGAGTACTTCTATTTCCGAATACGGCCAATGGTTCATTGTGCGTAATTGGCCCAGGCACAGTCAGACCGATATACAGACGCACTCACGGCTAACTGGTAAGTATGTTTGTCTGGACGTGCACCGAGGAAAATCAAGAAACTTCGATTTTGTGCAAGCCAATCAACCATTTCAATCTGAAAGTATCGATAAAATAATGCAGTGGTAAGTCAAGCTATAACCGTTTTTTTTTCGAGTACTGCTTTTCGAGTACGAGTACTTTGATGATCGAGAACAATTTTGACATGTCAAGTACGAGTACTTTGCTGCCCGAGTACGAGTACTGTCATTACGAGTACGAGTACATTGACTTTCGAGTGCGAGTACGAGTTCTCTAAAAGAAAAAAAAAAAGGTACCCGAGTAGTACTTGAGTACCAGTGGCTATACGCCGTACTTCGCGTAAAAATGTATTATTCATTTTAAATAGCTTTTCAAATAACAAAGAGACTGATTGCCTGAATTTCATTATTTTTTTTCATTTGTAATTTTTTTTGTGTGTGAATGGAGTCCTAGACAGGGTCGGAGGTAATAAAAAAAGTTGGGTTTTTTTCTCAGGTCGGGAGCCCAAAATGCGTAGGTCGGAAATAAGAACCAAAAAATATAATGGGATGCCTCAATCGACCTACAAACATTGAAATCATTTGTCTATAACGTTTACTGTCATTTGCTGAAACAATATACCAATGACCATGACAAAAAATGGCATAAAACACTTCTGAAACTGGGAATTTGAAGATTGAACATTAGGTTAAATGGAAATGTGTATTTTTATTGGATTGCATTTAAAAAATAAATACCATGAACCCTTTCATTCTAACGATCTCGATCATAACTCCAGCGCAAAATTTTAAACTAACGAGCTCACAACCAGCCGCCAGCTATCAGCCGGCATTGCACACGGTCATGTTTCGCTGCACTGTGTGTGATATACGACACTGAATGATGTAACCAAGGAAACGCCATATTGATTCCAATGAGCCACGCGCAGCGCGCCGTTAACCTCAGCGATATTAATGGGTCAAAATTACATATTACGCAACCTCGTCTCCCTATAGCTGGCGTCGAGCAGTACGCTACCACTAGGTGCTCTCCAGCTTTGGTACTGGATTATTTTAAACGTAAAACACTTTGATAATTGAATAAGGGTGCACACCTGTAAATAGGCCTAAACCCATCCGCCGAGCTCATGAATAAAAGTTATACCCTCAAAATATTCTATATTAGAGAGTTCTGAGAGCCATAACATTGGGGAATTGAAGAGATATGGCAATGAACCTCTGGCCCGGACTCGGGGCTTCCAATTCTGAGCATTTTGGATACAATTGGGCTCGAAAGTGGCGCTATTTTGCCATGTTGTTGAGGGATCGCTTTTCAAGATGGCTACCGTTCCGCTTTGGGGAAAAAAAGGGGTCGTCTTCTATGGGCGAGAATTTCTCGAAAAGTCAATGGTCAACCCACAAAAAATGAAAAAAAATTGAAAGATGATATGTCGATCATCATTTTTCTGTGCAGCTTAAATACCTGTGAGAGTTCTGAGTATTTTTAAAAGAACTTTGAAGTATGGGCATTTAGCACTAGTGGCTATGTGATTTTTTTTGCACTGTTGCACTCATAAGGTGCATGTGGAAATAGTCAGGTGCCTTTACAGCACTGCATGCGAGTCAACTTTTAATACGGCGTGTTGGATACAGACTTAAGAATTGGTCATGAAAACACATCGCCAAAGATCCAATGTGATCATATCTTACCCATCCGACATACATTATTAGTCCTACAAAATATGATGAAAGGCAAATCCCGAAGAGAGGGAGTCAGGGAGAAGGAAGTAGTCCCTGGGAATGATGTTGCACTTTTTGCCTTTCTGTTAAGCATCCCTTTTTCGGAGGTGGGTTGCGAAAAATATGGAAATTATTTTGGAATGAGGGCAAATGGTTGGACAAATTAATACGTCGGACCATGAGGGGAAAACACTGCTTAAAATCTGCTGAAACATCATTAGGTAGGCCTAATGTAAAAAACGCAAAAATCATGAGAGGCTACAGAAATTATAAAGGTGCACCTTCTGTTAGATTTGTCAAAAATGCCATGTTTAAGATTGGCCTTATTACAGGCCTACTACGTCACAGGAAACCAACAGTGTCGGTCATTTGCAGAGAAAACTTTGAATACCCCGCTTGTGTACATGACGCGGTAACTGTTTTTAACCTTGTCTAGAAGTACATGTAGGCCTATTAGAATTTTAAGCCAAGCTGTGCCTTAAAGACTATAGAGCCGCATAAAAGGTGTGACGTTCACTGTGAGATATCAGGCTCAACGCTAGCTGCAGAATTATGAAGGGTGTGGGAGTTGGTCCCCCAACCCTATTTTAATAGTTTCGGTCGGGAAAATCGTCGTACTGACGGCAACATCGTTTGTCTGTCGGTAAAATATGCAGCAACAAATAGCGCCCCTACAAGGGGCAACAAGCCAACAAGCCGACGAGGGCGCTATTATGACGTCGTGTACATGTGATTCGGTGGCGTATCCGGGACCCCCACCACCCGCCTTTTTTTGGGGGGGGGGGGAATGAAAGCATCACCAGCACCTCACAATCGATATTTGTAGCAGCCCATTACCGTCCCGATTTGAACCATTGCGAACGGAAACAAATTGAATACTGTCCACTTCGGAGAGCGTCTCCATTCTAGTCATACATTGTAGTACCGCATGGTCCGTGATCCCACCAGTTTTGTTTAGCGCACAACCGGCTCACAAAACGTCTATCAAAATCTCATGCACAACTGAACTGTAGACGACCAAACAGCCACATTTAGAAACGCCGTAGGCCCTATAGCAATTGATGTCCTTTTAAGAGGAAATTGTACTGAGCATCTTAACAATTATATGGGATTTACCTTGAAAAACCTCTATTGGTTTTAATGGCGTTTTGGGGTCCATTTGTTTGGGGCGGGCAATATCAATGGGTTATCAATAAAACTCTAAATTTTGGTCTTATCCAAAATATGAAAGGGGAGGGGAGGGGGGAGTGGTGGCATGTGTAAGGCCTTTGGGGATGCCAATTCATGCTACCGCTAGCCACTGTACATAGCATGAATTAAATATGCTGAAATGATTCTTATATTTATTACTGCTCCAAACTAAAAGAATATTAAGAAAGAACCCAAAACACATTAAATTTCCCAAAATTTCATTCCCCAAACGTAAAATAAAAAGGAAGAAGGAATGTTGAAAGGTTTAAGCTACATGGCACCACAACAGGACACGAGGGCTAGGTCCTCCCACCTCTCCTACCTCAAATATTTGCAATCACTGCTCGGAGACATGGAAGGGCTGATCGGATGACATCAAAACAAATTTCAAAACTGACAGTAGACTAGATGGCTTGGAGGCAAGTGATGAGAGTCAGTAAGGCTAATTCAAAAGCTTATTATTACCTTTTTTTTTTTTTTTAAGAATTACCCCAAAATCAATCACAAAAGAAAAAGAAATCAAATACATTATTTTCAAAACAAGGTGAAATGATAAATTTACATATGATAAAAGGTATATTTGCTTCAGTCAAAATATTGACTCGGATACTAAGCTGAGATGTGCCTCTAATTTCCAGATAATATAACATAATCAAATACTACATTTTGAAGGAAGCATTACAAATGTATCATACATGTACTTATTTTTTCGCGCACAGGATTCGAGGAAATCTCTTTAAACTGCTAACTGTCCACTCTGCTTTGAAAGGACTTCATTCTCAGTCCGTAATTTACTGGAAACGTTTCCATGGACATTATTTTCAATTCAGACTACAGAAAATGCTGATTGATTAATTAAAGTCAAATTTTCAAACCATAATCAAAATAAATACTACACAATGCAACATGACCCGATTTCATTGAGTTGCTCAGCCAAAATTTCTGCCCGCAGTGTTATATTCTTCAAATTAAAAGGAGAGGAACGGTTAAAGCAATATACATCTCTTAAAATTTCGGCTGATAATTAACCTGTTTATTTTTTTGTACATCAACTTCAATGCTCTAGAGGTACAAGTGCCTTGAAGGTCCATGAAATTAGTGCTTCAAGATTCCTTCCCTCGTCAAAATCTTCAGAAGTCCATTGTTTCAGGGAGGCTTATGTAACACATTTGGTCGCATTTTGCTAAGCCATAAATGTTCTGTGCTTAGCAAATATTTATGCTTACATGTAGGAGTCATCTTAACCATAATATAGGCCTGTTGTATGAGGTACAGGGTGGTTAAAAAAAAATGACACCCACGTTTGACAGCAATTTTCACCCACTTAATGAACTTAATTTAAACATTTTTTTTCACATAGTAGAAAAGTATAGACCTTTAACCATACATGGTGAAAAAAGTTAAGTAAAAGTCGCAAAAATAGTGAGATTATGCTAATTTGAATGCAAGTGACCAAAATCAGTCTTGTCCACGGGTTATTCTATGTAAATTTGACGTTTTCTTAGTTCATAAAAATTAAAAAAACTTCCCACCAAAATATATTCTGCCCTAATATCTTTTATAGAAGCTGTTCAATTATTCATGTCAGTGTTAAGATCATCTACTCCATGAGCTGTCGGCTTAAGTTCATTGATGCATAACATTACAATCAAATGTCATGCACTTTCAAATAAAGCTCCGATAGCTGAGCTCAGTCAAGTGAAGGGAATATACCTCCATGGACAAACAGGTTTCGCACATGAAATGTTCAAATTAGAGTAGCTCAACGACAAAATGTGCAAATGCAATGATTTTTTCGTCACATTTGCTTAAAGGCCAGTACTTTAATAGAAACTAATCGACAGTTAAAAATAA
Source organism: Patiria pectinifera (assembly GCA_029964075.1). Taxonomy (NCBI): domain Eukaryota; kingdom Metazoa; phylum Echinodermata; class Asteroidea; order Valvatida; family Asterinidae; genus Patiria; species Patiria pectinifera. Next base: position 19,162,025 of record CM057142.1, on the reverse strand, counting down.
TTTTTAAAAATAGGTGAAAATTGCTGTCAAATGTGGGTGTCCTTTTTTTTAACCACCCTGTATTTGCTGCAAAATTCTGAGCAACTTCCCCAGAATCCTTCCTAAGTGAAGTTATCATACACACTTTGTCAACAATACTGATAACCGCAAGATTCAAAGTCTGATATTTAATGAGATGATGCCATAGCAGTTCTATGAAACTGCCATAGGCCAATCAGCCTGGGGGTTTGGTCGGTATCAAATGAGGGGAATAATGCTCATTGTGATTTTTGGAAAGGTGACACCTTAAAGCTGGATAAGCCACAGCATTGCAGCGGTGGTGTGGAATCACTTTTTTTTTTTAAATGGCGGCCAAAACATGCTTGTTACCACATATGATTAATCCAGTAATAAGCATATTGGCGGCCATTTTGAAGGAAAAAAATTAAAAGTGAAAACACCCAAGAAACTGCCAACGCTCACACTGCAAAGCTATCACACATTTTCCAACTCTAGATGTGCATACCTTGTCAAAAATCACTTTGTGCATTGCTCCTTTTGATCATTTGATACCGGTGGCCCAATTTTTGGACCCAAGCTGATAGCCTCCACAGATGTCCAAAAGGTCCACTTGAGTTGTTATTTATGTCAGGTCATCCTGCTCAGGCATTCTGTTTTCCTTTTTGTTTTGGTACCAGAATGTTAGAATCCCCTGCTAATTTGGGCCTGCAGCTGCTGATAATGCAGGAGCTCCTGCTCCGAGACTGAAGGAACGAGTGATTCCAACGCCGAGAAAAAATCTTGCTCTTCAACCACCACGCTGGTTTCTTCGGAGGAGTCTCCTGTAACAATCAAACCGAATTTGACAAAAGGGTCACATTATCTCTTTAATATTTCTCTTTATGAGAACAGTACAGTTAAATTAAAATTTGTCATAAGCTAAAGACAGTATAAATTTTATGTAAGTGCATTGGCAAGACACAACTTGACACATTTGCAATAACAATACGAGGACCACAAATTCTGAGAAATAATTCATCTTTTAGTTATTAAGGATATTTAGTAGTCAAATGAACACAAATCCCAAGTCAACCACAAGCAAGTTCAGGAGTTGTTGGGAAGAACAATATTGGCAAAGGAATTCCTTTGAAACTCATATCAAATCTCTTGACTCGACTTGAGATTTAATGATGTGTGATTGAGATGTGATTTCTTATGAGGACTTGACTCTGGAAGGGTATGTCTATTTGGGGAAAACAATCCCCCCCCTAGTTCCATGTTATGTACCAATCCAAGCACACCATTACCGAACACTCAAACATCAGAGGCCCCCTTCAATGGCGAAAGTATTGTGCCGGCTATTGTTTGGATAGACCGTCATAAGGCAGTTGCTTTGTACAATAGCTAGCACAATGCTTTCATCACTGTAATTAAGGGGCCTCTGATGTACAGTGACAGCTTGCTGGGGGCCGCCCGATAGTCCAAATGTTCTTTAGTCCGAAGGTTCTTTAGTCCGAAGGTTCGATAGTCCGAATGCACAAAATTTCCATAAGAGGGGGTTCGTTAGACCGAAAATGAAATAAGGTTCGTTTATCCGAACATTTGATGCAATAGTCCAAAGGTTTATTACTCCGAAGGTTCATTAGTCCGAATTGACAATAAGGTTCGACAGTCCGAAAAGACTATAAGGTCCGATATTCCGAATCGACAATGAGGTCCGATAGTTCGAATCGACAGTAAGGTCCGATAGTCCGAATCAACAGTAAGGTCCGATAGTCTGAAGTGTCATACTCACAAACCGTATTGCCCATTCGGACTATCAAACCTTATTCTAAATTCGGACTATCGAACCTTATTGTCAATTCGGACTATCGAACCCCACCGTATATTCGGACTATCGAACCTTATTCTCAATTCGGACTATTGAACTATATTGTCAATTCGGACTATCGAACCCTATCGTCTATTCAGACTATCGAACCTTCGGATTAATCAACCTTCTTCTATTTTTGGACTAATGGGCCCTTTGGACTATCGAACCTTCGGACTATTGAACCTTTGGACTAAAGAATCTTTGGACTAATGACCCTTCGGACTAAAGAACCTTCGGACTATCAAAACTTTGGACTATCGGGCTGTAACCAGCTTGCTTTGGATATACACTACCAAATACTTACCTGACTGAAGCTGGTCAATCTTCCGTTTGACGGCATTCAACATGGCGTCTGAGCACAAGGCGTAGAAGTCGGCACCGGTCATTGTCAAGGGGCAGTTCTCAGCAATCAACTCCAGTGTGATGTCCGCTGAAAGGGTGAACCTGAAATAGAAAGTATAGGAATTAACAAATAAATTCCATACAGCATAAGTATTGTGGTTGTCTGCCTGTACGACAAGGGACAAGGGGCGTTCTACAGTTGTCAAGTCATCAAAAGTCATCATAGGTCAATCCCTTGTCACAAAGTCTCAAGTCAAGCGTTAGCTTTTCAAATTACACGTGGCATAGGCATCTGTCATTCTTTCAACCACTTTGAAATGCGACCTGAATTGTGATTTGATGCGTTGTTGATTTGTGACTGAGGCAGTTACAGCTCTGACTTTCTTTGCCTTCACAATCAATTCGCAATACAATGCACCATCAAAAAGTGTTTGTCCTGATATCATTTCCTGTTCCTCAATGTCTACGTGAGGTACAATGTACCACACAAACACAAACAGAAACTTGAAGACTTGTTACAAAAATACTTCACTTACAGAATAATTTGTTTGTATCCCCACAAAACCTGCCAAGTCCTTGTCGTATATTGCAAATAAAAACTGTTTTGTTTTGTCTCCAGAGGGATGTTGGCTTTTTCCCATGATGCACTTGGGTAAAGCAGGATTTGCAGCACCAATGGCAGTATTTCTGAACTGATCACTCATACTGCAGGTACATGTTGTACATTGTATTTCAAGCAGGGAGAGGAAGGAACAGCTGATACCTTGTGCAAACTCTTTTAATGTATTAACACTGTTCAACCTATTAGCACTTGAATAACATTGTATTACATTGCATTTACTATTTACTCCTTGACAAGTCCATGAAACCATATTATAGTCTTGCAAGGGCGGATCCAAGGGGGGGATCAAAATGAACCTTTTTTTTTTAAAGTGACGTCGCAATATAGGCAGGCACTGCATACACCACCATCTTTTCCTAAAAAAAAAAAGGTCAAAGTGGTCAAAAATTGCCTCAGATTGCACCACAGAGCATCTAGAATCCAAACAAATTTTTTTTGGGCCCCCCCCCCCCCAAATAGTGTTCCGGATCCGCTCTTGTAGTCTTGAGTGGTTTAGGTTTATTGCAATTTAAAGGTATGTAGGATCATTTGCTTTTTGTGGGTTTGTTTTGGTTTGAAACAACAAATTGCTCTCAATCTTAAGTAGGGTGAAAGATATCTGTAAAAGCTATCTAGCTCAGTAGCAATTATACATTTTGAGAAAACAGAAAAACCACATGGAGAATTTTTTGGGTCCCGTAACTGGATTCCATGGCCAAGGCATGCAACAAAATGTGCCAGCGGGCACACTATTTTTAAAAACCACATTCAATGACTGTTTTCTTCTGAAAAGTTACCATGTCGGGCAAAATATGTTCACAGGATATTTGGTTCCATTCTCTATCTTCACTACGAGCAAGGTTTTTCTCATTAAATGAGTAGGTCCATTTCCTACATGTACATGCCTTTAAGGAGTAACAGGCAGGGCAGTGCAGGGATTAATGGGTGAATTTCACCAAGTGGCAGATGTCTACTAAACCAAGCAAATTTCATCAGTGATGCATCATTTTTGATCCATTCTCAATTGATTAGCAAGTGGCAAAGCACCTTCATTTCAGAGGAGCACACTTGGCGGTTGTTGCTTCATATGGGGGAGGAATATCCCACACACTGCATTCTATGGGCCTCATCAAAGCCAAAAAAGCAGCCATTAAACAACCTCACATTTAATTTTGGGGGCTTAAGGCCAAAAAAAAAAAAACAATTCGGTCTCTGGTCAGACCAAAGTTCCGGAATTGACGCGGCGACGCGGCTTTTTTTTTTTTTTTCTTCAAGCTTGGATTGTACAGACAAGGTGGGTACTATTTTGCTTTTTTGGTGTCCTCATGTACATTGGTGTCCTCCATAATTTGCCTTGGTGCTTTCGATCATTTGCCTTGGTGCAATTTCCCATTCCTTGGTGCTCTTTGGTAAAAAAAATTGAGGAGGTGAGGCAATAGTAGAGGGCGCTGTTGGAGCTACCGCGGAACATTTAAAAAAAAAAAAGATTGACACGCATGATTAAAATTGCCGCGCGCGCTGACCAGAGACCGACCTATTTTTTTTTTGGGCCTAACATTAACAGTCCTCGAATGTCTGACACTGATCTAACTTCAAAGGTGATGTGAATAAAATGAATCTAAAAAAGCATGTAAATGTATCCAAAATCTACTCACTTTCTTGTCAGGGCTTGGATTATTTTGACCTGGGAGCTGCGATCTTGGCTCACGCCCAAGAATAACAGCTTGTCAAATCTGCAGGGTACATAGAAGCAATGGGAAAAAAATAACAACCTGTGATGGCAGATAAAACATGGCAAAATTAACAAAAAAACAATTACGGAAAGAAAAAAAAACAATCAAAATGAAAGCCTGTTGCTAAATGTTTTTTTCGGGCAACCATAACTTAAACCAATGGGTACATAGGGATAAAACAAAGTTTGAAACTGAACATACTTCATTTATTTATTTTATTTTATTATTCAGAGAGAATAAAGAACCCATAAATATAATATAAAAACTTTAGGCGGTATTAGTTCTGCCTACTGACACACAACAAAAACAACAGTGAAAATAGCATATACACAGTAATAGCTTAATGTGGTGGGCGAGGGTAAATCCTTTCAGTAATTGGTTCTATATCTGCTTACATGCACCCCAGGGATTATGTGAATGTTAATGTACGAGCAAAGCGTAATACAGGGTGGATAAAAAAAAAATGAAACCGAAATATTATTGCTAATTGGAACAGTAGTAGGGCACATGTGAATCAAAGGGAGATATCCTCTGTTAGGGTTGAATCTCCTCTTTAAAATGACACCCTGATCGAGTCCTTACATTCACGGTTGACTGAGCAGTGACCAATTTTATGAAAGGGTCTATTTACAGGCTTGCCCCACTTTTCATGGTGAAATCTCTTTTTACCCACCTGCCTTGATTGGCAACCATTGCCTTTCACTCTGTGACAAATGACACCACAAAAACCACAATTGAAAGTGGCACAAGCCTCTAAATAGACTCTTTCATAAAATTGGTCACTGCTCAGTCAGCCATGAATGTAATAACATGATCAGGGTGTCATTTTAAAGAGGAGATTCAACCCTAACAGAGGATATCTCCCTTTGATTCGTACTTGCCCTACTTCATCTGTTCCAATTAGCAATAATATCTCGGTTTCTTTTTTTTTATCCACCCTGTATAACAACAACAATTATAACTCCTCGCGTACAGATTTTGTCTTGCTTGGCTGAGAGCATGTCACATGGTATTCATTATATAACCAACATACAGATCCTTGTCATTTGATTGGTGGAACTCACATCACATGACATTCGTTATTGCTCCCATTCACGCCAGGGCTCAAAAAGTCCCATTCGCCCATGGGGAATGGGAAATACTATTGAACAGTTTGGATCATTCTTGTGCCATGACGCGGTATTTGTGTGCAAATGCATGCTGGTGTGCGCATTCAGCGTTGCGCATATTGTTCCAAAGAGCCAGCGCTACAGCGTTGGGTTCAAACATTTTCATGAAGGGGTGGTTTGGAAGAGAAAAATATATTTTCCACCAATTTTGTATTGAAATAAAAGTTCAAATATCAAATGACAAGGATTGTTATGTCAATTATATAAAACAAATATTGAGTGGCTCAGCGTGGAATGGGAGGAATATTATCGCAAGGTAAAATCGGGACTTTTGAAATGGAAAAGTAACTAGTAAACAAGTATATTGACTGCTTCGAGTAGTGTAGAACAACTAGCCTCCCGAGGTGATCCATGGAGCTTTCTGTTTCCCGAGGCGTAGCCATGTACAAGGGCAAAGCTTTTCTGTGTCATGTTCTATTTTTGAATGTGGCGGTTTTATACCTAAACATCAATGCATTATAAAGCGACATCAAGTGATTGTCAGGTTATGGAACCAGACTATTGCCTGCTGAGTAGCTGCATGAAATAGGCGCCGAGCAGTTTTTTAATTTTTTTTTTTGCAGCACACTTTGTCAATGGAAAAATATTTTAACCTATCATGTTCGGGTATAACATTATTATTCATCACAAGGGCATTGACGATGTGTGCTGCAGAAAAAAAAGAAGCCCCTTTGGCATCCTTTACAGCAATGTCCAACCTACCTGCCTGGCCTAAGAAGGGCTGGATCCAGCAAGTCCGGCCGATTGGTGGCGCCAATCACAAAGACGTCGGTGGACTTGTGCAGGCCATCCAACTCAGCTAACAGCTGTGACACGACTCTGTTACAAGTCAAAATAAGGTTAAAATAAGCATTAAGAAAACCAGAGTTGTTCAAAAGTGATGTCATTCTAATATCTGTAGAACAAAGTATACAATTTGTGATCTGGGTAAAATGCATATTTGAAGAAACAAAATATGGGGCAAGTTCTGAAAAAGCAATGCTAAAGAACTCAAACCAGATTTTGATAAAAAGAAAGACTGTATAAATCATTATATCTTGACCAGATTAAAAATTATAAAGCCATTCTCGGTTACATTTCCGGCTTCTGATTTCTTTCATTTCATTTTCCAACTTTTTGTTGTTGTTATTTATACTTTGTTAAACTGTGTACTTTAAAGTATTTGTACACCTGTTACCATGGCCACTGCCATAATTCTGCTAAAATACAATTGAGGATGTCACAATAGGCTTTCTTGCCATTGTCAAAGGTTGAAGGGAAACCCCCAAAATATCCTACAGGAATAATTTAGTGCTTTTAATTTTTAGGTTGAATGAAAGTACATGAACACGTATCTGGGCCAACACAATGACCTTTTTTCTTCAAACCTCAGGTTTGCTCAAGCTTAAGAATCATTTTTAGGTTGAATGAAAGTACATGTACATGTATCTAGGTCGAGACAAGGACCTTTCTTTTCAAACCTCAATCCTTTGATAAAAAAACAAACATGGAACTATTCACAACCTTAGCCTCATCATACAGGATTCAACTTCCTGAAGGAGAAACATGAACCTGTTTAGAGCTGCAGTCTGCCAAGTCAGGAGCCTGAAAGCTCCTGGAAACAAAACTAAGATTTGGAAATGGAGAGCCTCTTCCATACCTGTCCATGACTCCTCCCGAGTCCCCACTCCGACCCCTGTTGGGAGCCAAGGAATCCAACTCGTCAAAGAAGATGACACAAGGCGAGGCACTCCTTGCTCTCACAAACACTGGAGATAAATAATTTGATTCAATAAACATGCATAACGAGAATATATCACAGTCAAAGCTTTGTCATCATGCATGTACATGTACATTATATAACCAATGTGTTAATATGCTAAGAAGGTGGAAACCCCTCCCCCCCCAAAAAAAATAGTAAAATAAAAGAAAAAGAAAAATACAAAAAAATTGCAAAAGTTATTTGAGTCAACACATGCAGAGTGTCATATTCTACAAACTTTAATCTGCAGGCTTAGCACACCCTTTTTTGGGACCCATTAATATGGTAAACTTTTGGGACTGTTTGACCTCTAACCATGATTTCACCCTGTGTCATGTACCAGGGTAGGGATGTGCCGAATATATTGAATATTTAAATATTCGATCATCCGCCAAATATCTGAACAGTTTTTTTTTATTCAAATATTCCAAAAACTGTGAGCGGTCTTGAGAAGATCAAAAGTGTCCACGATGGGTTTATTATTTGTCAAATATGCCACTCTTTTGTTGAAATCCACCTTACACACATGATTTGACAGCTTCTGTGAGAAATTAAGCTCAAAGTTCTTTAAAATCTGTCAAATATCAGCCAATCTGCTACCTTGAAAAAATATATCGATACATACATGTACCGGTACATGATGTTCTTTGTATAATATTCAAAAGTTCTTTGTAAACTTTTGACAAGCACAGTTGCACCAGAACCCCAATCGGCAGTCAGTTCAGGCTGGTGCATTTTGAATATTCGATCAAGCACAACTTAAAAATAATCGAATACCAAATTATTCGAAAATACACAGCACTACTGTTTTGTCTTTGTTTATTTAGTGTTGTACTGAGATTTGTTTTTCAAACAAACTGTCACAACTGTGGCATACAAGCTACCGAACATATTACCTTTTACTCAGGTTTTTTTTTATTACGACTATGGGACAACACGGTTTTTGTTGCAATACTGAGGTGGTAATTTTTTAAATGGGCCACAACGATAACAGTCAAAACTGTATTGTGTCACACCAGCTGCAGCGGGCAGTGATTTTTATGTACTGTACATACATGCACTGTACTTCATTCATACTCTTTTGATTAATTTCAAACCAATTTTTTTTTCTCCAAAATTTAGTTACCGTACATAACCATCATATCCAATATCTCCTGACATTTCTGCCACAGATCTTTGGAGTACTGAATTTTTAAAAAATAATATAACATCTGTGTTATTAAAATCAGCATACGGGTAATCAGGATGCAATGTTTGCACTTCGAGGTTTTTGAACTAAGCCTTTGGATAACAGTTCATACTGAAAAATAATAGTTACAAGAGTGTTTATGGGCCCAACCACCTGACAAATTAAGGATGAACGGATTACAACTGATGTGAGACTGTCGCTGCCCACTCACAATCAATCTTAATATCCCATGCATTCAATCTTTATTTCAAATGCGGCAAAAGTTGTGGAAAATACACCAACGCAAATAAAAACTAACGATACTGCATTGTAATTAACCACTTTGTCGATGTCATGGTTGTTTAACTGACTCGTTAGAATAACTGCGTTGGACCTAATGCTTCACATTAATCTTAATATCAGATGAGGATAACGTCGTGGAAAAATACACTAACACAAAATAATGGGGGATGTTAGGTAATGGAGGGGCATGGCCCACTTTGTCCATTGCATGCTTGTTTTTTGTTTAACTGACTAATTATAGCTGCATTAAACCTAATGCTCCACATAAATCTTAATATCAGATGAGGATAACGTCGTGGAAAAATACACTAACACAACATAATGTGGGATGTGATATAATGAAGGCACATTGCCCACTTTGTCAATTTCATACTTATGACTTATTCGAATCGCTTCACATTAGACCTAATGCTTTACACAAATCTTAATATCAGACGAGGCCAAAGTGGTGGAAAAATACACTAACACAAAATAATTTGGGATATAATGAAGGCACATTGCCTACTTTGTCCATTGCATGCTTGTTTTTTTGTTTAACTGACTCATTTTAGCTGCATTGGACCTAATGCTTCACATAAATCTTAATTTCAGATGAGGATAAAGTAGTGGAAAAATACACCAACGCAAAATGTGAGATGTGAAGAAAATGAAGTCACATTGCCCACTTTGTCAATTTCATACTTATGACTTATTAGAATCGCTTCACATTAGACCTAATGCTTTACACAAATCTTAATATCAGACGAGGCCAAAGTGGTGGAAATTTAAACTAACACATAATAATGTGGGATGTAAGGTAAATGCAATTAATTAGGCCTAATTGCCCACTTCGTCAATTTCATACTTGTGGTTTTAGAATAGCTGCATTAAATGTTCCACATAACAAGAGAAACATTAAATTTTCAAAATATTTTAAACGTGTCGATTTCATACTTGGTGGTTGTTGATAGGACTCATTAGAATAGCTACATTAGACCTAATGCTCAACATAAATCTTAAAATCAAATGCTTTACACAAATCTTAATATCAGATGAGAATAATGTCGTGGAAAAATACACTAACACAAAATAATGTGGGATGTGATATAATGAAGGCACATTGCTCACTCTGATGATTGCATGCTTGGATCAGATGTGGATAACGCCGTGGAAAAATACACTAACACAAAATAATGTGGGATGTTAGGTAATGAAGGCGCAAGGGCCCACTTTGTCAATTTCATACTTATGAATTATTAGAATCCCTGCACATTAGACCTAATGCTTTACACAAATCTTAATATCAGACGAGGCCAAAGTGGTGGAAAAATACACTAACACAAAATAATGTGGGATATAATGAAGGCACATTGCCCACTTTGTCGATGTCATGCTTGTTTTTTGTTTAACTGACTCATTTTAGCTGCATTAGACCTAATGCTTCACATAAATCTTAATATCAGATGAAGATAAAGTAGTGGAAAAATACACCAACACAAAATGTGAGATGTGAAGAAAATGAAGTCACATTGCCCACTTTGTCAATTTCATACTTATGACTTATTAGATTCGCTGCACATTAGACCTAATGCTTCACACAAATCTTAGTATCAGACGAGGCCAAAGTGGTGGAAAAATACACTAACACAAAATAATTTGGGATGTACAGTAAAGTAAATGCAATGAATAAGGCCTAATTGCCCACTGCATCAATTTCATACTTGTGGTTTAGGATAGCTGCATTAAGTGCTCCACATAACAAGAGAAACATTAAATTTTCAAAATATTTTAAACGTGTCGATTTCATACTTGGTGGTTGTTGATAGGACTCATTAGAATAGCTACATTAGACCTAATGCTCCACATAAAAAAGAGAAACATTAACTTTTCAGAATGTTTTAAACAAAACAAAAATTGGGTGGAATTGCAGATGTGCTGTAATTGTCTTACCGCGCCAAGAGTGGATTGAGGGAGGGGGTAGTTGGGGTGAATAACCAATAGCTTATCTGACGAACAAACTTTATTGTCATTCTTGTTTGAGTGGAGAGGGGAATGAATAAATTTCCTATGTTATTTGAACATAATAGAAAGTTTTGGAACACAAATTGTGTTAGACAAACAAACTATTGCTTTTCATTATGTCCTACTTTGTATTTACGAAATAAATGCATTATGATGAATTGTTACCTGTGTGAAACAACTTTCAAATTTGCTTTCAAAGACTGTTGATTAAAGACCGTTCCTTATTGAGGAGCTTATTTTCAAGAAAATTCCATAAAACTGTAATCAATGCTTTCATTGATTCAATTCTTTATCAAATTTATTTTATACTCTGTGAGATATACAAGAACAGCCAACAGACAACAAAAAACAAGGAAGACGAACAGACAGACATTTACAAATGACACTGAAGACAGTATACATGCAATCTGTGCAACCTCAGGCCAAAAAAAAAAAAAACTGATTTGATTTAAAACGAGCCACTGTAGTGCCACCAGAATGGAGTTTAAAAGAAAAAGCAAAACTTACTTACCCTCTCTCACATTTTCTTCACTTTGTCCTACATACATGTTGATCAGTTCTGGGCCTTTTACACTGAGAAATAAATAATAAAGCAAACAAGCCAAAATGTAAATGGAAACATGAGTGACCATCCCATGAGTGAACTTTTGTACTGTTAGTACAGTAGTGCACTTTAAATTTAGGTAAGATGTCTGACCCTCTGTACATGTCTGTTTCTGTTCACATTGATTGTTCCTCAACGTACATGTACATGTAGTCCAATTTGTCTGAGCAGTTTTTGTGCTTGATTTACCCTCAGCCACCAGTGTCAGTATTTCACATCCCAATTTTTTCCCCATCCAACCACATCGTATTTCCAGTGAAATTTGTGAAGAACAAAACTTTTTGTCACAAAAAAAGTAATCCTTCAAGATCAAATGTCAGGATTTGAACAAGTTCACTTGCAAAACATAAAGATCACCTGCATTCACAAGACGTCTCATGCATTTTCCTGATGAACAAAGCAAACAATGAATAATTTCATTGCGGTACCCGCTGCTATATCTGTTTTGAACCAGCCAGTCTACCCTGGCAAGCTCGATGGTCGAGAGGTAAAACGTCTGCGCAAGTAAGCAGGAGGTCGTGTGTTCGATTATCACCCAAGTGATTTATTCTCACAATCACTCGGGGGCAACACTGAGTATAGTGTTTACAAAATATGTTGGTTAAGGGCAAACCATCTACTGTCTGCACATATAGAAGAAAAAACAAGGACCTTAATTTGATTAAACAACAAACAAACAAATTAGTTTCAAATAATTACCAGGAACTGTGGTGAAAGGACTCTAGATGTGCATACCTTGCCAAAAATCACTATGAACATTGCTCTTTCGATCATTTGATACCGGTGGCCCAATTTTTGGACCGAAGCTGATAGCCTAAGTTGGTTAAGATGGCTGCGGTAGCTTGCCAGGTCACTGAGTTCAAGTAAAATAGTTGGAAGATGGCTTCGTTGCTGTTGGGAGCTGACGCTTCATTCTGATGCAATTGCCAGGTCTTGCAGGTCACCAAATTGAGATGCAGTTGCTGCGTTGCCGTGTCAAATGCAGTATACAGCTCTGTGTGTCATGTGTCCTCTGCACGACTGTTTTGCAGTAGCAAGTTATTTCACAGAAGATAGATCTTGTTTAATGACCAGAAATGAGTGTGAGTTGCATACCGTGGTTTCTGGAGGGAATGTGTGTGGAGAAAGTCCGAAATGAGGCAGTTCTGGAACGTGCCCACACAAACAGGAAGCTAATGGAAACCATTCTGACGCGGCAAGTGCGCTTTCTTGGTCATGTGGGAAAACCTTTTAATGAAAATGTCAATTGGAACATCTCGCCTTGACGAGAAAATTGCATGGAGGTGAGCACGGGACCAACAGCATTGCACACCTCTGACCTGGATGACACAAACTACTGGAGTTAATGTGCTGGACACCATCTCAAGATGGACGAACAGAGACGATCAAGTGTCTGGTTGTCGCCGACGTCTGTATCTGCCATCTATGGCACCCATATATATTGATTGCTTGTAAAGAGGTCTGCTGAGTAAAATCCATGAGACTTTGAATATTAGGCTAAAATGAATTAGACTCCCCCCCCCCTCGCCCCTTATTTATGGCATTGCTTGACCCTAATTTTTTTTTGCAAACATAGCACAGACAGACTGAGGCCTGTTCTGAATTACTTGGCTACGGCTGGCAATTACACATGTACCTATAGAAGTGGCTGAAGCTAACTCCCATAATCATGGTGTAATACTACCAGCCATACCCAAGTACATAGACACAGCCTTTGATTTTTAAACCAACCTCAAGAAGTTCAGTGAGCATTCAGTAGCTACAGCCTTAGCCAGCAGTGTCTTGCCCGTTCCGGGCGGGCCATACAGCAAGACGCCCGAGCGGCGCAGTCCGGCTGAAAACAGCTCCGGGTGTTGCAAGGGCAGCTGGATGGTGTCCAGGATTTGGGCGCGGACCTCCACCAGGCCCCCAATGTCTTCCCACGATACATTGGGAATCTGTGAACAATAAATGAGACATGCGGACTAGTGTTGTGCAAACCTGAAACCGAAACCGACCTGACCCGAAACCGACTTCGGGTCAGTTCAGGTCGGTCTGTCCATCATTTCAGTAGGGTAGGGTCGGTTTGGGTTTTGCATATGCAATTTTTGGGTTGGGTTGGGTCGGGTCGGTTAGGCCAATTTGGAAAAACTTGAAATAAACCGAAATAAACTGAAAAAAACCCAAAAAAGTTTGGAAATTCACACGATGCAATATTTATTGCAGAGTCACTGTACCTGGTACGACCAAAATGGTTTGCAGTATATCACGCATGGTCTATAACATGTACATGTAGGCCCACCAGTAGGTCACGTTGCGAGTGCCGTACGGTATGTTTCGGTTTCTGAGAGACGACGATTTTCACGCGATGCGGGTAAGTTCAGGCACAAAAAGCGGACACAGTTGCCCAAGACAGATATTCTGGGTCTTTTTCGGTTCAGTTTGGTTTTAGGTCGGGTCGGTTTTCTTTGAAATTCTTTCGGGTCGGGTCAGTTTTATGGAGTTCAGATCCATTTCGGTTGGATAGGGTCTATATCTATAATATTTCGGGCCGGATTGGCCTGGTCAACCCGACCCGATGCACAACACTAATGCGGACACATTGAGGTTTAAGGCCACTACATGCCAGCTATGCTACACCGCTGTTCCAGAAGCCCACAGCGCGACATTAGGTTTATGCGCATGCGCCAGTTTTTCCGGGCTGCGCCGTAAAATGAATATTCATGAGCTGGTTCATAAACAAATGTGATTGAAAAAAAAAGTGATTAAAAAGACGTCCTCCTGTGAGCCGTTTTTATGCAAAACGAGACTGGATACAATTCGGTCCCAAGAGCGGACATGCGCACAAACCTTATGTCGCCCTGAAAACAGTGGTGGCTACAGGTACATGCAAGTTGCAGTCGAGTCCATATTCATACTGAAACATTCATGCAGAGTGCAGTCGCAGGAAGTAAGCAAGAGATTTGTTTTCTTTGAACACTTGGGCTTCTGATTGTGGTAAAAAAAATGAGACTTTGGACAAAATCTTACATTAAAATGCCAAGTATACTGGACTCAGACTTGTGCAAAGGATTTGGACTGATGAGTAGACTATCGCAGGGGTAACCCATGCGCTAGTCAACTGTGTATGCGTATTAACATGTACCTTGTGCGTGGATCCTCTCGTGCAAAAGTAGCGACTGACACGCGATGGAGAATGGGCCGGTAAGAATTTGGCTTTGGCTACTGAGTATGTACGAGGTAAACTAAATTTGATCACCGTCAATAAGGCCACAAAAAAAAGTCTCCGGTTTCTGGTATGGAGCTTGCCCAAAAAGTGGTGCGGCGACGCGGCTTTTTTTTTTTGACCTGGGTTTTTTGCTTCAAATGTCGGCTGATGACTGCAAATGGTGCCAGACTAAACTTAGTGCAAATATTATGGGAGATCAGAGAGGCCACATAAAGCTTATTCTCGATCACAACCCCATCTAAAAACACGTTAAAATTGTGCAGCAGCAGGATTCCAGTCAAACCAGTGAGTTTGGCGGTTTTGAGACATCATCTTTCATTGAAAAAAAAACTTTTTCATTTTGCCGACGCGCATGGCTACAGCGACGTGCGTGCATACCAGAAACCGGAGACTTTTTTGGGGGGCATAATGAGGTTTCCATTTAAAGTGTGCATTTAGCTGCAACGCGTCCTGCTGGCCATGAGAGTCTACATTCATGAAATGAAATAGTTATGGAATACAAACGGTTCACAAATAAACCTGTACCTTAGGTGCCCCTATGGCATCTGCATGTGCTGCTTGTAGCTGATTGAGGGCATTCTCGAAGTCAATATTGTTAACCTGGACACCAGCAGTACAGAGGTCTTTTTCTTCAGCAATTGATAACTTGCTTCCAATGGAGCTGTGGAGAAATAAAATTATACACTGACGATAATTTGTTTGCATTTTGAATGGGCCGAGAATGCACTCTTGAACTGAAATTTGTGAAGTCATATGCAAGCTCACATGTGCACTCTGGCAAACTGTGCAGCCTGTTTTGTAGTTTCATCAAATTTGCTTTGCATTTGACCCGAATGAAGAATCACCGCTTCGCTGCTATGCCATAAAGCACAATGGGTGTGTGCGTGTGTGTTCACTTGTCCATGTTTTAAAGGCGAATCGGGCAAGCAAGGCAAAGCCGTGTTTAATTTAACAAGACTTGGCAAGAGCCTTTTTTACTTATTTTTTAAATATTGATGATTCAGAATGTGATTCATGTAGTCTTTCCCTCCATCTGGCCTACACGCGATGGGCTGCATTCAGCCCATTTTGGGGAACCCTATACAATAGCACTGCCAAGCTCTCACGTGCCAGTCAGTCAATCAGTCAGTCGGGGAGAAGGGGAGTAAGTCAGACAGTCATCGGGGAGTCAGCCAGTCAGAAAGGGTCCAAACAGAGACAAGGCTGCCCTTCTTGGACCAACAAAATGATAGAACATCAACCTTTGAAGGTATAGTCCATCATTTGTAATTTGTGCATTTTGTTCGTTCGAAGCAACAAACGTTCCCAAAATCTAAAGAAGGGTGATAAACAACTAAGCTGTTGAAGTGTCAGCTCAGCTTCAGCTGTATTTTTCGAGAAAAACAACATTCTAAGATCTCGATTTCAAATCAAAAGTTGCTGAATCGTTTTTTGAATTGGGCCTGAATTCAGCGTCCGAGACACATTTTCATTAACCGATTGTAGCTACGCGATGTCGCGCACTGATCCGACGAATTATAGAGGGCGCGTACGTGTGCTTCGTGTCAACGCTTGCGCGCTCTTCGCCGTATAATAAAAACGAACTACTAACGGAAATTTCCAACGGTGCATCTTAAGACGCACTGTTGGAAAGGCCTTCTTTTGTAGATTTCTTCACAATGACAGCATGCCAGAAAGAATAATTTCACAGGAGTTTAGTTCACTTACTATCTTTCAACCAAGTATGTTTTTCAACAATAATTATGTCAGTCACTTTTTGGATAGCTGCAAATGATGGACCATAGCTTTAAATTGGAAATGCTAGCAATGGAATCCAATTAAGACAAGTGTGCACACATTTTCTATAGTAGCCACTGAGCTGATATTCCACAGGGTTGGGTTTTTTTTGTTGGAACCTTTATTACCTTTTTGAGTAATTTTGTTGCTCCAGAAAAACAAAATGCAACAAAAAATGATTCTATGTTCCTTTAATGTACATGTACATGTACATGTAGTTTATGAATTTGGCTACTAATGGTTGTATCTTGATATCTTGATTACCAAAAGGCAGGTTTGTGTTATTACCAAAATGGACAGTTACTAGTCAAAAGTGAGGCAGTTTTCATTGTTTCATACACTGATATTGGAGGCAAGGCAAGGTTTTCATTAACATTCAGTATTGTTAGAACGACTGAACAGGCTGACTTGTTCCAATTTCCAGCAATAGTTGGTATTGATATTTTGATGTTTATATTAGACTGGGAGGCAAGGTTTTCACCGTCCCAGCAGTTTCATTTGTTGTTATTGCCCATTTAAGCTTTGAGGCAGTTTTCATCTTCATGTCTCATTGTGGTTATTATAGACCGAAAACAAGGTTCATATTCTCCATATGTTCACAAGCTTTTTCCACTCAATTAGTGAGGCAGTATCAATCGTCCAATTTCCACCAATAATTGGTATTGATATTTTGATGTTTATATTAGACTACGAGGTAAGGTTTTCACCGTCGCAGCAGTTTTCATTTGTTGTTATTGCCCATTTAAGCTTTGAGGCAGTTTTCATCTTCGTGTCTCATTGTGGTTATTATAGACTGAAAACAAGGTTCATTTTCTATATGTTCTCAAGCTTTTTTCTCTCTCAATTAGTGAGGCAGTATCAATCGTGCTTCTACCCAAATTGCTGTTGTCGTAGACAGGATATTAAATTTCTGCGACTGTTTTCATTCTGGCTGTCTTGTTTGTTGCTTTGTGTTTATCACTGTTTTGCTAAATGCTTGACATTACTGCCTGCTTGGATTCAAAATTGCCTTCATCATCATTTGACCGAGAGCCTTTCTATTGCATCACAAGCTCTCTCCTCCTGATGCTGATGTCCATGAGTGCCAGTCAGATCTCTTACGAGGGAGGAGTTGCTTGTTCATCTAGTGGTCCAGTCATGGTCACAGCATCTTCTCAAGTGTCTTTGTTTTCTTGTTGAGCTCTGGATAATTCCTTGCTGTTCTTCATAGTGTTGATCTAATTGATTTCTACAGCAGTGTCTGCATCCACACCTCTTGACCTGATACCTGGACAGTTTCTTGTTCTTAAACACCACATCGGTTTTATCTTGTGGTTATCTGTGCAACTCTCTGTACTTCGGTTTTGCTTTGAAGTGAAATAGAAGTGAATTCTATCCCATTCAACTTTTTGAAAATTTGGGGAAAAAACCTTATACATTCATTGCATTTATGACAGAATGAAAATGATATCGTTAACTGAACTAAACAACCTTAAACAAACTGTTGCAGTTCTAATGATTGTTATCGCAGGTGTCAACGCCACTTGCAAACCAGGTTGGATAGAACATGGCTCATCGTGCTACAAGTTCACAGATTATCGCACGAAATGGAAGAATGCAAGTGCATACTGCCAAAGGCTCGGTGGTATGCTGTTGGTCATTGAGTCAGTTGAAGAGAATGAATTTATCACTGAAGAAGTGAACAATTTAGAGATGCGCAACACCTGGCTGGGCTGTAATGATGAAAGCACTGAGGGTGAATGGCTGTGTTATGCTGCAGGTGGCAAGAGAATGAAATATGAGAACTGGGCAGAAAATCAACCGAACAACAGAGGCAAGCAGGATTGTGCAACGATACAAATGGAGGATGGCAAGTGGAACGACAGACGTTGCAAGAGAGAGAACCTGTACGCTGTATGCGAGAAAAGCACTGGAAGAGTTTCTCCCATGACCTGCTACTCTCTGGCTTCTGATGGCCGCCTTCACCCTTAAACCTCTCACAAGCCTTCATGTAGAAACAATGCATTTATCTTTCAACCATGAAGTCTGCAGAAGAACACACATTTTTTTTTTGTTCCGTGGGATCGGGCTGGATTCATAGAGTTTGGATTCTGAGTGATGATGGTTCCTCTCTGATGGGAGCAGAATTCAGGTTTTTACATCATTATGAACACTGTTGAGTCATTGAGCAACAGAACGAAGGTCATCTCATGCCATCAAAATAAGATTCAAATGAAATCCTGCAGCTGGCAACATACAAGTACATCAGCACTGTTGTGTGAAATCATACTATTTGCGGAGAACAGGAGTTGGACTTGGAAAAGTAAATGTTGTGGCCAAGAATGAACCAGTCCACCTAAATGAGAGAGATAGAAAGGAAAAATTACTTGAACACAGTGATGATTTTTTTTTGGCTTCAGAAACATGTACATTGTAACATATAACGGAAAACAGGGATCATACACATGTATCATTTCTCGATTAGAGTCATTAGGCAATATTGACTCGAATATTGTGGCCAGGAATGAACAGCCTCATCAACACTTCAGGAACCAGAACTGTATCAATTATGCACTTTCAAGGAAAGCTAAGAGAGTAAAAGTACCTGCTCCAGATTTGTAAAGCTTCAGCAAACTTGACTTTGACTGAAAAGCTGGATCACGCCATTTCTCATCAAGTCAGTTGGCAGTTGATTGACTTGATAAATTGAATGTGTTGAAACTATGACAGGCTTCACATGTGTAATTGGGTCTCTCAGTCTCAACTGATGAGTGGTTGTTGATGTACCTGTCAGTGTTATTAATGGGAAGTCCATATCAGACGATATTAAATTTCCAAAGCTTGGCAAGGCCAGTGGCATACCCAGGATTGGGGGGGAGGTGCTAATTGCCCAAAATTTTTGGCAAAAAAAAAGGTTTTTATTTTGGCGTTTGACGTTGGTGGCACCACTTACACCCCTTTATACTACTCGAAAATAGGCCACAGACATATCACCACAGTCAAATCGTGTGACAATAAAAAAAAATACAAACAAATTACAAAAAAAAAAAATCGACAACCTCTTGGGGGGGGAGGGGCTCAAGCCCCCCCAAGCCCCAAGGCCCCCCCCCTTGGGTGTGCCACTGGGTATGGCATGTACATACTGCAAACAAGAGACACACATCAGTTGAGCACAGTGTGCGATTGCACCAGTCGGTTCCATGGGCATGCGGGTGGAGGGATGCTCAGAGCCATGCTGTGATAACAACACTGAAGTTGGGGGTATTTTTAGAACTCCTTCGTCCAAAGACAGCTCTTGTTGCTGTCATTATTTGGTTCTTGTTTCGTGCTGGTGTTAATGCCATTTTGCAAACCAGGTTGGATAGGAAATGGCTCATCTTGCTACAAGTTCACAGATTATCACATGAATTGGAAGACTGCAAGTGCATATACTGCTGAAGGCTCGGTGGTATGCTGTTGGTCAACGAGTCAGATTAAGAGGAAGAATTTATCACTGACAAAGTGACAAATTTAGAGATGCGCAGCACATGGATGGGCTGCAATGATATAAGCACTTAGGGCGAATGGGTGTGTTACATGTACCGGTATGCTGTACAGTAGGTGGCAAAAAATTGAAATGGGTCAGAAAACTTTAGTCATTAGTTATGCACTTTCAAGGAAAGCTAAGAGAGTGAAATATTCTAGGTTTTTGTTGCTTCAGAAAACGTTAATTTGATTGACAAACTGGATCATGCCATTTCTCATTAAGTCTGTTGGTTGTTGACTGTAGAAGTCTTCATTGTCTAAACTGTGACATGCTGTCATCTCTCCAGTGCAATAATGCTGATGAGTCCATTGTGACTCTACCTTCCAGTGTTGTTAAACGGAAGTCTATCTCAAGACGATATTAAATTTCTGAAGCTTGGTTAGCCGGCTTATGTACTGCAAACAAGATATCAGTTGTGCACAGTGTGCGATTGCACCAGTCGGTTCCGTGGTCATGCGGGTGGAAGGATGCTCCAATCCATGCTGTGATAACCACACTGAAGATGGGGGTATCTTTGGAACTTTTTCGTCCAAAGACAGCTTTTGTTGCTGTCATTATTTGGTTCTTGCTTCATGCTGGTGTTAATGCCATTTGCAAACCAGGTTGGATAGAACATGGATCATCGTGCTACAAGTTCACAGATTATCAAATGAATTGGAAGGAAGCAAGTGCATACTGCCAAAGGCTCGGTGGTATGCTGTTGGTCATTGAGTCAGTTGAAGAGAATGAATTTATCACTGACAAAGTGAACAATTTAGAGATGCGCGACACCTGGCTGGGCTGTAATGATGAAAGCACTGAGGGTGAATGGCTGTGTTATGCTGCAGGTGGCAAGAGAATGAAATATAACAACTGGGCAAAAAATCAACCAAACAACAAATACCAGCAGGATTGTGCAGTGATAAGAATGGGGAATGGCAAATGGAACGACAGAGATTGCAAGAATGAGAACATGTACACTGTATGCAAGAAAAGCACTGGAAGAGTTTCTACCATGACCTGCTACACTCTGGCTTCTGATGGCCGCCTTCACCCTTAAACCTCCCACAAGCCTTCATGTACAAACAATGCGTTTATCTTCAACCATGAAGTCTGCACTTGTAAAGAAGAACACCACACATTTTTGTTTTGTTCTGTGGGATCGGGCTGGATTCATAGGGTTTGGATTCTGAATAGAGTGGCTTTGGTTCCTCTCTGGGAGCAGAATTCAGGTCTTTACATCATTAGCAACACTGTTGAGTCATTGAGCAACGGAACTAAGGTCAAGACTCTAATGCCACCTGAAGAAAATCAAACTGAAAGCCAGTATGTATGCTGGTAACATACACAATGCTGTGTGAAATTATATTATTGGCAGAAAACAGGAGTTGGACTTGGAAAAGTAAATGTGGTGGCCAAGAATGAACCAGTCCACCTAAATGAGAGAGAGAGAAAGGAAAAATTACTTGAACACAGTGATGATTTTTTTTGTTTTGGCTTCAGAAACACGTAATATATAACGGAAAACAGGGATCATAAACATGTATCATCTCTCGATTGGAGTCATTAGGCAATATTGACTCGAATATTGTGGCCAGGAATGAACAGCCTCATCAACACTTCAGGAACCAGAACTGTATCAATTATGCACTTTCAAGGAAAGCTAATTAAGAGAGTGAAAGAACCTGCTCAAGATTTGTGTAGCTTCAGCAAACTTGACTTTGACTGAAAAGCTGGATCACGCCATTTCTCATTAAGTAAGTTGGCAGTTTATTGACTTGATAAATTGAATGTGTTGAAACTATGACAGGCTTCACATGTGTAATTGGGTCTCTCAGTCTCAACTGATGAGTGGTTGTTGATGTACCTGTCAGTGTTATTAATGGGAAGTCCATATCAGACGATATTAAATTTCCAAAGCTTGGCAAGGCCAGTGGCGTACCCAGGATTTGGCTGGGGGGGGGGTGCTTATTGCCCCAAATTTTGGGCCGCAGAAAAAAGGGTTTTATTTTGGTGTTTGACGTTGGTCGCGCCACTTACACCCCTATTATACTACTCGAAAATAGGCCACAGACATACAAGGTCAAATTGTGTGACAATAAAAAAATATACAAACAAATAAAAACAAAATTAAAAATTGACGACCTCTTGGGGGGAGGCGGCTTCCCCCCCCCCCCCTTGGGTGTGCCACTGGGTATGGCATGTACATACTGCAAACAAGAGACACACATCAGTTGAGCACAGTGTGCGATTGCACCAGTCGGTTCCATGGGCATGCGGGTGGAAGGATGCTCAGAGCCAGGCTGTGATAACAACACTGAAGTTGGGGGTATTTTTAGAACTCCTTCGCTCAAAGACAGCTCTTGTTGCTGTCATTATTTGGTTCGTGTTTCGTGCTGGTGTTAATGCCATTTTGCAAACCAGGTTGGATAGAAAATGGCTCATCTTGCTACAAGTTCACAGAATATTGCATGAATTGGAAGACTGCAAGTGCATATACTGCTGAAGGCTCGGTTGTAGGCTGTTGGTCAACGAGTCAGATTAAGAGGAAGAATTTATCACTGACAAAGAGACAAATTTTGAGATGCGCAGCACATGGATGGGCTGCAATGATATAAGCACTTAGGGCGAATGGGTGTGTTACATGTACCGGTATGCTGTACAGTAGGTGGCAAGAAAATGAAATGGGTCAGAAAACTTTAGTCATTTGTTATGCACTTTCAAGGAAAGCTAAGAGAGTGAAAAGTTCAAGGATTTTGTTGCTTCTGAAAACTTGACTTTGATTGAAAAACTGGATCATGCCATTTCTCATTAAGTCTGTTGGTTGTTGACGGTAGAAGTCTTCATTGTCTAAACTGTGACATGCTGTCATTTCTCCAGCGCAATAATGCTGCTGAGTTCATTGTGACTCTACACCTTCCAGTGTTGTTAAACGGAAGTCTATCTCAAGACAATATTAAATTTCTGAAGCTTGGTTAGCCGGCTTAGGTGGTGCAAAACAGATATCAGTTGTGCACAGTGTGCAATTGCACCAGTCGGTTCCATGGTCATGTGGGTGGAAGGATGCTCAGAACCAGGCTGTGATAACCACACTGAAGATGGGTGTGTTATCGGAACCCCTTCACCCAAAGACAGCTCTTGTTGCTGTCATTATTTGGTTCTTGCTTCATGCTGGTGTTAATGCCATTTGCAAACCAGGTTGGATAAAAAATGGTTCATCTTGCTACAAGTTCACAGATTATCAAATGAATTGGAAGAAAGCAAGTGCACACTGCCAAAGGCTCGGTGGTATGCTGTTGGTCATTGAGTCAGATGAAGAGAATGAATTTATCACTCACAAAGTGAACAATTTAGAGATGCGCGAAACCTGGCTGGGCTGTAATGATGAAAGCACCGAGGGTGAATGGGTGTGTTATGCTGTAGGTGGCAAGAAAATGAAATATGAGAACTGGGCAGAAAATCGACCGAACAACAACAACTACCAGCAGGATTGTGCAGTGATAAGAATGGAGGATGGCAAATGGAACGACAGAGATTGCAAGAATAAGAACATGTACGCTGTATGCGAGAAAAGCACTGGAAGAGTTTCTCCCATGACCTGCTACACTCTGGCTTCTGATGGCCGCCTTCACCCTTAAACCTCTCACAAGCCTTCATGTAGAAACAATGCGTTTATCTTCAACCATCGGGCTGGATTCATAGAGTTTGGATTCTGAGTGATGATGGTTCCTCTCTGATGGGAGCAGAATTCAGGTTTTTACATTATTATGAACACTGTTGAGTCATTGAGCAACAGAACGATGGTCATCTCATGTCATCAAAATAAGATTCAAATGAAACCCTGCAGCCGGCAACATACAAGTACATCAGCACTGTTGTGTGAAATCATACTATTTGAGGAGAACAGGAGTTGGACTTGGAAAAGTAAATGTTGTGGCCAAGAATGAACCAGTCCACCTAAATCAGAGAGAGAGAAAGGAAAAATTACTTGAACACAATGATGATTTTTTTTTTTTTTTGGCTTCAGAAACACGTAACATACAACGGAAAACAGGGATCATAAACATGTATCATCTCTCGATTGGAGTCATTAGGCAATATTGACTTGAATATTGTGGCCAGGAGTAAACAGCCTCATCAACACTTCAGGAACCAGAACTGTATCAATTATGCACTTTCAAGGAAAGTTAAGAGAGTGAAAGTACCTGCTCCAGATTTGTGTAGCTTCAGCAAACTTGACTTTGACTGAAAAGCTGGATCACGCCATTTCTTATTAAGTAAGTTGGCAGTTTATTGACTTGATAAATTGAATATGTTGAAACTATGACAGGCTTCACATGTGTAATTGGGTCTCTCAGTCTCAACTGATGAGTGGTTGTTGATGTACCTGTCAGTGTTATTAATGGGAAGTCTATATCAGACGATATTAAATTTCCAAAGCTTGGCAAGGCCAGTGGCGTACCCAGGATTGGGGGGGAGGTGCTAATTGCCCAAAATTTTTGGCAAAAAAAAAGGGGTTTTATTTTGGCGTTTGACGTTGGTGGCGCCACTTACACCCCTTTATACTACTCAAAAATAGGCCACAGACATATCACCACAGTCAAATTGTGTGACAATAAAAAAAAATACAAACAAATTACAAAAAAAAAAAATCGACAACCTCTTGGGGGGGAGGGGCTCAAGCCCCCCCAAGCCCCAAGGCCCCCCCCCTTGGGTGTGCCACTGGGTATGGCATGTACATACTGCAAACAAGAGACACACATCAGTTGAGCACAGTGTGCGATTGCACCAGTCGGTTCCATGGGCATGCGGGTGGAGAGATGCTCAGAGCCATGCTGTGATAACAACACTGAAGATGGGGGTATTTTTAGAACTCCTTCGTGCAAAGACAGCTCTTTTTGCTGTCATTATTTGGTTCTTGTTTCGTGCTGGTGTTAATGCCATTTGCAAACCAGGTTGGATAGAAAATGGCTCATCTTGCTACAAGTTCACAGATTATCGCATGAATTGGAAGACTGCAAGTGCATATACTGCTGAAGGCTCGGTGGTATGCTGTTGGTCAACGAGTCAGATTAAGAGGAAGAATTTATCACTGACAAAGTGACAAATTTAGAGATGCCCAGCACATGGATGGGCTGCAATGATATAAGCACTTGGGGCGAATGGGTGTGTTACATGTACCGGTATGCTGTACAGTAGGTGGCAAGAAAATGAAATGGGTCAGAAAACTTTAGTCATTAGTTATGCACTTTCAAGGAAAGCTAAGAGAGTGAAATGTTCTAGGTTTTTGTTGCTTCAGAAAACTTGACTTTGATTGACAAACTGGATCATGCCATTTCTCATTAAGTCTGTTGGTTGTTGACAGAAGAAGTCTTAATTGTCTGAACCATGACATGCTGTCATCTCTCCAGTGTAATAATGCTGCTGAGTCCATTGTGACTCTACCTTCCAGTGCTGTTAAACGGAAGTCAATCTCAAGACGATATTAAATTTCTGAAGCTTGGTTAGCCGGCTTAGGTGGTGCAAAACAGATATCAGTTGAGCACAGTGTGCGATTGCACCAGTCGGTTCCATGGGCATGCGGGTGGAGGGATGCTCAGAGCCATTCTGTGATAACCACACTGAAGATGGGGGTGTTATCGGAACCCCTTCACCCAAAGACAGCTCTTGTTGCTGTCATTATTTGGTTCTTGCTTCATTCTGGTGTTAATGCCATTTGCAAACCAGGTTGGATAGAAAATGGCTCATCTTGCTACAAGTTCACAGATTATCAAATGAATTGGAAGAAAGCAAGTGCATACTGCCAAAGGCTCGGTGGTATGCTGTTGGTCATTGAGTCAGATGAAGAGAATGAATTTATCACTCACAAAGTGTACAATTTAGAGATGCTCGACACCTGGCTGGGCTGTAATGATAAAAGCACTGAGGGTGAATGGCTGTGTTATGCTGCAGGTGGCAAGAGAATGAAATATAACAACTGGGCAAAAAATCAACCAAACAACAACTACCAGCAGGATTGTGCAGTGATAAGAATGGGGAATGGCAAATGGAACGACAGAGATTGCAAGAATGAGAACATGTACACTGTATGCGAGAAAAGCACTGGAAGAGTTTCTACCATGACCTGCTACACTCTGGCTTCTGATGGCCGCCTTCACCCTTAAACCTCCCACAAGCCTTCATGTACAAACAATGCGTTTATCTTCAACCATGAAGTCTGCACTTGTAAGGAAGAAGAAGAACACACATTTTTTTTTGTTCTGTGGGATCGGGCTGGATTCTGAGTGATGATGGTTCCTCTCTGATGGGAGCAGAATTCAGGTTTTTACATCATTATGAACACTGTTGAGTCATTGAGCAACAGAACGAAGGTCATCTCATGCCATCAAAATAAGATTCAAATGAAATCCTGCAGCTGGCAACATACAAGTACATCAGCACTGTTGTGTGAAATCATACTATTTGCGGAGAACAGGAGTTGGACTTGGAAAAGTAAATGTTGTGGCCAAGAATGAACCAGTCCACCTAAATCAGAGAGAGAGAAAGGAAAAATTACTTGAACACAGTGATGATTTTTTTTTTGGTGGCTTCAGAAACACGTAACATATAACGGAAAACAGGGATCATGAACATGTATCATCTCTCAATTGTCATTAGGCAATATTGACTCGAATATTGTGGCCAGGAATGAACAGCCTCATCAACACTTCAGGAACCAAAACTGTATCAATTATGCACTTTCAAGGAAAGCTAAGAGAGTGAAAGTACCTGCTCCAGATTTGTGTAGCTTCAGCAAACTTGACTTTGACTGATAAGCTGGATCACGCCATTTCTCATCAAGTAAGTTGGCAGTTGATTGACTTGATAAATTGAATATGTTGAAACTATGACAGGCTTCACATGTGTAATTGGGTCTCTCAGTCTCAACTGATGAGTGGTTGTTGATGTACCTGTCAGTGTTATTAATGGGAAGTCTATATCAGACGATATTAAATTTCCAAAGCTTGGCAAGGCCAGTGGCATACCCAGGATTGGGGGGAGGTGCTAATTGCCCAAAATTTTTGGCAAAAAAAAAGGGGTTTTATTTTGGCGTTTGACGTTGGTGGCGCCACTTACACCCCTTTATACTACTCAAAAATAGGCCACAGACATATCACCACAGTCAAATTGTGTGACAATAAAAAAAAATACAAACAAATTACAAAAAAAAAAAATCGACAACCTCTTGGGGGGAGGGGCTCAAGCCCCCCCAAGCCCCAAGGCCCCCCCCCCTTGGGTGTGCCACTGGGTATGGCATGTACATACTGCAAACAAGAGACACACATCAGTTGAGCACAGTGTGCGATTGCACCAGTCGGTTCCATGGGCATGCGGGTGGAGAGATGCTCAGAGCCATGCTGTGATAACCGCACTGAAGATGGGGGTGTTATCAGAACCCCTTCACCCAAAGACAGCTCTTGTTGCTGTCATTATTTGGTTCTTGTTTCGTGCTGGTGTTAATGCCATTTTGCAAGGAAAGCTAAGAGAGTGAAATGTTCTAGGTTTTTGTTGCTTCAGAAAACTTGACTTTGATTGAAAAACTGGATTTTGCCATTTCTCATTAAGTCTGTTGGTTGTTGATGGTAGAAGTCTTCATTGTCTCTGTGACATGCTGTCATCTCTCCAGTGCAATAATGCTGCTGAGTTGATTGTGACCCTACCTTCCAGTGTTGTTAAACGGAAGTCTATCTCAAAAACGATATTAAATTTCTGAAGCTTGGTTAGCCGGCTTAGGTGGTGCAAAACAGATATCAGTTGTGCACAGTGTGCAATTGCACCAGTCGGTTCCGTGGTCATGCAGGTGGAAAGATGCTCAGATTCATGCTGTGATAACAACACTGAAGATGAGGGTATTTTTGGAACTCCTTCGTCCAAAGACAGCTTTTGTTGCTGTCATTATTTGGTTCTTGCTCCATGCTGGTGTTAATGCCATTTGCAAACCAGGTTGGATAGAACACGGCTCATCTTGCTACAAATTCACAGATCATCTGATGACATGGGAAAACGCAACTACATACTGCCAAGAGCTTGGTGGCATGCTGCTTGTCATTGGATCAGATGAAGAGAATCATTTTATTCTTGAAGAAATGATTAATCGAAATCTGAGGAGGGCCTGGCTTGGCTGCAATGATATAAGTGTTGAGGGCACATGGGTGTGTTATCCTGAAGGTGTCAAGAGGATGCAATATGAGAACTGGGGAAAAGGCCAACCAAATAACTTCCGCAACCAGGATTGTGCAACAATATCTATCAGGTTGCATGGCATGTGGAATGACAAATCTTGCCTGGATGAGAACAAGTTCACTGTATGTGAGACGAGCATCACAGACCCTGCCATGTCCTGCTACTCTCTGGGTTCTGATGGCCGCCTTCACCCTTAAAACCTCACCAAAGCCTCTTTCCAAGCAGCACATCATCTTAAAATGTATGCACACGCACAGGAATCCTTTCATTGACACAGAGGTACAGTATAAACAGGCACAAGCTTCTCTGGATGATCCTGGAATTACATTACGGTAGGAGACTTGGCACTTAACCTTGACAAGCTTTCCTGAGACGTGACACTGTTTCGTAAATTCATGAGTGACTAAGGAAAGTCACGTCTGGTCATCTACCGGTATCCCACATATGTTACTAGTGGAGTGCCGTGGCCTCGTGGTCTGGAACATTGAATTTGTGGTCTGCGGGTAATTCTGCATGTTGTGAGTTCGAGTCCAGCCCGGGGTGATGGTGCGTGTGCCCTTGGGCAAGGCGCTTTGTCACTCATTGCTTCTCTCCACCCGGGAGTAAATGGGTACCTACATGTATAAGGGTAGTGTTGGTGACTTTGAGAGGTTGATTAAGAGCGCCAAAATGGCTGCCTATACTGGCCGTGTATCCATGTACTCTAGGGAGTTGATGAGAAGGTTTCAGTAGCGTTAGCCTGCTGAAACAGGGAAAATAAGGCCAATTAAGAAAAAAACATGTTTAGCGTCCTGCCTTTTTGAAAAAATAAGGAAGCGGGAGGCCCCTTTTTCCCCCCTCCAAAATGGCCACCAAACCGGCCTATTTTTCAAGATGGCCGCCAGTTTTTTTTAAATGGTCGCCATTGGACTTAGGAAATGACATACCAGCTTTATATGGGCTAGATGCAACAAAGAGGCCAAATTGATGTCACTGTTCAAAAAAATCTTTTTTTCGGTTTAAAAAAACAAACCAAAACAAAAAAAGAATTATAGCTTGAATTACAGTTTGAGCCTGTGTAGTTTTCAAAGTGTTCTTGCAAAAAAAAAGTTTGCTTTCTGATTTGTGAGCACCACTTTGGAACTGCACTGGATTTCAGTGTTACTGACATGTACATAATTTTAATGTCTTAATTAATCTTAATTGGAAATGTACTAACTTTGCAGAATGGACCTTCTAATTTGCTTTGAATATTGCGTGAAGTTTGCTTGCTGTAAATAGCAGTGATGTTGTGTGGTTTTACATGTACTTAATACTCTGATACAAATAAAGGTAATGGACACCATTTCCCAACATTCAAAATGAAACTGCCAAAATATTATACAAATATTGAGTAGCTCAGAGTGAAATTGGAGGAATATTATCGCAAGGTAAAATCTGGACTTTTCCATTTCACGAGGCAAAGCCGGGTTAACTGGAAAAGTCCAGATTTTACCGATATTCCCCCCATTTCACAATTTAAAGCCACTCAATATTTGTTTTATGCTGACATCCAGGGTGAGTAAATAAAAAAGAAACCTAAATGTTGGGATCATTATTTTAGTGAGTTTATGCATGTAGCACTTTCTAAATCTAGGATATGAAAGCACCATTCATAAGCTTTCTTTTAGTACAAGAATCACTCAAATCACTCATTTATTTTTCAAGTTACGGAATTTTAAACACGGATCACAAAAAAATTCAGTGTTCTTTCAGCAAAACGAAAACAAATCACGTAGGGATGTGTGTGAATTGTTTTCAATTTGCTGAAAGAATGCACAGCTTTTTCTGTGATCCGTGGACAGAACTTTAAAAAGGTGGTTGTGTAACTTGAAAAGTACATGTGTGATTTATATGATTCTTGTACTAAAAGAAAGCTGTTGAATTGGGCTTTTATATCCTTGATGTTGAAAGTGCTACATGCAGAACTTCAACAAAAGAATAGTTTTTTTTTACTCACCATCTATATCCTTGTCATTTGATATATTTGAACTTTTATTTCAATACAAAATTGGTAGAAAATGTATTTCTCTCTTCCAAACCACCCCTTCACGAAAATGTTTGAACCCAACTCTGTAGTGCTGGCTCTTTGGAACAATACGCTCTACGCCCAACGCTGATCATGCATTTGCACACAAATACCGCATCATGGAACAAGAATGATCCTAACTGTTGAATAGTAGGCCTATTTCCCATTTCCCATGGGCGAATTACGAATGTCACGTGATGTGAGTTCCACTAAATCAAATGACAAGGATCTGTACTGGTACATGTATGTCAGTTATATAATATGAAATATCCTACTTGATTGTAAGTAAATAATAGGATCAAGCATCCTGTGAAATCGATTCACCTACCATGCTGTCATTACTACCTTTTTTTCGGTTTAAAAAAACCCAAAACAAAACAAAAAAAGGAGGCGGCCTCCAAAAAGGAAGCGGGCGGAGACGCTAAACATGTTTTGTTTTTTCATGTGGCCTAATAATTGATTCCCCGTTGCAGCCTAAAAGTGCTATATTAATGCCTGTTATTATTATTATTATTATAGCTTGAATTACAGTTTTAGCCTGTGTAGTTTTCGAAGTGTTCTTACCTAAAAAAAGTATGCTTTCTGATTTGTGAGCACCACTTTGGAACTGCACTGGATTTCAGTGTTACTGACATGTACATCTGTCTCTATTAATTATTGGCCAAAATGACGGCCAGTACCTGTCAACAGTCATGAGCACTGACGAGTGATGTCATAATCTAGGCACATGTACATGTAATTAAATTGAAATACATGGCATGTGTCACCAAAATGTTTCATCACTTTACATAATTTTAACGTCTTAATTAATCTTAATTGGAAATGTACTAACTTTGCAGAATGGACCTTCTAATTTGCTTTGAATATTGCGTGAAGTTTGCTTGCTGTAAATAGCAGTGATGTTGTGTGGTTTTACTTAATACTCTGATACAAATAAAGGTAATGGACACCATTTCCCAACATTCAAAATGAAACTGCCAAAATATTATACAAATATTGAGTAGCTCAGAGTGAAATTGGAGGAATATTATCGCAAGGTAAAATCTGGACTTTTCCATTTCACGAGGCGAAGCCGGGTTAACTGGAAAAGTCCAGATTTTACCGAGCGATAATATTCCCCCCATTTCACAATTTAAAGCCACTCAATATTTGTTTTATGCTGACATCCAGGGTGAGTAAATAAAAAAGAAACCCAAATGTTGGGATCATTCGTGAGTTTATGCATGTAGCACTTTCTAAATCTAGGATATGAAAGCACCATTCATAAGCTTTCTTTTAGTACAAGAATCAATCAAATCACTCATGTATTTTTCAAGTTACGGAATTTAAAACACGGATCACAAAAAATATCAGTGTTCTTTCAGCAAAACGAAAACAAATGACGTAGGGATGTGTGTGAATTGTTTTCGATTTGCTGAAAGAATGCACACCTTTTTCTGTGATCCGTGAACAGAACTTTAAACTGGTGGTTGTGTAACTTGAAAAGTACATGTGTGATTTATATGATTCTTGTACTAAAAGAAAGCTTTTGAATTGGGCTTTTATATCCTAGATTTTGAAAGTGCTACATGCAGACCTTCAACAAAACAATAGTGTTTTTTTTACTCACCCTGTATATCCTTGTCATTTGATACATTTGAACTTTTATTTCAATACAAAATTGATAGATAACGTATTTCTCTCTTCCAAACCACCCCTTCACGAAAATGTTTGAACCCAACTCTGTAGTGCTGGCTCTTTGGAACAATACGCGCTACGTGCAACACTGAACGCGCACACCATCATGCATTTGCACACAAATACCGCATCATGGAACAAGAATGATCTCAACTGTTGAATAGTAGGCCTATTTCCCATTCCCATGGGCGAATTACGAATGTCACGTGATGTGAGTTCCACCAATCAAATGACAAGGATCTGTACTGGGGCCAATTTCATAGAGCTGCTTAAGCACAAAATTTGCTTAAGCACAAAAACGTCTTGCTTAATAAAATCAGGTTACTGGCCAAAACTCCATGCAATTGTGATGCTAAGTAAACAACAGCTACGGTAAATACCAGTCACAAGCAATGTACATCACATGGAGTTTTGGCCGGTAACCTAATTTTACTAAGCAATGTTTTTTTCGTGCTTAGACAAATTTTCTGCTTAAGCAGCTCTATGAAATTGGGCCCTGGTATGTCAGTAATATAATATGAAATATCCTACTTGATTGTAAGTAAATAATAGCATCTTGTGAAATCGATTCACCTACCATGCTGTCATTACTATCTTTTCCTCCCAATGGTTAGGACTAAATCATCGCAAGAAAAGAAAAAAACTTTTTTTCTTCAAATACTGTTCCCAATTGACCAAATCTAGTTTAGTTTTCAATCAGTCTCATAATATACGTGAACTGGAATTATGTACCCGATTGACAAACTGGGGATCATACACAAGAGAGTACCGGTACAAGTCAAAACATATCAATGCACATTTTGGAAGGCATAATTCAAAAAGTATTCATTGTACCTACTGAAGTTCAATTTTTAGTAATTTGCTTCAGATTTATTGTATTGTTGGTCCTTGATTCTGAAGAAAATGCAATTTTTTTTTGTAAAATGGTGCCCATTGCCTTTAAGTTTGTGATGTCATACATTTGATAAATGTACTTGTAAAGAATAGTTTAATGGAAAAAAAAATGTTGGTGAAAATTAATAGATTTGTTGCAGACCATTTCTGCCAGTCATAGTTTAAAGTTGTATAAATGTTTAGTCTTTATGTAAATGATAAACTTTACTAGGATCTTGTAGAATCAACCAGTAACCAACATTCATAATACCTAAGACACCCAATCCTATTGGTTGAGAGCCTGTCACATGGCCAGTTTTAAACAGTTGATAAAGACATGGCCGGCTTAACCCCTTTTCCAGTCTCACATGAAATTTGACTCCTATGATGAAATCTGGTCCTTTTTACCCTTTTATTGGTTGAACGTTCACAAACCTGTTTGTGAATGTGAGTACATGTACTACCAATAAGTCATTATGCCATAGTCCAAATTCATGCTACACCAGCACAGCTGCATTCTGCGTCACGACGTGCGCGCGCCAATCTCCATATAAGGAGTCGTTTACGACTACTGGTGAGTGTCACATACCAACATAGCTAGAGGTGTGTTTTAAAAAAAATTGTTGAACAAAATCGTTGGCAATATATGATTTTGTACTTGTGTTTACTGTTTGACCTAGAAGGATATTTATGAATGGGAATAAATACGTGCTTGGCCAGTATTAAACACTACGTTTAAAAACACTTTGCAGTCTGGACGCTGATCATGAAACTTGCCTTTGGCTCGGGTCATTATCAGCTTCTAGACTCCAAACCGGTCTTAAACATTAAAACCAGCCACGCACACATTTATTCCCTTAATCAAAGTTTGAATTGCGCTCAACCTAATGTATGGTTGTCAAAAATTGTTCTGTAATCTGTCAGTGTTGGATTCAATTTTTTTTAGATGAAGGCAGTTTATATCACTGTTGTATTGTTCTCGTTGTGGTAGAAGTAAAATACATGTTCACTTGGTTGGAGGACTTTTAAGGTACATGTACACAAATGTACATGTACATGTACATGTTCATGAATCATCAGGAGAATTTGTTTCCCAATTCTTTTGAAATTAAGCATCTGTTTTAGATAAATACTGGTTCATGCTGAAAAATATCTTTCTAAAAGGTTTACTTTTACCCCCACTGAGATGAGTCCAAAGCTGTTGTAGTTCTGAGTAACAACATAAGTGAAGGGGTTTTATGAGGCCTCAATGACGGACCCAAATATGCCAATGCTGGCTTGACTGTAACTTAGCAATGCTGTGTTTATGTTGCAAAATCAGCTAATGAATCAGTTTATTTCTGAACTTGTTTAACATGTTTAAAAGACAACGGGTAACGGCAGGATGGTATCAGCTAAGGCCAAAAAAAAATAATAGTTCTGATTCTGGTTTCCCTACCTACCCTATTCTGACAGCCCCTACCCTAATTTTTTTTATGGAAAAAATGAGAAAAAAACACCCAAACCCATCCATTTCTACCTTTTACCCTTGACTACGCGCAGACGCCTCCATATGATCGTACACTAAAAAAATTGGCAAAAAAAAAAATAATTTCCCTACCTACCTACATGTACTCTATTTTCAAATGCCATGTAATTGGAAGCAGAACTATTTTTTTTCTGGCCTAATATATGAATCAGTTTATTTCTGAACCTGTTATGACAACAGGTAACATAAGGATGGTATAGGCTGCCTTTCCCGGAACTGTTCCGACAAACCTCAATGGCAAGACGGTACAAATTGAATTCCGAGCTATTGGTGGAACTTTACTGTCAAGCCACAGTGGCAACCACAGGTATGTGGCAAGTTGCTACTATGTATGTTGTATTCTCATAATCTAACTTTCTAACAATACAAGCTAAATGTATGGTATGGTTGCATTGCAAATCAAGTGTCAACAATGCAGCAATTTGGGTCTTTTTTTTTAGTGGTAATTGGTAATAACTATATTAAAAGTAAATAAATCAAGCTACATGTATGAAGGCTCGTCACTAAGAATGATGTGGTTGCTTGGCAACAAATATCAATACATGTATTACCATGGAGCCTGGTGGTTTAACACTCTAGCCAACTGATTCAGCAATTTTCTGAGCAACATTTCATCTTAGTAAATTAATTCATCTGTCAGCAGTGTTGGCGACTTAAAAAAAAAAAAAAAAAAAAATCATATTTATGTGATTTAAATCAGATTTGTTTATTTGAATCAGAGTTTTCTTTTTTAAACTTTCAAAATA
Source organism: Patiria pectinifera (assembly GCA_029964075.1). Classification (NCBI taxonomy): domain Eukaryota; kingdom Metazoa; phylum Echinodermata; class Asteroidea; order Valvatida; family Asterinidae; genus Patiria; species Patiria pectinifera. The sequence continues at coordinate 19,126,949 of CM057142.1, read as the reverse complement.
TCGATATGTCTAAAACTTTGTCTAAATCTCCCCATGCAAACTTACACCCAACGCTAAGGAATTTACAGGTTCCTATAATGCCCATCATCCACAATACTCAATCAATTGATAAACGCTTTTGAAAAAGTGATTAAAAAAAATAACCTGCTTTCATCTACATGTTTTCTGCCTCAATGTTCAATGGTACATTAATGGACACTTTAAAAGTGCAATGGCTTGATTGATACAGCTGAGATACATTGTGTGTTTCCCTGATCAAGTTCAAAATCACAACCAAAATTTCAAGTCATGTCACAAGTACATGTAAGTAAGGGATGAACGATGTCATTACAGTCACAATTTAGTCTTGTCACTTAACTTGATGACTTGCTATCCAAGTACAGTTTTGGGACCAGCCTCAGTAGTCTGGTCCCTAAAACACGGAGTTTAGACCACTGATCTCTATATAAAGACTGGATAGCGGATATGCATACAACATTCACACAGTAGACTTTGCATATTGACCAATTCGCCCCCGGTCTCACGAAGATGGCCGCGTATAATACGAACGTTCTACGCGTATTTACAGCGTGCGTTGTATCAACAGTTGACGCGGATTTTGGTCACGTACACAAATTATGATGTTCTAAAAAGGACACATTTCGGTAGTGATTATTATTTCCAAAACGCCGAAAAAGTGAACTGCGGCATTAACAAAAAGTAAACCACGACGTTAGAAAAATTGTAAACCTTTGTCAGAGGTGGTGGTCAAAATATTAAGTGAACTGCGATGATACAAAAGAAATCATGCTGTCAATGAAGATGGCACCTTGTCCTTTGTAGATCACCAGCCGGTCTCACCAATATGGCGTCGAATTCATTCATTGTGCGGCTCTTTATCCGCTATCCAGTCTTTATATAGAGATCAGTGGTTTAGACTCGTCAAAGTCTTCTTATGACCGACTTGTGATTGATTACAACTCTGCAGAACAGGACTAGTGATCCACCATGACAATAGAAATAGGATGACATACCATGAACTGATGACCCTTGCCGTGGATGACCTGATGGTATGAGAAAGCAGAGCACAAAGGTCACCAAGCACCAAGCCCTGCAAAACATCAAATGAAAAGAAAAAAAAATCAAATAAACAAAATGATTCAAATAACATTAACAAATTCTCAATGTGTGACCCCACTTATAATTTGACTTATAACTAACTCAATAGCACTCCGCACTAATGGCGTCAATTTTGTTCCGCGCCATACGAACGCATACTCAGACAAACCTTCTAACAATCACGCGCGCACTGGCCGCAAACACTCGCATAAAAACGGTGCTGAAAGCGTGCGCATAATCTTCACGCGATTAATTCGTACAGCATGTTTGTCTGAGATCCGGGTACTGGCTTCTATTTTTAACATTAGTGTGGAGTGCTATTAACAACTCTGACTTTGTTGGGCCTAGCAGAAGGAGTTTCAGTGAACCTCTCTCCAAATCCCGTTCATTATGGGGTTCCCAGTTTTTATTTGTTTTCCTGTTTTTATTTGTTTATGCACTGATGAACTTTGCATTGATGCATGTACTTGTGGCCTCATTATGGACACAAAATTATTACTTCAATAACCTAGTGCATATAAAACTCCTGAAGTGGGAAAAGCCTACAACTTGCAAAGCATGATATGGCATAGCACATGTTGTCCACTTGCGATGAAAATGTGTACATTACTAATTCAGGCCTGCAGCAGGCCTGCGCCTGATTTTACGAAGCGCTGCGACGCGTCGCAACTCAAGTTATGACGTATCATCCATTTCACGAAACTTGCGATGTGTTGAACGCGTCGTAAGTTTCTTGACAACGGCTTAAAACACGTCGCAAGTTACGACATGTCTAGTGGTCATCGCAAAATAAGAAAAGTCCCTTTCTTAGCCAATTTAATGCCATAAACATTACATAAACAAGATTATAATACAGAGGCAATGTGTGTAAAGTTGTAAAGAGCAAATGCATTGAATAATTATAAATTAGACTTGAACTCTGCAGTTGAAATTTCAAAGTAGCTATACAGTCCACTGAGAGCTTGTTTTTCTTCAAAATTGCATAGCACGACCGCCATTTTATTTTACGTTTTTAACAAATTTTGAGCTGAGATCCGAGAACTCTTTGTTGAATATCAGACGACTATTTACTGTACGCTGACTAAATACATAAAACAGTCATCGAGTTGTGCTATAAATACACATACGACGTGTCGCACTTACGACGTGTTGCACTTACGACGTGTTTTGTGAAATGGATCGCAGGACGTGTCACAGCTGCGACGCATCGTAGAGATACGACGCGCCGCAGCGCTGCGATGCATTGTAAGTTACGAAGAGTTTGATGAAATCGGGTGCTGGGCACAGGCCTGGGCCCAATTTCATGGCTCTGCTAACCACAGAAATCTGTGCTTATGATCACCATTTTGTGCTAACTATACGCTAGAAGAAAATTCTGTGCTAACCCTGTAAGGGTCCTTAGTTTCGGGATTGTACGCATACTCAGAAGCCAAAATTCCTTGTTAAACCCGTGAAATACGCTAACCGTAAGCACAGAATTTTCTGCTACGATAAGCAGGGATGTTTCGCTAATGGTAAGCAGAGCCATGAAATTGGGCCCTGGCTGCTTGCCTATGTGTATAGGAAATAAATCCCGACTATAAATCTGCTTTCATTATAATTTTTGAAAGCACGCATGGCAAGCTGTCATTTCCATTTCCTGCACGTTTGACACTTACAGCAGTTCTTTTGGCAATATATGCGATATCAACATCCGTTGCCAGGGAAACCTTCTCGCTGAGGGCCTGCAGTAACTCAGTTCGTTCTTGTTCATTTGGCACCTTTGAATAAACAGGATTTTTAAAAATACAATTATTCCATCTTACAAACATTATCAGTCAATTTATGACTCTAATGGTGTAATTTGGTGCCTCTCTTTCTGAAGGGGCACTCAAAACGCTAATTTTTTGTCTTCCCAGAACTCTGATTTGGGAGGGGCCACAATGGGGACACAGGAGGGCCGGGGATGGGCGTGAGGGGTCAGGAATGGAGGGACCAGCAGAGGGGTGGTGGGGTGGTCACCTTACTCCAATGAGTGCTATTCAAATGGGATTGTCCTGACTGTGTGCACATACAAATGTACATATTCGTATACTCATTTCATGCCCATTCCCACAGTATTTACTGTTGAATGAATTGTTGATTGTGGTAGGAAATACACAAGTGACAAAGATATATACAAAATCTATATCTGATGGAATATTTTTTTTGGGGGGGGGGTTGACATCACCACTGGTGTCATCACCCAAACAATATTTGCGGAATATGGTTCCCCGATCCCCCTGCCAACAAATATTGTGATGTGGTCAATGGCATTTTGTATGCCCAAGGACGGTAAATGGGCCATAGGTGAAGCCAAGGGTGCCATTTGCACCACGAGGGCTTAGAAATCTTCTGGACCATAATGTGACAATAAGAAAAATTGCTTTGTTATACTATAATGGAAATTTTAAAAGTTTTTTAGCCTGCAAGAAGTAATTACAAGAACATTACAAAAGTACTTAACTCTGAAATAAACAACATAAGATTTTAACAAACACCAAATAAAAATTCAGAAACAATCCAACCGTCAGGATTTGAATAACTATTTTTGTCTTCAACTTGTGCAATATTAGGCCAAAAAAAAAAGTCTCCGGTTTCTGGTATGCGCGCGCGTCGCCGTAGCCATGCGCGTCGGCAAAATGAAAAAGTTTTTTTCAATGAAAGATGATGTCTCAAAACCGCCAAACTCACTGGTTTGACTGGAATCCTGCTGCTGCACAATTTTAACGTGTTTTTAGATGGGGTTATGGTCGAGAATAAGCTTTATGTGGCCTCTCTGGACTCCCATATATTTGCACTAAGTTTAGTCGGGCACCATTTGCAGTCATCAGCCGACATTTAAAGCAAAATAATCAGGTAAAAAAAAAAAAAAAGCTGCGTCGCCGCACCACTTTTTGGGCAAGCTCCATACCAGAAACTGGAGACTTTTTTGGGGGGGCCTTAGGGTTGTGCATATACGGGTAGTACGAGAGCCGGATACCCAAATGAAAAAAAACAAAACACTGGTACCTAAGCACCAGTAAAATTAACACAACCCAAAGCTTCATATATGGGGAGTTGCTGGTCAGATTATTTCTAAAGGTCCACACGTTAATACTACCACATTGGTGCGTCCATACGGCAAGACACAAGTGTTTACAGTGAGATAAGCTTTACAGTGTAAACAGCAATATTTGCGAGCGTCATAACTGCGAAATATGTTTAGTTTTCCAATGTAACCTGGTTTTCATTTTTTAAATTCCCCATGAATGACATTCAAAACTTTTCTTTCTCCTTCTCTGAGAAGTTACTAAGTAATTTGTAAAATTGGTTACAGGTACAAGATCCCATAATCTTGAACCGGTACCCGACATCAACGTTCGTGTACTCGGGTACCCGGTTCCGATGCACAGTCCTATGCTATATTGTTATAGCCCATGCAATATATTTTTGTATTCCCCTCAAAGCCATCCCATATTATATGATTTAAATATTGGTTTTTGCCCTTCAGCAATGTCATTTAAAGAGCACTGTATGCTCTGTGCTGTCTGAGGGCGTGCTAGAAAAAGACACAAGCTCACTCAGGTTATTTCACAAGTTCAATGTAATTTCTTAAGTTTGAGTCCCACCCCAAACAGCTTCTGAACTTTTTCTGGCAAGCTCTCTGAATATGCTGTGCTTATAAGCATACATCACAAAACCCAATATTAACCCTAACCCCCCAGTAGTTCCTCAGGACTACCCTGCTAAATCCAACAGAGTCCAACATGGCATTATAATACGGTTCAGTTGCCTGCTGAATCCAACATATTGCAAACAGGAATGTACACAAGGGGCTTACTGCTCAATCCAACAGGCTCCATCAGGTAAATGATATAGTTGGATCCTGTTGGATTCAGCAGGGTTAGGGTTAGAACTCATATAAATGCAATGAATTCACCTTCATTTCTTGATGGTGTAGAAAGCATGCATGCAGATCAGTCAGTACTGATTTGGTAGTAGGTGCAGTTGCTATGACAACCACAGGGTAGTCATGGTGAGTACTTGACAGTGATTGGATGGCCTCCTTCAAAGACGCTGCAACTCTGGGATCTATGAAAAACAAAAATGCGTCAATTTGTCCTTGGGTTAGCTGTACATCCTGTCAAACACAGATTTCTGCAAATTTGACATCAAAAAACGTTCGCAGATAAATTTATCAGTGTTGAAATACATGGATGTTCGACTTTGTGTACTCCTTGCCATTCTAAGACTTTGTTTGTTACTTTGTTCATTCCATAAAATACTGCAAAACTGAGGCTAAGTTGGGTCACAAAAAAACAAGTGGCAATGAAAAATGACAAGGGGATACCTCTGACTGTTTGATTTGACATATTTGAATAGTTTAAAAGACCAAGCCATTAGGAGGCCCCCATGGTGTTTTAACCAATCGCAGAATTAGTGATTCACAACATGTTTCACATGTCATGCATGTGTACACAAAATCCACACAAGCGCGCGCACGTTGGCCATTCTATAAGTTTAGGGTCTAAAGTGTGACATTTTTCCTGTCCCTGTTACCTTGATACTTTAAAATTTACCATGAAAGTATCATTAATGACTACATTCAATTTTTTGGTATGTTTGGTAGGTTGTTTGTTATTCATAATCACTCTTGAAGGACAACTGCATTAGGTAATGCATAAGAATTATAAAATCATAAATGTCAGATGTAACAGGGACAGGATAAAAAGTGATCCCCAAATTTACAGAATGACCCATTTGATGCACAACACCCAGATGGAACTTGCAGTGTGGCACTGGAAAGGCGCATGTGTTATTGTAAATATGCGCAGTGGGCGGGGCAAAATGGATCGGTCTATTAATTGACACTTGACTTGAGAATGGATTGACTTGCGATTATTTCGTGATTGAGTTGTGATGACTTGAAAATCTGCTGGTAATTCGGCCGATTCACAATGCAGTGCGCCACCAAGAGTTTGCCACAGAGAGTCCATTTTTCAAGTTTACGGTCAACAAAACATGGCCCATTTGAATGAGTGTCAGTAGACAACTTGAGCTAATTTGTTATAGATTGGGGCATAGCGTTCTGCCGCCTTACAAAAACACCATATTGATAAAAAGAAAAGTGCAAACATATACTCGAATCATACGCTTACGAAACTACTGGCCGGAAAAACTAACGATTTCAAATGTCCTGTGCCTCAAATTTGTCGACCATCTCCCACAATGCACTGGGAAAAATGAATCCCCTGAATTGGCCCAACCATGACCCCACAAGTAGCTTCACTCACCTTCGCCAGTGCCGTCTCGGTCTCGAGCCAAGACTTGGATGTTCCTCATGACGAGAATACAGGGTGCACACATACCACCTGGGCAAGAAAGATGCGATGATACAAATGAAAAGATTTGAATATACATGTACATAGATTCTGCATACTGGAGTGATGTGCTAAAAGGTAAAGAAGTAATTTCTAACACTTTTTAAAACTGATTGTTTATACGTTTACAGCAAGTATCTGGTTTGAAACTTCATCTGTATGCCACAAGCCATATACATCAAGAGATTTCTGAGGATTTTACTGGATTTAGGAAGGTGAGGTAAATTAATGTGCCAAACACTTGAAACGTTGCATTATGTTATGGGATTCAATGTTTCTGAAGCAGAAAATGAACTCATACTGAGCAGGAGTCCCCAAATTCTTCAAAAGTCAAAGCTGAAGATTTGGAACAACATCCATGACAACATCAATCACGTACCTTTGAACATGAGGTTCTTGATTTTAGCCTCAGTGGATGCTGTGGTGTCAGCACAAAGGTCATGACAGTTGGCCACCACGCAGTGCAGGTTGAGCCTGCGACATACTGACCTCACCACAGTGACCTTACCACAGCCTGTGGGGCCTGACAGCAGGAGGGACGGAGCCAACCTGGTGCATTGGGACCTGGTGGTGAAAGAATGTACGGGGTATAATTTAACCCATTGATATGATTTGACCATTGGTATACCATGATAGCTCCACAGGAGGTACACATAGTGTGCACTTGTTCGCGCCTAATATTAACCCTAACCATCCCAAATCCTCCCAAATCCTTTTTGCAAATTGGAGGAATTTGCAGGATTGAGTTACATGTAACATGGCAAAAGTGCATTGCTGATTCTGGAGGACGCACTGTGTCAAGGTCCTGGGCCGGACCTTGTGTTGTTTATGCTCAGCCTAGCATAAATTTAGTCCTTGATTATACTTGAAATCCTCCGCACTGCTCCAATCCTTTTGCAGGATTCAGGCAGTGGTCACCTCTCCACGGACCATATTCAAGAAATAATGGAGGAATTTGCAGGATTGAGGCTATATGCTACATGTATTTTTCCATAAGGCCAATTGGAGGATTTTGCAGGATTTAGGGAGTTAGGGTTAACATTTGTTCTGAATTTGCACGAATCCACATCAACTTCACATGAACTTGACAATACTTTACATTTTTCCAGGCTCATTTCAAGGCTAATAACATGAATACAAGACAACTACAAGTTAGTTGCTAGCCAAATCACGTGCAAATCAAGTGATTACACGAAACAACTTACTTTGGGATCAAGTACGGAATGATTAGATCTTCTATTTGGTCTGCATACTTCCAGATGCCAGCAGGGCTTGGTGATCCCCATATCGGGTCCAGCTTACTGTTGCTGTATGCATCCGTGGTAGCTGGGACGTAGCTTGATACAGGAGCTCCCTGTGTGACAACAGAATGCAACTGTTTTTAATGCGGTATAATGAACACACCAGAACTTTGGTCGGATATGGATTCATGCATGAACAGTACAAAATGTAGATGCCGCTAAGTGATCACTTTCGAAAGCCCAAGTAGAAGGGACACAACACGGGCACATACTGGTTTGCGCCCGTACATAATAATTTTGGGAGGCTAATCATCCTTACTCACAGCTGGTATCCTGAATTGCGAAGGACGCTGGCAGGTAAAGGCGCCTATGGCTGCCGGCCACATCGACCCATATGACCACGGAGCACAGCCTGAGATCGAAGTGTTTGATTTTTCCGGAGGGAGGAAAACCGGAGGGCCCAGAGAAAAACCCTCATGGCACAGGAGAGAACCAACGCACAACTCTACTCACATGTAATCCGCGGCCAGGATTCGAACCGTGGTCACCTTGGTGAGAGGCTAGCGCTTTACGCACAAGCCACCCATGCCACCCTGTATATGACATGAAGTACGCAAGACTAATTTCGTTTTAACTGCACAAACCCGTAGCATCTTCGCGAGAGCGTAACGCATTCGAATGTATATTAGTTGCATAAATCCTACGCATGGCGTAATAAGTTACACACAGTTTCGTGAAATTAGCTGCTGCAATACGTTGCTCCCTGTATGACACGTTTTAATACCAGATGACCGTCTGTTTCATAACAAGACCTTCGCAAGTCCACTTCAAGAAAATTCACAAGTAACAGGAGATAAACAAGGACAAAGAAATGTTTTTGTCACAGTTTACTCATACAGGGTCAGTAAAAAACAACAACAAATGTTGGGACTATTGTTTTAGTGAAGTTCCACATGTAGCACTTTCAAAATATAGGATATGAAAGCCCAATTCATAAGCTTTCTTTTAGTACAAGAATCATTCGTTCATTTTTCTGAAAGAACACTTACCTTTTTGTGATCTGTGGACAGAACTTTAAAACGGTGGTTGTGTTTAAAATTCCGTAACTTGAAAAGTACATTGAATGGTTCTTGCACTCAAAGAAAGCTTATGAATTGGGCTTTCAAATCCTACATGTAGATTGTAAAAGTGCTACATGCAGAAGAACTTCACTAAAACAATGGTCCCAACATTTGGGTTTCATTCTTTTTTACTCACCCTGTACAGCTTGCGACTTCACTAAAAAAACTGAAGGGCTTGTGATTGATTTGCGACTGACTTGTTTGGAATCTACTTTCGAATAAATTTACGTACATGTTTTGGAACCTCTAAAAATCAAGTACTCTCAAATTGCAAACCACCCTTACCTGAAATACTGTAGTATGCAAGGAATCAACCATGTATGAAACTGCCCCCTCTACCTGTGGTTCTATCTTGATCACTTTGAAGTAGATGAATGGATAACGAGTGTGGACCCCCTCGCTGATGTCATGTGTGTATTCTGGAAACTCCTTGGTGCTCAGAGTTACCACATCACCCAGTGAAACGATCCTAAATGCAGAGAAGCCCAAAGTTTACAATTTAAGCTTTAGACACTTTGACCAAATGAAAACAAAGAAGTCTGATAATGTAAATGGATTATTAACTTCCCTAAAGGTATCTTTTCGAGGAGTTAATGTATACTCCAAAATCCACAACTTTAAAGGAAACCACAAGCACACTCTTTTATCCCCACTTGCATGCACTTGTGGCTGGCATCTACTTTCAACAATCATTCAAAATCCTAATGGGTTTGAAGGATCTGGGAAGATTAATGATTTGATTTTATCCCCGGCCGGTCCATACGCGATAGATACATGTTCATACACTATGAACCAGAATGTCTGAAACGCTATTGTTAGGGATAAAATGTCTAAAACATAAACAATGGCGATTATATTTGTAATATAAATGCTGTACATACAGTGTTACCCTCGAGTGACCTCCTGCTTACTAGCGGAGACAAAATGTCTGAAACATATGAGGAGATTAAAAAAATTCTGAAACAGGGACCAAATGTTTGCAATATAATCACCATTGTTCACATTTGAGACATTTTGTCTAGAACAAGTGTTTCAGACATTTCAGTTTCAAAGAGATAAAAGGCCTTTAGCTTATGAATCAAGCTTTGGACACCTCAATCACATAGGCCCCATCCCCCTACTTGAAATATATTTAAACTGATCACTACGTAACCCCTCTTTCAAAAATCCTGCCGACACTTTTCAGCTTACAAAAACTTTTCAGCTTACAAGATGTAGCTTGTTTCTCAGAAAACAACTCTTATACACTGTATTAAGAAATGTCATGAAACTTTTTAAGAGATTTCAAAAAAATATGCCAACTGACAATGTTTACACCAAATTGAAAAGAGACAGCGTGTGCTTCTACAATGTGCTTGCCTTCTACATGTACATATTATTATAGTGGGCCTCTTTTAACCCTAACCCCTTGAGCACTTTTACCAGAAAGTATCCTAAAATCCGCCCAAATCCACCTATTGTGTCATGCACAAACATTTTGGTGTTGCTGACTGTTCAGTATGGAGGTATCCTGAATCCATCAAAATCTGCAGTACCGCTAGGCTTACAATCCTAAATCCATCAAAAGCCCCCAGTTTTCAATACGGAGGTATCCTGAATCCGCCAAAATACTCCAAAACAGGGGTGTGGATTTTGATGGATTCAGGTACATGTACATTAGGGTTAATCGATATAAACACGGCAAAATGCATTATTGTGGAAATATTTGTTCCCCAAAATCTTTCTTACACAAAATTGTGAAGAAATTGCTTACATTGCTAACATGACAGGTGTATTTTTGTTTAATCTGTAAAGTGTTGTCAGGATGCAATTTACTCATTCGTACCTTGTCTCTGTGAAGTATTTCTTGATGGCCTGATCAAACTTGCTAGTCATTGGGTAGTCGGGGGATTTGATTAGGCCCAGGTGGATTTCCCTGGCCAGTCGGGGCTGACAGCTTGTTGAGATGCTCTTGGAGCTGGCTAAGATACTGTCACGCTGCTCCAACTCCGTCTTGGCAAGCTATACAAAAAAGGGGTAGTAAATGAAGACTTTCAAGGAGGTTATGAAAAAAAAAACACATGGTGTAAATCTTCCATCAGCAATTCCCTAACAACCTACAATACAGTAATGTTAAGTTATCTGTTTGACATTTTCATTCACACATGACTACTAATACAATGTACATGAAGTTGAAAGATATTTCAGTTGATTGTTCTCTAAATAAAATGGGTACATATATGTATGTCAGAGTTGAAAAAATAAAATTTTGAATAGTTGACAACAAATTTGAAAGGTCATGAATCAAGTACTACTACTAGTATTGCAGCATTCTAGCTGCTCTTCTGACTCTGCCAGGTGATGCTGCCAAATGATGACTGAAGGAATTTTGTCCTCCTGATGAGTAGCAGCCGGAGACGTGCATGTACATGTAGCTCTGTTTGAAGTTCCTCTACCTCCAGGCACCACAGTTGACCACTCACCCACACCTCCCTACAGCCACTCACACTCACCCCCCAAGGGACAAGAATAATTAAAGGCCACGATAGTTTAAATAAGTGGTTTATTACTTTCTCCTAAATAGGCTCTACATGTATTTGTTACATGTTATTATCCCACTATACTCCTTTTGTTAGGTGTTAACTTCCCCTTCATGTACATGTACATGTACCAGTATATGAATATACATATTTACTGAGGGCTCCATAATATCGGAGTTTACTAACCTATGGTAAATGCATGTCTGCACGTACCTTGCATTTTCAATTCCTGTCTACAATGTACATGTATACCGTCTGTATGTAGGCCCTTGCTTATTTACATGTACATGTACTTACCCAAATGGAGGGTAAATACATGTAGTTATAAGGTTGCTCACCTATGGGTTTCCCATCCTCCCTTACTCATGCAGGACCACAGTGACAGCATTAGGAATGTACATGTACAGGTAATAGAGCAGCGACCAACTTATGTACATGACCAACTTACATGTACAATGTACCAACTTATGTACATGTACGACCGAGGAAGAAAGAGAGCTGCATACTGTCGGTGTATGTTACCTTTCATTTGTACATGAACCTGTAGGCCTAGATGTCCTATTTCAAGTCCTCCAAAAAATTGGAATTCCTCCTTTTCACTGGTGTATAAAAAGTCTTCCAACATCCTCTTGAAATTTTGTAATTTCCTGGTTCTTCTTCATTTATCTTGAATCTTGTTATTTCTTGAGTCTGCCTGGCTTTGCTTAACGTCTTGAAATTTGGGTATTTTGCCCTGAATCTCTCTTTAAATCTTGTCAATTTTAAATGCTGGAATATATTGGAGTCCATTGCAGTTTTCATCAGTCCTCTTGAAATCAAGAAAATTACTGTGTCTTCTTCAGTCCTCTTGATTTTCTTGAAATTTCATGAGTTTTCCTCAAGCTGCCTTGAATCTTGAAATCTTGATATTGCCTGTGTTCTATGGGTCCTCTTGATGTTTTGGAACTTTGTCAGTTTTCCTGAAGCTGTCTTGAATCTTGCAAACTTGAAATCTTCTGCCTCGCTTTGCTTAACATCTTCAAACTTGATGATTTTCCCTGAATCGCTCTTGAAATCTTGACATCATGTCTATTTCATATGCTGAAATATACCTGAATTATTTGGAGTCCATTGCAGTTTTCATCAGTCCTTTTGTCTTCTCAAGTCCTCTTAAAATCTTGAAATTTCATGAGTTTTCTTGAAACTGTCTTGATTCTTGAAATCTCCTGGTTCTTCTTTAGTCATCTTGAATCTTGGTACTTCGTGAGTCTGCCTTGTTTTACGTAACATCTTGAAACTTGATGATTTTCCCTGAATCTTTCTTGAAATCTTGACATCTTGAAATCTTGTCTATTTTATATGCTAAAATATTCCTGATTATTTTTGTAGTCCATTGCAGTTTTCATCAGTCCTCTACAAATCAAGAAAATTCTTATGTTTTCTCAAGTCCTCTTGATTCTTGAAATTTCATGAGTTTTCCTAAAGTTGTCTTGCATCTTGAAATCTTGAAATTTCCTGTTTTCTTGAGTCCCATTGATGTCTCAAAACTTTGTCAGTATTTCTGAAGCTGTCTTGAATCTTGCGAACTTGAAATCTTCTAATATTGTCAGTTTACATCTTGACATTTACAATATTTTTATCTTGATCTTTCAAGACTCAATAAAAAGTCTTCCTACATGTCCATCCTCTTGAAATCTTACAATTTCTTGGTTCTTCTTTCGTTATCTTGTATCTTGGTACTTCTTGAGTCTGCCTGGTTTTGCTTAACATCTTGAAACTTGATGATTTTCCCTGAATCTCTCTTGAGATCTTGTCTATCGTATATGCTAAAATATACCTGAATCATTTGGAGTCCATTGCAGTTTTCATCAGTCCACTTGAAATCAGGAAATTCCTACATGTACGTCTTCTCGAGTCCTCTTGATTTCTTGACATTTCATGAGTTTTCCTGAAACTGTCTTGATTCTTGAAATCTTGAAATTTCTTGTCTTCCGGAGTCCTCTTGATGTCTTCATGTCTTGAAACTATGTCAGTTTTCCTGAAGCTGTCTTGAATCTTACGAACTTGAAATCTTGAACAGTCATGTGTCTCCTAGAGTCCTCTTGATTCCTTGAAAAATGATGATTTTTTCCGAAGACTGTCTTGAATCTTGCGAACTTGAAATCTTCAAATGTTGTCATCAGTTTACATCTTGAAATCTACAAGAATTATCTTGAATGTTCACGAGTCTATAAAAAAATCTTTCTACATCCTCTTGGAATCTTGTAATTTCCTGGTTCTTCTTCAGTTATCTTGAATCTTGGTACTTCTTGAGTCTGCCTTGTTTTACGTAACATCTTGAAACTTGATGATTTTTTCCTGAATCACTCTTGAATTTATTTTGACATCTTGTCTATTTTATATGCTAAAATATCCCTGAATTTTTTTGTAGTCCATTGCAGTTTTCCTCCTGAAATCAGCAAAATTATTATGTCTTCTCGAGTCCTCTTGATTCTTGAAATTTCATGAGTTTTCCTTAAGCTGTCTTGAATCTTGAAATCTTGAAATCTCCTGGTTTTTTTTAGTCCCATTGATGTCTTCAAACTTTGTCAGTTTTACTGAAGCTGTCTTTAATCTTGCGAACTTGAAATCTTCTTATATTGTAAGTTTACATCTTGACATTTACATGAATTATCTTGATCTTTCACAATTCCATAAAAAAGTCTTCCTACATGTACATCCTCTTGAAAACTTACAATTTCTTGGTTCTTCTTTCGTTATCTTGTATTTTGGTACTTCTTGAGTCTGCCTGGTTTTGCTTAACATCTTGAAGCTTGATGATTTTCCCTGAATCTCTCTTAAAATCTTGTCTATTGTTTATGCTAAAATATACCTGAATCATTTGGAGTCCATTGCAGTTTTCATCAGTCCTCTTGAAATCAAGAAATTTCTACGTCTTCTCGAGTCCTCTTGATTTCTTGAAATTTCATGAGTTTTCCTGAAACTGTCTTGATTCTTAAAATCTTGAAATTTCTTGTCTTCTGAAGTCATCTTGATGTCTTCATGTCTTGAAACTTTGTCAGTTTTTCTGAAGCTGTCTTGAATCTTGCGAACTTGAAATCTTCATACATGTATGTTGTCGTCAGTTTACATCTTGAAATCTACAGGAATTATCTTGAATTTTCACGAGTCTATAAAAAAATCTTCCTACATCCTCTTGGAATCTTGTAATTTCCTACCTGTAGTTCTTCTTTAGTCATCTTGAATCTTGGTACTTCTTGAGTCTGCCTTGTTTTACGTTACATCTTGAAACTTGATGATTTTTCCTGAATCTTATCTTGAAATCTTGTCTACATGTAGTTTATGCTAAAATATCCCTGAATTTTTTGTAGTCCATTGTATTTTTCATCAGTCCTCTTGAAATCAGGAAAATTCCTATGTCTTCTTGAGTCATCTTGATTCTTGAAATTTCATGAGTTTTCCAGAAGCTGTCTTGAATCTTGAAATCTTGAAATTTCCTGTTTTGTTGAGCCCCATTGATGTCTTACATGTAAAACTTTGTCAGTTTTCCTGAAGCTGTCTTGAATCTTGCAAACTTGAAATCTTCTATTGTCAGTTTACATCTTGACATTAACATGAATTATCTTGATGTTTCACAAGTCTATAAAAAGTCTTCCTACATGTGTACATGTACATCCTTTTAAAATCTTACAATTTCTTGGTTCTTCTTTAGTTACAATGTATCTTGAATCTTGGTACTTCTAGAGTCTGCCTGGTTTTGCTTAACATCTTGAAACTTGATTATTTTCCCTGAATCTCTCTTGAAATATACCTGAATTATTTGGAGTCCATTGCAGTTTTCATTAGTCCTCTTGAAATACATGTATGTCTTCTCGAGTCCTGTTGATTTCTTGAAATTTCATGAGTTTTCCTGAAACTGTCTTGATTCTTGAAATCTTGAAATTTCTTGTCTACCGGTGTCCTCTTGATGTCTTCAAACTTGGTCAGTTTTCCAGAAGCTGTCTTGAATCTTGCGAACTTGAAATCTTGAACATTCCTGTGTCTCCTCGAGTCTTCTTGGTTTCTTGAAATTTCATGAGTTTTCCTGTAGCCATGGTAGCTGTCTTGCATCTTGAACATGTTGAAATCTTGAAATTGCCTGTCTTGTGAAGTCTTCTTGATGTCTTGAAACTTGAAATCTTCAACATTCCTGTGTCTCCTCGAGTCCTCTTGGTTCCTTGAAAATTGATGAGTTTTCCTGAAGCTGTCTTGAATCTTGCGAACTTGAAATTTTCAAATGTTGTCAGTTTACATCTTGAAATCTACAGGAATCATCTTGAATTTTCACGTGTCTATAAAAAGTCTTCCTACATGTACATCCTCTTGGAATCTTGTAATTTCCTGGTTCTTCTTTAGTTATCTTGAATCTACATGTAGGTACTTCTTGAGTCTGCCTGGCTTTGCTTAACAACTTAAAACTTGATGAATCTCCTGAATCTCTCTTGTAATCTTGACATCTTGAAATCTTGTCTATTTTATATACTAAAATATTCCTGAATATTTTGGAGTCCATTGCATTTTTCATCAGTTTTCTTGAAATCTGGACAATTCCTGTGTCTTCTCGAGTCCTCTTGATTTCTTGAAATTTCATGAGTTTTCCAGAAACTGTCTTGATTCTTGAAATCTTGAAATTTCTTGTCTTCTGGAGTCCTCTTGATGTCTTCATGTCTTGAAACTTGGTCAGTTTTCCCGAAGCTGTCTTGATTCTTGAAATCTTGAAATTGTCTTTCTTCTCGAGTCCTATTGATATCTGGAAACTACACGTAGGTCGGTTTCCTGTCTTTAAACATTAATCTTGAAATCTTCTTAATCTTTCAGTTACACGTATCTTGAATTTCAGTCTTGCTGAAATGTAAAATCTTGAATTTTGAAATCGTTGTAATCTCTCAGATATCTTGAAACTTAAAATCTTGCAACTCCGCCTGAGACATCCTAAAATCTTTAGAATGTTAGTTATTCTTGGTGCATTCTTGCATTCTTGAGTCTTCCTAAAATCTTGAAATGTTGAAAATCTTAGTCCTTCGTGGTGTTTCTGGGTCTTTGTGAGTCTTCTTGAAATTTGTAATATTTAATCTACTTAATCTTTCAGTTGTCTTGAAATCTTTCAATTCCTGGTCTTCTTAAAATCTGGGTCTTCCTCGGTAATTAGTGTGTCTTGAAACTTGAACTTGATGTCTAGTAAATCTTCCAGATATCTTGAAATCTTGCAATGCAATATAATAAAATCTAGAAATCTTGACATTCTTGAAAATCTGAGTCCTTCTTGATTTTCCTGTGTTTTTAATGAGTCTTCGTGAAACTTGAATCTTGAAACCCTCTTAATTTTCCAGATGCCTTGAATTCTTTCAAACTTGGAACTCCCGAGTCTTCCTAAAATCTTGAATCTCTTGAAAATCTGAGTCCTTCGTGGTGTCTATGGTCTTTGTGAGTCTGCCTGAAAGGTGTAATCCTGAAATCTTCCTAATCTTTCAGTTACAATGTAAGTCCTTCCTAAAATCCGAGTCCCTCGTGGTGTTTCTGGGTCTTTTGAGTCTTCCTGAAACTTGTCATCTTAAAATCTCTTCAATCTTTCAGTTGTCTTGAAATCTTCCAATTCCTGGGTTTCCTTAAAATCTTGAAATCTTGGAAATCTGAGTCCTTCTTGGTGTTTCTGGATGTTTGAGAGTCTTCCTGAAACTTGTAATCTTGAAATCTTCTTAATCTTTCAGTTATCTTGAAATCTTGCAGCTTCTGAATCCTTCCTAAAATCTTGAAATCTTGGAAATCTGAGTCCTTCTTGGTGTTTCTGGGTCTTTGAGATTCAAATCTTCCAATTCCTGAGTTTTCTTAAAATTTGTAAAATCTCCTTAATCTTTTGGTTGTCTTGAAATCTTCCAATTCCTGGTCTTCTTAAAATCTTGAAATCTGAGTCCTTCTTGGTTTCTGGGTCCTAGTCTTCCTGAAACAGATATTCTTGAAATCTTCTTAATCTTTCGGTGATCTTGAAATTTTGAAATCTTGCAGCTTCTGAGTCTTCCTAAAATCTAGAAATCTTGAGATTCTTGAAAATCTGATTCCTTCTGGGTCTTCCTGGGGTTTTAATGAGTCTTCCTGAAACTTAAATCTTGAAATCTTCTTAATCTTCCAGATATCTTGAAATCTTGCAACTCCCCAGTCTTCCTAAAATCTTAAAATCTTGAAAATCTGAGTCCTCCATGGAGTTTCTGGGTCTTTGTGAGTCTTCCTAGAACCTTGTACATTGTAATCTTAAAATCTCTTTAATCTTTCAGTTGCCTTGAAATTTTTAAATCTTCCAATTCCTGGGTCTTCTTAAAATCTTGAAATCTTGAAAATCGTAGTCCTTCTTGGTGTATCTGGGTCTTAGTGGGTCTTCCACAAAGGTATAATCCTGAGTCTTCCTGAAACCTGTAATCTTCAAATATTCTTAATCTAGTTTCAGTTACAAATGTATCTAGATATCTGGAAATCTTCCAGTTCCTGCTTTTCCCTAAAATCTTGAAATTCTTGAAAATCTTTCCAGAAAATATCAGAATAATGGGGTCAGAAATGACAAAGAAATGAGACACGCTACTTGAAATTCATCCTTTTGACACATAGGGAGGTACACAATGTACATGTACATGTATGTACATGTATACAATGTACATAATTGTATTGTTCAGACCTGTATGATACTTAATTGGTATCAAAATCTTAGTTGATGACGAGCCAACCCCTAAATGTATGTGTACGCACATGTAAAATGTATGTACATGTATGTTGCGTTGGCACGGAATACGCAGACTAAATATGCAAGATGGCAAAAGCTAATTTATTTAATCATGCAATATGTATTATCATTAAAACTGTGGCTTTTTAATGTAATACATGTAGTTGACCCTGAACACATGGGGCCACTGCTACCAGACACCTCATTTTTCCACGTTTGGACAAAATTCCTGCCAATCTGGATGAAAAAAAATTGCATTATCGGTGTGTTCTTGGCAATGGCGAAAGCTAATAATGCAAATTGTTTTGCATTTATGCATAAAATACAAACATTGGCATTAAAACAATGAAATAAATAAATCACTGGCCCTGAAAACATGCAAGTCTACATGTAGACACATCTTTGGTACATTGTACACGTGCATTGTGAGATAAATGAATTCCTGTGGATACAAAAAGGAAAGTTACATTCTTTGCACATGCATGAATAGTGTCAGCTCATTTGCATATTAATTTATTTAACAGGGTTCAAATGTCAAGTAAATATAAAAAACATTTTATGTTGACCCAGTGCACAGTCAACGTGAAAACTGTCGTTTAACCTCAATTTTGGATGCAGTACTGAACGTGTAACCCTGTAGTTTTAATAATTTTCAGCTCAATATGATTATGATGTGTTTTTTTACTCACAAGGCAACATTTGTCAAAACTTACCCTTATTGAAACCACCGCGTCTGGTTGTATAAGCCGCGATGGATGATGCTGGAGATTGAACCACAGACGAGGCGAGAGAAACAAGACTTCATCATCTGGGAATAATTCATCTTCCCCATCCCTTCTCTCCTTGTTGTATGATGCATCGGCAACATTTTTATCATCGCCATCTTTCAAATCAGAGGCTGTCCCAAACTGCTTCTGATCAATGACAAACACCTGGGCAAGATGGGCCGATTCTTTGGCAGTCTTCGTAGCCTCGACGTCTGTCGCCCTCATGCTTTCTGGAGAAGTCTTGCCATCCTGGCATCCCTTTTCTTGCTGCACTGAATCAGTTTGTTCAACCAACTCTGTGTCGCCTTCTCTGCAGCTTTCGCCATGAGGAATGGACACAACTACCCAGCTGCCATTTAAGGCACAGAGTTCAATGAGAGTGGCTTTAGTGACGCCCACTCTTAATTCCGTCTCGCACTGGTCCTCAGTGCATGTCAGGTGATTGACAGTTGCAGTCACATGGGTCGAGATTTTGGGAATAATCACCGGTCGCAGGTAAAGCACATTAGGGGCATCCCTTTGGCAGGCGAATTCAGATATAATAAGTGGATCTGGAAACCCATTGAGAAAACCATTTCTCAAGGCTTCGTCATCAATCTCCTCTTTTCCTCTGGGTACCTCTACCTGAGAATGCCTACCGTCATCAATGTGTGTGATTACAATGGAAGTATTGACAGATATGATTCCCTGCATTACAGGTTCACACTCAAGGGCAACCAGGTCCTGGTAATTTGAGAGACTGTGTGACTCATCCCTACTAAACTTGTGAATCACAGGTGCAAGGAATTCATCACCAGAACGAACCAGGACTTTTTGCTGGCATGTTGACACCAGCAGCTCCGTGCTGAAAAGACGGTTTCGGGCCCACTCGTAACACCTTGCAGATCTAGCCCCAAACACAACTTTTGTCAGTGGAAAAGCCTTGACTACTCGGATGAAGACATCCTCGGAGTCGGCAATTCTGTAATGTCCATGGAACCGCTCGCTGGCATACAGCGTCAGGGTCCCCGGGCTCTCCGACACCTGGCACAGTGATATCGACCTTCGTACCAGCTCATCACTGAGAATGTGTAAACACACGAACAGTTCAACATCACGCCCACATTCTACGGACTCTCCCGACCGAATTAAGGACGCGATAACGTAATTATCGAACTTTTCACCAAGCAATAGGCTGGATGCACTCTTTGATATGCCCAGATGGAGGGGGTTATGATTGACGGTGAAGTTAAATCGAGAAAACTTCGCCGGAATTTTGTCCGGTCTTCCTCCGACGTCGGCCATCCCGCGCGCGTAATCGATAATGCCAGGTGTTGTAGGCAGGTTCCATGTACTGATCAAATAAAGTTAAATCGGTAGGACACAATGGGAACCAGACCGTAATGCATTTAAGACTGGTACCATATTCAATCGTATACATTTCAATCGCATAAAGAGTCTAGCTTAAGACTAATTTGGATTACTCCACAATTTTATAGGGCTGTTTTAACCATTTTTCAAATAGCCTTCCGGATTTTTTTGGTCTAATGTCATTTAATTTATAAATAAAAGTATCAATTCTTCATGTAGTATAAAATATCTGCTTTTAAAATGGCTGAATCTACGGAGAAAAACAACCTACAAATCTCCATTCTGCAATTCCTTCTCCATCAATTTCTTGGATTCGTCAACAGTTTATAAACACCGGTTTTCTATGCACTTGGGCTATCAAAACATTCAGAATTCTGTACACGCCCTTGATATTCAAAACAAATGGAAATGCCATAATATCTATCTACCATTATAACATTTAATATTTTTAAGAAAACAGAAAGACCTATATTGTGCCGTATTCTCCCAAGTACTGGGTCTTAATTTAATAAAGAAGCTGTATGTTGAACCACCTTTGAAACGAAGTCGAGGTTTGAAAACTATCTTGTTTTGGGAGTTTGGTCTAGGCTCTAGAGGGCGCTCAAGTCACATGTTATTTACCGATCGCGCAAGCAATGCATTACGTGCATGGAGCCTGTGATTAGAGAGTTTGGACAGTGCAGAAATTGAAGATTTTACAACAATTATGAAGTAAGTCATTGTCTGGTAGCTTTGAAATTCTAGACCTTTTTATAATCGTATAAGACACACAGAAGGTTAGTCGTTTGAAAACTGAAAAAAATCATGGCAATCATTCTGTTCAGCATGCAGGTTCACTTTAAGTTATCTCTCACTCAATTAGTCAATATTTGCCCAAAATTGGGACTTCCCTGTGCTTCCTTCTGGTGAAATTCGGCTCTGAAAAATTAATTTTTTGTCAACCGAAGTAGAAGTTCATGTGTGTATGTTAAAGAAATTATAAAATGGTCTGAATCCCATCTTGTGAATATGAGGTTACAACGATAATATTGGCATGGAGCCAGACTAAGATTTGTCACCGGAAAATGTTTCAGTACAAAAAAACAGTAACTGCGCATGTTCAGTGCATATCCGGCAAACTAACGTTTACTAAAGGTTTGCCGACTCCGGCAAAATATCCACTGCCCAAATTTTATTTTATTTCAAATTACCAACCTTCTGAGAGAACGTACGTATGAACCCGGAATGCAGAGTCTACTCCAGTGCGGGCCATAGACTAGCAATTTTATTCATTTTCATGTTTTTGAAATGACACCAACTTGAAGAGGTGATATTATAATTTTTGTCAATCACTTTTTCTCTTTTGTTCTTCAGATTAAACGTGGACGGGCTACTGGTGTATTTCCCATATGACTACATCTACCCTGAACAGTACACGTACATGCTGGAGCTCAAACGAGCTCTGGATGCAAAGGTGATTCTTGGGTGTCTAGTTCTTGACATTGGAGATGTAATGCCCCAACTATTGCAATGGCCCCAACTATAGCTGGGAAAGTCCCAACTTAAGTTGGGGACAGTCCCAACCATAGTTGGATTGATAGAATATTTGGGGCGTAACACATTCTGATTTCTTTTTAAGTTGATGGACAAATAATGAAAGGTTTGCGGAAACACCATGTGCGAATAATTTCTCAACTAAGAGAATGGTCCTGAAAAGAACCAGAGGTATAAACTCGTCGTTCCGGTCAGTATGCTCTGACCGTCTTCAGGAGAGTGCCTAAACTCTAAGAAAGTAAACACTTTAGTGACAAAAGCGAAATCGATGAAGTGTGAAGTGCATCCTTCTCTTCATCCATCACTTTCACTTACTTTCTTAGAGTTTAGGCACTCTCCTGAAGACGGTCAGAGCATACGGACCGGAACGTCGAGTTTATACCTCTGGTTCTTTCCAGAACCATTCTCTTAGTTGAGAAATTATTCGCACATGGTGTTTCCGCAAACCTTTCATTATTTAGCATCTCCACCATGCAAAGCCTCAAATCTTACTTAACTTGATGTACCCCTCTTCATCTGATTCTGACGTCATGACTGAGAACAGATCTTTGTTCCGCTGTGATGCGCATGCGTAGTCACTTCAGTTGTGCTTTCATTGTCACTGTCTTGGCCAAAATGCCCTCAGTGAGGGCGCACCATGCAAAGGCTCTGTTGCTTTTTCGTGGTTACAGACATGACAAAGTTGGAAAACAATCATCCGAATTTCTCAAATCTGCTTACATTCAAGAATTCCAGTGGTTAAAATATTGACTGAAAATTTACCATGTTTAAAGCTTATCCTGAAAATAATTTGTTGTACTGGACAAACAAATTTCATGTTCTCATGGCAAGGCGTTTTTTTGCATGATAAATTGCACACTAGCCGTGGTTGAGGATCAGGGTATTTTAATTCAAGTATCTTACCAGCATGTATTTGGGTTTCCAATTAAGCTCTAGGAAATCAGTGCAATATTATGAGATGGAAATCAGTGCCATTTTGTTCAAATTTATCCATTTTGTAATCGCACTTGATAGGTTAAAAAGATAAAATAACTTAATTGCGTTACCTACATGTACTTGTAAAGGCCTTTTCACACTAGATCCTCTAAACCAGGTCGAACTCAGCCCAGTGACACCCTGGGGTAGGTTATTATTAACCCTGGTCTGGAGCAGGGTTGAGTTCAACCCGGGGCAAAATCCATCTCGGGGTTGACGTAGGTTCGGTGCAGGGTTGAAACTGATCAAGTGTGATACGCCACATGTTTTCAATCCTGCGTCAACCCTGCATCCCCAATATTTGTCTGGAGTAATGCAAATTGAGGGAATAATGTGTACCTGTAACCCTTTTCTGTTATATTCATTATAACTCTATGCATATTAGGGTCGGACACTAAACATGGGACATGGGATCATTCACCATATTTACTCTTTCAATTTTTTTTCCTCAGGGTCACTGCGTCCTTGAGATGCCCTCAGGCACCGGCAAGACAGTCTCCCTCCTGTCCCTGATTGTTGCCTACCTGAGAACCAACCCCTCGGATCTCACCAAACTCATCTACTGCTCCAGGACGGTGCCAGAAATCGAGAAGGTAAGAAGCCCCAAAAACGTTGACTGATTTGACGGCACGTTGGAGTGGAAAGAGGTGGTTTGGGGGAGGGTTTGTTTTGGTTTTGGGTTTTTTAACGAGATGAGTGCACAGGATAGTTGTAATCAAGTTAGTCAATCAAAGCACCAACAGTCATCACAAGTCATTCACAATTCATCCAGTCTCAAGCCAGCTCGCAATCTACTCAAATGATCTGTGACAAAGGCATTCCTTTGTCATTGTTCATCCTGCGTTATGTGACCTGATTTGTGAATTATCTTGTATATGTGAATTGACTTGTGATTTGACTTGTGATTGACTCGATTACAACTCTGGTATGAACAGAGCACCAAATTTAATATCTGTATCGTGATCAACCTTAAACCCTCCTCGATCCTTCAAAATTGACAGCTGGAATTTGCAGCAACTTTTACATGGGGGCCTTATGACCTACATTAAAGTACATGTAGTCTTGGTCCTAGACTGGATTTGGATTTTATTCCCCTTATACTGCCAGTCCTTAACAAGCGAGGTCGCTATCAACAGGATGAATCAAGTACAGTCTTGGCAATATTGACAGCGCTACCCAGGAAATTCCAAGCATACCTCATGCGTGCTGTATTCAAGCTAATGCATGCGCGTGAGGTATAATGTACATGTATTCTCGGAATTTCACGAAAAGCGCTGCCAATATTGCCAAGAATGGATTTGATTCACCTTGTTTGATAGAGACAACTTTACCGCGGGACTGGCTGCAAAATAGGGGAATAAAAATTGAAATCCAGTCTTGGACCAAGACTAATACTAAAGATGGAAGCGCACAGAACATATTGTTCCTGCAGAGTGGATCTCAGAGAATTCAGGAAGATTCCTAGCAAAGTGAGAAACATACCTTGGGATTAGGTACATGTACATGAGACATTTGTGACTTTTACTTAAACATAACCAGTTATCATGAAGTACTTCGTAGTTAAACTTGAACTACCCTGACTATTACATGACTTGGGACATGCATGGTTTTTATGTATCACTTTGAAACATAGAATTATTTGAAATAATTAGAAAAAAATTATGTAATTTGATTATCATATTTTGCAGGTCCTTGAAGAGTTGAAAGGGTTGGTAGAGTACTATGAGAAGGAGACAGGTGAACCGGCCAACATTCTAGGGCTGGTGCTGAGCTCAAGGAAGAACATGTGTATCCATCCACAGGTGGGGAGAAAGTGTGCAGGCTTTTTGTTCAATGTGCACAATGCAGATAGCAGAGTTGTAGTCAGTCACAAGTCAATCACAAGTCAAACCACAAGTCAAACACCTGTCAGTCACATGGTGGGAACACAAACCAATCACAGGTCAAATCACAAATCAGTCAACAGTAACAGTGGTTGAGCAATGTCTAAACTGCGTGTATTGTCACTTTTCATCTGAATGTCTTGTCATATTGAAGTGCGATATAATTTGTACTAACCTTCCTATGGAAACATGCATTGTCAGCCTGGTTATTACTTGGGTCAAAATTGGTCAAAACCCCCATTGGTTTGTACACAGTATGCCAGGAGGTGAGATACAAACATTTTGACCATCGGTGGCCTCTTAAATTGTAGGAGGGTTAGCTAATCTAGACCAAAATTGGTTATACTTTGTTCGAAACAAAATGCGATGAAAGTGTTTTTTGTTTTAACGTTAGAGGGCCTGATGATGTTTCAACACTGGCAGGGTCTTTAAGGCAAATAGCAGGAGAGCAGAAACAAACAACTAGGTAACACACAAGCATGCTTGGGTGGAAGGAAACACGCAAAGGAGGGGTACAGAAGATTCAGGGATAGAAGGGAAATTATTTTTAACTGGAAAACCCCAAGTTCCCCCCTCCCTGAACAGTACCTTGCATCATATTGTGTTACCTTTTAGCATGTCTGAAGGTACAATTGAATAGTTCCACTTTACTTTATCTGTATCATATAGTCGGCATAGCATCCCGGGGAAAACATCACACCAACTTAGAGAGAAGACAAGATGAAATTACAGTTTTAGAGGTGGGAGGAAAACCCCAGAAGAATATTCTGGGGAAACCCACGGAATCAGGCAGGGACTGAAAACCCAATCCACATATTGGCCCAGGCGGGAATCGAACCCGGGTCACAGCCGTGGAAGGCAAGGAAAGTACCGCTACGCCAATCTGACTCCTAAGCATACTTTAGTAATGCCTTGCGGTATCTGTATTTCCTCTTTTCACTGACAGGTCAGCAAGGAACACACAGGGAAGCTGGTAGATCATAAATGCCACGAGCTGACTGCATCCTTTGTTCGGGAGAGACATAACTACGACCCGACTGTGCCAGTCTGCTCATTCTTTGAGGTTTGTACATGTATGTAGTAGGTTTAGTTTAAGTCCTAACTCGTAAATACCTGGGTTGGTGTACCTAGTCCTGTTGGTTGAACATCCATCACGTGGGTGGTTTAATACCGTTTAAACACCACTCTCCCGCCGGCTACAACCGAGTATTTGAGAATCACTTATAAGATCTCCATATAACGAGATGTTGTGCACACCATAGAAATTGTCCGAACATAGAGCAATATGGTATCTACAATGTGTCTGGAACAAAATCACTTGAATTTATCAGCAAATTGAACTTGGGCACGTGTGGTCTTTAGCGGTAGAGCACAGGATTCATGATCTTGAGGTTGTGGGTTCGAACCCCGTCGTGGCCATGCAAGTTGTGCCCTTGAGTAAGGCGCTTTACCTCAATTACTCATGATTCAATGCTGAGAAGGTAACAGACCCGCTGTGGAGGAGGTGTGGCAATCCCCCCCACAGCAGCAGCATTATATTGAGCCTGGCCCAATCGCTAACAACATAGAGATTGGCACTCTGTTCCTGTGAAAACAGGTTCGACTCCTTTTCCATTACTTTATCAGTAATCTTCCCTGTCCATTTTGAATAGAAAATCTCATCCAAAGACCCAACTGTGCAATAATGTGATGCCTTTTTTCTTCCTCATTTTTCACATGCTGGGTGTTTCTTTTTTGTTTCAGGATTTTGATGCCCAAGGACGAGATATCCCCATGGCTGCCGGTGCATATAGTCTGGATGACTTAAAAGATGCTGGTCATGAGAACGGATGGTGTCCATACTTTATGGCTCGGCATGCGGTAAGTTACAATGACAAGTTGTCGTGTTTTACTATACTTCTGAGGAACCTTGTTGTTTCCTGCGTTTGTTCCTATTGTTTGGACTTGAACATTTTCTCGACATGCCCATAAGGTTTGTACACGAAAAACTTCAAAAGACTTGGGGCTCACGTCATCAGGGTTATTGTTATTGCAGGTTACTCAAGACCTCAGACATAAAGCTAACAAGATCACACGTACACACTCTTTGCGCTTTATTGTATAATGGCGATTGGGAACTACATGTAGTAAGAAACTAAGAAGGAGTAAGAACTTCATGTAGGAAATTGACTGCACATAGCATTCTCATGTCTTATAGGACCGTCCATTTTTTAGTAAATCTAAAAATTAATGTGGCCTGACGTTGCGAACTTAGCAAGTTCTTCTTCAGAGGCTAAAACAGAAAAAACTAAAACTGTTTTAGCCTCTGAAGAAGAACTTGCTAAGTTCGCAACGTCAGGCCACATTCATTTTTAGATTTATATATTTCAGGTCCATCCAGTCAGTAAGCAGTTTGCAGCAGTCTTACTTTTTTCATTTTTTAGTAATTTAGCATTCGATTACTCAAAACTGCGTTTGACCGAGGATTCTGATACTCGAAACCGCCAGCTGCAACGGCGTACTGCACCAGTATATAGTTACACGTCAAGAGCGTGCCAGTTAAGATTTGCGTGCGGCGATCGATATGGGGCGCTGGAGTGTGTTTCAGTAAGTATTATATAACTGTAAGAATATGAACGATGAACCACCGCTGACAAAAAAGTTACCGTCTACAAAAAGGGGCACCTAACAATAAAGCAACACAACTTTATGTTAAGGAGAATACACGAGAAAGTGTGGATTCGTAATTTAAGAATTCACACTTGCGAGTGTATTCTTCGACTTAAACCATTGCGTCAACAGAAGTATTGGAAAGAATGCTGCAACCTGACGCCACTTTTTTTCTTCATATATCATCTCAATGAAGGCCATTCGTTGCAAAAATGATGATAAGACATGAATCTGGGACTGAGAAATGTTTCCAAAATTGTTAGGAAATACTTGAAATGACTCTCCCATAGATGTTGTACACAAGTGCGGAAGTGGCGTCAGGTTGCAACATTTTTTCCTGGCGTGTTTAGCATGTGTATCGCCACACCCGTACAACCAAGTCATTTTGTGTGTATACGCTCCTTACGTCAAAATGGATAGTTCAGACGACGATTTCTTTCTGACTAAAAGTAGATTTTTCAGTGACGGCGGACAATCTGACAGGGAAGATGCATTGGTAATTTTCGGAAAGCAAATTTTCACGCAGACGGTCCTATTCATGCTCATTATGGAGAATCGAACAATTGTCCGACATGTTCAAAGTGTGGATTCGTAATTCCGAATCCACACTTTACTAAAGATTCGTCGTTCCGAATCCACACTTTGTGACCAGTGTAAGAGATTCGTAGATCCGAATCCACACTTTTAACAATAGTGTGACGTCATGGCAATGGTTTAAGATGAAATAACATCACAGTCGTGTGTGTCTGTTTTTGAATATTCAAACCGGCAAAAATCTATTTGAATATTCAGTTGATGATCCAATATTCGCGACAGCCCTAATGCCTTATGGAATCTCTTTCAGATATACCACGCCAACATCATAGTGTACAGCTACCACTATCTGCTGGATCCAAAGATTGCAGAAATGGTCTCAAAGGAACTCTCCAAGAAATCAGTGGTAGTGTTTGATGAAGCTCATAACATTGGTAAGAGTTTGAAAAAAAGGTTAATCCAATATAAGTTTTCCGCAAGCGCGTGGAACACGGAATAATGTGCATCTGTGTCCGACACATACCATGAGGCACTACATTTTCCGGGTTCCACGAGCGCGAGCGTGATAACAAATTTATCTTCAAGCAAACTTGACGCGCAGTACAGTTGGAATGAGCACGTTTTACACGAACATTCAGCAGTTTAGCGCATGCAGCTGGAATGTCGCTCGCATCTTGGAATAGCGCAATGCGCAGGTTGCGATATGGATCGTGCAATACAGAATAATATCACACAGTTGTTGCCATGGATCGATCAATCAGAATCGAGAATACAAGTTTACTTGAAGATAAAATTAAATTGTCAGCTTGTTTCATTATGACCTTCCGAGTAGTTGTATCTTCATGGGTGTTTCATCAGCTTTCGGTTAATTTCTTACTTGTACCCCTGCAGTCATATAGAGCTGAGGAGCTTTAATTATTTCAAAACATCAGGAATCTTCCTCATTCATTCATTAGACATAGGCATTTGTCCGTGGTCTCCTCCTGAAGTTGCACACAGCTGAAATCACTGGCTCCTGAATTTTCAAAATGGATATGCAAAGGGCCTCAGTGGCTGGGCTGTATCTTCCTCAATCTTGCAAAATCCATCAAAACTTGTTTGTAGACAATGAAGAATCCAAAAGTGTACACACAAATTGCTGATTACTTTCGCCACTTACGGTTTGTGACTCATGATCAGAGGGTCATGGGTTCGAATCCAGCTGCTGGCCATATGTTGCGTCTTTGGGCAAGCCACTTCATTCTCTTCACCAAGAAGTAATGGATACCGGCATTAGCTGGGGAGTTACCTGCGATGGACTAGCATCCCATCCAGGGGCAATAGAAATATTCTCAGTCATTTCATGCTACTGAAACCGGAGACAAACGCCGGCCTGATGGGCCACATTGGCTCGTGACAGACTTTATTTTTTTTTTTTACTTTCGCCAGTCCACTTATATACAAGTAGCAGGGAATGAACAATAACAAAAGAATGATTTTGTCCTACTTTGGACAGCTTGTAAGTTGACTTAGAAGCTTGCAATTGACTTGTGATGGACTTTGTGATGACTTTTGGACCATCACATGTACATGTTCCTCACTTCAACACTGATTCTGTGTTCCTATTTCTGATGAATTATATCAACAGATAATGTCTGCATTGATTCCCTGAGCGTGCACATCACACGCCGAACCCTGGACAAAAGCCAGAACAACCTAGATGCCATCAAGAGAAACATTGAAAGGTCAGAGTCCACGGTTGCCTACATCCTACCACAGTTGTAACGAGTCACTGATTTTTGTGACTTGAGTCGAGTCGAGTAATTTTAAAGAAGTGACTCAAGTTCGAATCAAGTCATTTTAAAAAAGTGACTCAATTCAAGTCGAGTCATTGCCTACATCCTACTAGAGTTGTAACGAGTCACTGATTTTTGTGACTCGATTCGAGTCGAGTCATTTTAAAGAAGTTACTCGAGTCGAGTCTAGTCAATAGGTCAAAAAGGTTGAGTCGAGTCGAGTCGAGTCGAGCCAAATATTTAGCTCTAGTCAATTTGAGTCACGAATATTTGCACACTATATACCAAAATGTATAAAAGGAGGGCATCAGTTAAGCCGGCGTTTGAATCCAACACCTTTATTAGAAATCGCTCAAAGACAATAATGCAACAACACATTGGAAAATGTGTTTAAAATCCGGTTCCTGGATATTATTTTGTGCGTTCTTGAACCATGAGCTGGGAGTCTGTGACACGTATGTTTGTACATGACAAGCGGCTACAGTATCATACTGTATTCGCAAAGTGACATGAACATAAATTTTGCACCGTAAGTTTTTGCAAATACTTTTCGCAAAGTTTTGCTTTTATTTGTTTGTGACTCGAGACTTATTAGCTTTTTCTCGAGTCGAGTCTAGTCTTCTGATGAGGGACTCGAGTCATTTAGCCATAGGGACTCGAGGCGAGTCGAGTCACCAAAAATTGTGACTCGAGTCCGACTCGAGTCGAGTCATCGACTCGAGTCATTACAACTCTGCATCCTACCCATGTTTGCTGGTCTTCTTTGTACCTCTCACTGACTCTAATGGATTCATCTTGGAATAAACACAAACATCATGGAATAAACACAATGTAATACAATGTGGTACAGGTACTACAATGCAATGGGTTAAAGGGAATATACATCATTTGCTTTTGCTGTAATTTTCAGAAATGGATGGAATTGGGGGGTTGGAAATATATAGCAAATATAGTTACACTGACTTTTTTTAGGTTTTGGGTTCGAAAATGCTATAAAAACCAAGAAAAACAATCATTTTCCTGTAGTCTGGTTCCCTGACTCCATATAAGTAGAAACAGAGCAGTTAACATACATTTGGGGAATTGTAAGGTCAGGGAACCAGTCTAGCTAGCTTGTACCCGTTCATAGGTGTGTAATCGATTGCAAACAAGTGCGATGGTCAATAGGGGCCCGTATTTGAAAAAAAAACAGTTTTTTCCAACGCTGGTCGGCCGACCAGCGTTGGAAATTGATACAAAAATACCACTTTTCTTGAAAATGACAGTATACAAGGTACCATGATTTTACAGGATGCTTTACACTGTCATTCACTAACAGTCTAGCAAGGTATTTCAAAATGATTTGGTAGTTTTATTTTTTGATGTTTGCAAATGTTGTATTTTCCCTTTAATCAACCTTTTATTGATTAGAATCAAAGAAACAGATGCCCAGAGACTTCAGGAGGAGTATCAGAGGCTGGTAGAGGGACTGAGAGACGCTAGTCAGGCTAGGGAGATGGATGCACAGATGGCCAATCCAGTACTACCTGATGCTGTATTAGATGGTCAGTCATGGTCTAGATTGATTTATAATACCTCTTATTTGTTTGTATACTGGTAGGCTAAAGAACAGTCATGTGGGGTTCACAATGCGTGAAATTTTCTTCAAACTTGAGTTGGACGCACCTCAAGAATTCGGGCGATTCACAATGCAGTGCGCCACCAAGAGTTTGCCACGGAGAGTTTGTTTTTCAAGGTCACGGTCTACAAAACATGGCCCATTTGAACGAGTGTCAGTAGAAAACTTGAGCTTATTTGTTATAGATTGAGGCAAAGCGTTGTGCCGCCTTACAAAAAACTCCATATTGATAAAACGAAATCAAAA
Organism: Patiria pectinifera; assembly: GCA_029964075.1. Classification (NCBI taxonomy): domain Eukaryota; kingdom Metazoa; phylum Echinodermata; class Asteroidea; order Valvatida; family Asterinidae; genus Patiria; species Patiria pectinifera. The sequence goes on along the minus strand of CM057142.1, from coordinate 19,095,532 downwards.
GGGCAAAGAGATACTCGAATCAAACGCTTACGAACTTTCTGGCCGGAAAAACTGACAATTTTGAATGTCCCGCGCTGCGAATTTGTCGACCATCTCCCACAATGCACTGGGAAAAATGAACTCTCCATGGCAAACTCTTGGTGGCGTACTGCATTGTGAACCGTCCACATTGAACATGTGCAGAATATATGTGCCTAGCCAGGCAACATGCTTAAAGGGAATGTACAACATTTGCTTTTACTGCCATTTTCAAAAATAAATGGATTTGGAGGATTAGAATGTTATAGCAAATATTGTTAAACTGACAAGCTTCACGTTTTGGGCTTGTAGATGCTGGAAAAACCAAGAAAACCAATCTTGTTCTTGTAGTCTGGTTCCCTGACCCAACTTAAGATGAAACGGAGCAATTTGTAGACTTTGGGGAATTGTAAGATCAGAGAATCAGTCTGGCAGGGTTGTACCCCTTCACAGGTGTGTAATCAATTGCAAAGAAAATGCAGAATAACTAAATTTGAAAAATGAGCCGTTTTCATTGAAAAAAATGTCATCTTTCTTGCGAATGTCAACACACTAGGATTTTACAGGATGCTTTAGACTGTCATTCCCTAACAATCCAGTATGAATTTCGTGATAATTTGATAATTTCGTTTTTTGATGTTTCCAAATGTTGTATCTTCCCTTTAAACAATTTTTTAGAGGTTAACATGGTTCTTTGTAACATGACCAACGGCAGCCTATGGCTCTTGGTGTATTATTATACACATTATACCTGGAAATACTTGGTAACTAGTGCAACAGTTCTCAACTTGTGATACCATAGTAATACCTTTTGATTTAATAGGTCTCGTTCAAATAACGTCCTTTCATACAGACCATCCACGTGCATCAGCATTTTGAGCGTCAACTTGCATAACGCGCATGGGCTGCGTCGTATTTTAAACATATTCGAGCAACAAGCGCGCGTGTTTGGAACATTTTCAACGCTGCGCAATTCGCGCTTGATTGCGTAAAATATGCAGTTGCAGTTCTCCTACAGAGATGGCCATCATTGAGCGAGCCCTATAGTTTGAAACATGAACAGTCATGATTGTAATTGTATTGGCTAATTTTATCTTCACCAGAGGCTGTTCCAGGGAATATCCGTCAAGTGGAACATTTCATCGTCTTCATGAGGCGATTTGTGGAGTACCTCAAGACCAGGTTACGAGTGCAGCATGTGGTTGCAGAGAGTCCCCCGGCCTTCCTCAAAGATGTCTACGGCAAAGTCTGCATCGAGAGAAAGCCACTCAGGTCAGTTTCAGTGTAGCATCAAAATTGGTCAGGAAGAATTCATTATTACTATACCTCATACATATTCATGATCGAGAGCCAAATACTCACTGGTCCATTCACCATCACGTGCCAGATGCTAGTGTTGCTGTTTACCAAGCGCGCTCACGAGTATTCCCGCACAGGGTAAATACGCATGGATAGTAGATTGTCGCACGGGTTACCCGTGCGATAGTCCACTACGCATGCACTTTACGAAGCAATTGCGGAACTATCGCATGGGTGTAGTATGCACGCAAACATGGCCCTAGCTTCTTGAAAAAATGGGGGCACACCTAAATGTTAATCAGTGCTTTCTGAGTTCAATGATGCTGAACTGGAGAAAATTGTGGACGGTAAAATGCCTCCTCTACTAAAAAAGTTATACACAATGCGGTAGAAACTCTTTGGAGTAACTGTATTGCAAAAGAATTTTGGGTGGATAGTCGATATTAGCTCCCCTCGGTATTGGAAGTTGACAAACTAGTTCCCTCAGCTTCACCTCTTCACCTCTTCGCATGAGAGTCTGGCGTCGAAGGTAATGCAATACAATATCCTTCCCAGTGGTCTCCCCCAACTCTTTCTTTGCAACAGCTGAGCGGGTATTTGTGCACAGAGTCCATATTGGTAATTGTTACAGTGTATGCAGAAATACTGTCAGTGTTTGCACTGTGGGACCAACTTTGCTAGGCGTGCTTGGTATTGTTTTTTTTTCGCTGTAGGTTTTGTGCTGAAAGGTTACACTCTCTCCTGCGCACGTTAGAGCTGACGGAAATCCAGGAGATGGCACCTTTGACCTTGGTAGCCAACTTTGCAACTCTAGTCAGCACGTATACCAAAGGTGAAACAATTGTATATTCTTTCAAATTATTCTATATATACAGTCTTGGGTAATCTTGAACTAAGATTGCTACCTCTCTCCATTGTTGCTTTGCAGTAAGGCATGACAGCTTTTTTTTTTTACCTTTACCCTTCACTAAACTTCACACTCCAAATTGCTTCATTATTCATTCATAAATACAGTTTACCCATTCCTATTGGTCGAGAGCCCTTCACGTGGGTACAAATATCCTTATAAGAATTTTTTTAGTACAACTCGCGCGAGGCACATACCATAACATACCTAGAGGGGTGTTTAAGAAAACATGAAGTAAAACTGTTGAGCGAAATCATTGGAAATTTATAATTGTTTTACCGAAATTATGTATTATGAATGGGAATAAATAAGTGCTTGGTCGGTATTCAACAAATATGTTTAAAACTGATAATGCGGATAATGACCCTCGCCAGCGGCTCGGGTAATCATCCACTTCCAGGTCCTGAGCTTAACCATATTTGTTTTAAATCGGCCAAGCACATATTTTTATTCCCTTATTCAAAAAGATTGCGTCATTTTTGCTGCACTGGAATGCTGCAGCTACACACACCAAGAAATGCCAAGCGCCCTCCAAATTGCATTTGCAGTCTTTAGTTCTTTACTGATTGAAGGTTGCAATACCCGATCTCTTGGTCCTGCCTAAGTGGTGAACACTGCAATTGGTAACCAGTGATTCCTCGGTAGGCTGGTCCCAAATTGTCAGCTAGACTAGTCCACACTGACCTCCATGACTGCCCATGCATTGAAGCAGTCGTCTGCCATCTTTGGTCACCCATGGCACATGTGCAGTATGCAAGTTTTTACAGGTAGTTGGTATTGGATTTCTTCTCTACAAGAGTCCTTGGGGAATTATAGTTCTGGGGGATCCAAGATGGTGGAAAAGTTGCTTCAAGAAACATTGATAATCAGCGTGTAGCTGCCAGTCCAGTCAGTAAAGAGGTCCGTACTAGTCAAAATGTCATTATAAGAATGCATTTGATCTTCTTTCGTATGATGCTGTTCAAAACTCAACGTCTGTCAACCATTGGATGGTCTTATCATCAAGGTCCTGCAACCTATTGGGTCCATGCGGAGGGCGGTACAGTGGGCAGTCAGTGATGATCTGATCCACCGTCTGATGCATTTGATCAGAATCAGTCAAACCATAGAGCTAAGACCCAGTTCCATGGTCAAACACCGGCATATTATCACCTTGAATTGCAATAATTTGGTACAATTATTGTATATTACTGCAGGATTCAGCCTGATCATTGAGCCATTTGATGATAAGACGCCTACCATTCCAAACCCTGTGCTGCATTTCAGGTACTACACATAACTACATGTAGTATTCCCTGGTGCTGAATTGGAGAATTGAATATTCTAAACTCTGAATTAATACTTGGCATGGTTGAGATTTAACTTTCCTCGGATCTGCTGATTTCCTTGTCTTTTTTTACTTCTCATGAATGCCATTACTAATTAAGAAAAAACTGTAGAAAGTCTTGTGTGGTTTGGAATGTCCTTGTTTTGTTTCTAAATTCCCAGTTGCATGTCTGGCAATGTCTGGTAGAGAAATAGTATGTATGGATGCTTTTTTTCAAATCCAGGAATATGCATTGAACAATAGGTAGGATGGAATGAGCTATTTTTCATTGATCATTTCAAATATTAAGTACAAAATTTAGGGGATTTTTTTTTTAAATAATCCACAAATAGGGAATCTCATTAGGTGTATTATTATAATAATTTGAAGGTTGAACAAAGAAATTGACTGAAGCGGGTTTGAATCTGCGACCCCCGGTGCTCTACCAACTGAGCTATCCAGCCCTATGTTGGTGGTTCCCCGTTTTGTCAATGACTTAAGTAATAATAATAATAGTGGATATTTATAAAGTGCACGTATCCACCAGGTACTGGTGCTCAAGGTACTACATCATTATTACCCCTGCTCAATGGACCCTTGAAACATTCAAAAAACCATCTCAGCTCCCTGGGGAGTATACAGCTTGATGCAGCCTGTTAGGCGCAAGGCAGCTAATTCAATCACAATAACCATCTCTGCCCTCACAGGTACCCATTTACTCCTGGGTGGAGAGAAGCAATGAGTGACAAAGTGCCTTGCCCAAGGGCACACGCACCATGACCCCGCCAGGACTCGAACCCACAACCTGCAGCTTTACCCACAGACCACGAATCAGTGCCCTTAACCACGAGGCCACAGCACTCCACACGAGGTGCTAGTCAGAAGCCATAAACTCGTATGAGCCATGCTGCCAGGGATCACCACAAAGTCGCGATCCTGGCAACATTAGAAATCTGGAAAATAGCAAAGGGGGCTCACTAGAGACGACGCAGCTTTTAAATTTTGTTGTCAATATTTTTAGTTCGTTGTGTGGCATTAGAAGTAATTGTTTGTTGTGTATGATTTATCTACAGTTGTATGGATGCCTCTATTGCCATCAAGCCAGTGTTTGACCGATTCCAGTCTGTTGTCATAACATCAGGGGTAGGTGTTTGCAAGTACGAAGAATAACAATCTGCAGCACAGAATTTGTGTCAAGAGTTAGTCACACTTGTCAGAAAAGCCGCAATAAAGTATGCTTGGTCAGGTGTCTTGATCATGTGTCCTCGAAATCAATTGTCAATAGGGAAAAGACCTTGAAATTATATGTAAATCAAAGCTTACAAAATCTCAACAATACTTCAAATGCTTTAAATAATAATTCACTGTACTTGGTGCACAATTACCCTCAATATTAAATTGAACTATAAGTTGATATTTATCACGTCCCATTTTCTACTCACAAAAACTGCTTAAAGCTATAGTCCATCATTTGTAATTTGTGCATTTTGTTCGTTTGAAGCTCAAGATCTAAAGAAGGGTGCTGAACAACTAACCTGATGAAGTTTCAGCTCAGCTTCAGCTGTATATCCCGAGAAAAACAGCATTCTAGGATCTCGATTTCAAATCAAAAGTTGCTGAATCATGTTTTGAATTGGGCCTGAATTCAGCGTCCGAGACACGTTCTCACTGAGCCGATTGCAGCTATGCGATGTCGCGCACCGATCTGACGAACTATAACAACCGCACGCGTTTGTACATCATGTCAATTCTTGTGCGTGCTTCGCCGAAATACAAAACAAATTACTGATTGGAATTTCCTACGGTGCTTCTGAAGAAGCATAGCACCGTTGGAAAGGCCTTCTTATGTTGATTTCTTCAAAATGACAGCTTGCCAGAAAGAATAATTTCACAGGGAGTTTAGTCCCCTTACTATCTGTCAACCAAGTACATGTATGTTTTTCAACAATAATTACGCCAGTTACCATGGTTACTTTGTGGATAGCTGCAAATGATGGACTCTGGCTTTAAATTGTAACTTGTATTTACCCATTAGTCCCTGTATCACCCTTAATAACCACCATGCCTGTTCCTCCTTGTACCACCCACAACTGCCGCAGCTGAGTATAGTTTTATTTGGTAAATGTATACAGTGTAATACAATGAAGTACGGTTGCTATTATTTTTTTACAGACCTTATCCCCACTGGAAATGTATCCCAAAATTCTGGACTTCAGACCCGTTACCATGGCATCTTTTACGATGACTCTTGCCAGAAACTGTATTTGCCCAATGGTGAGTAAAACTTAATTGTGGGTTCAAAGATCTGTCTACCTCTGAAACAAAACCTAATATGAGCATGATATCTTTTATGGGCGTATGGGCACAAGACTTATGATAGCCCCAGTTGGTGACACACCTGGTTCGCGTACTGGTTTGTGCGCGCATGGTGCTGAGTACAAACGACCACATTTTATTAGTATTATGTTGAATCCAGTGAGTTTGGCAATTGTGAAACACAGCAGTATTGGTGTACTATAAAGATAAAACCTGTAAGGGAGTGTTAGGATTAAGTCACACTTTAGAATGCAACTCCTGTCATGCACACGAATGGATGAATTTTATTGACCAACATGAGCTGTTTGACAAGGCTTGTGTCATGACATTAAACAGTTTGTTCATTCAGATACATTTCACAAAATGATCGATACAATTGTCATAAAAATCAACACCAAAGAGATAAAATAAACATATTTTTTGTATTTCTTCCTTGTGCACAGATTGTGACTAAAGGCAATGATCAAGTGACCATTTCCTCCAAATTTGAAACCAGGGAAGATATCGGTGAGCATTAAACTTATTTAAAATACTTGATTATTAAAGTCAACCATTTTTACTTAACAACATTGGAGTGGATAACAGGGCCTGCGACAAAGACTATTGTGCACTTTAGATACCCAAAAATTGTTTTTATGTTTACAATGAAATGAAATAATCATACATTCAATTTTCACAGCTGTGATTCGTAACTATGGCAACCTCCTGGTGGAATTATGCAAGATTGTGCCTGATGGAATGGTGTGCTTCTTCACAAGCTACATGTACATGGTGAGATTGGGGCTTAGTTAGGTTTTCCCCGTTTTAACACTATAGACCTTATTCATGAGGAAGCCAGTTTTGGTCATATTCCCTGAATCTATTGTATAAATTGTAAACTGTTGAATGGGATGGGGCCAGACTATTTAATGATGATTGGAGTGCATTCCAAGCCTCACTTTCAAATTATGGCTTAAAAAAATTAGGGTATGTTTAATCACAAATTTTAAATTATTCAACAAAGAAGACTGGCATTCATTTTTAATGAACTTTTATTTCATTTTGTGCATTTGAAGAGTTTACCTTATTTTCAATTTATTATGGCCGACTAGTTAATGAAGTCTATTTGTACTTAAACAGATCAGTTAAATCAGTTAGTAATGCTAGGTTCACACATTTCCGAATTGGTTATGAACACAAGAAGAATAAACCAAGAATTGGAATCGGTTCCCGAATCACCCCGACAATTTTAATTTTGAACATGTTCAAATTTGTCAGTGCGCTTCCCGATCTTTAACGATCTTTCACCGAACTAACAGAATCATCCCGAGGCCGCCAAGAAACCATCCCAGATTTACTCAAGAATTGCTATTCGTTGTGATTCGGCTTAAAAATCGGGAATTTGTGAACCTACATGTACATGTAGCATTAGCAGTGAAACTTTGGCTTTGGCAACAGTATGTAGTCTGTCTTGTTTGTGTTTGTGAATGGTTGAGGGCAAGTTGGGGTGGTATTTTAATCGAGGGCAAAGGGGTTGTATCCAAAAAAAAAACAGGGCTAAGGCCACTTGAAGGTGTGGGCCACAAACTAGACAGAACGGAGAAAGAAATGAAGAAGTCATTTAGTGAAAAAAGTTTATTATATCTAAATGTATCCACATTTGACTGTTGAAAATTCCAAATCAAAAAAAAATAAAGTGACCTACATTCATGTATGTGCAGCGAGTTAGTTTGCCTTTCTTTCTTTAACTGCTGACCTTCAGGGATGACTTTTACATGGGTTGTTAAAGGGAATATACATCATTTGTGTTTGCTGTAATTTTCAGGAATGGATGGAATTGGGGGGTTAAAAAAATATATAGCAAATATAGTTACACTGACTTTTTTTAGGTTTTGGGTTCGAAAATGCTATAAAAACCAAGAAAAACAATCATTATCCTGTAGTCTGGTTCCCTGACTCCATTGAAGAAGAAACAGAGCAGTTTACATATATTGGGGAATTGTAAGGTCAGGGAACCAGTCTAGCTGGTTTGTATCCGTTCATAGTGTGTGTAATCGATTGCAAACAAGTGCGATGGTCAATTGGGGCCAGTATTTGAAAAAAGCCATTTTTTTCCAACGCTGATCGGCCGATCAGCGTTGGAAATTGATACAAAAATAACACTTTTCTTCAAAATGACAGGATACCAGGTGCCATGATTTTACAGGATGCTTTACACTGTCATTCACTAACAGTCCAGCAAGGTATTTCAAAATGATCTGGTAGTTTCATTTTTTGATGTTTGTAAATGTTGTATTTTCCCTTTAACTTGTTACAAAATTACTTCTTTTTTTTTCATTCAATCCCTGTAGGAGAACATTGTGGCCAGCTGGTATGAGCAAGGCATCATTGACAGCATCCAGAAGAACAAGCTGCTGTTTATAGAAACGCAGGACGGAGCAGAGACAACTGTGGCTCTTCAGAACTATTACAAGGTCAGCCAGGCCAGGCATAATTGTGTCTGGATCCCACAAAATAAAGAAAAAAAGTAAGACTGCTGCAAACTGCTTACTGACTGGATGGACCTGAAATGTATAAATCTAAAAATTAATGTGGCCTGACGTTGCGAACTTAGCAAGTTCTTCTTCAGAGGCTAAAACAGAAAATAAAGAAAATAGATAATCATAAAAGCCAGAACCCATTGTTAAAAACTCGATTCCAGTACAGTTTGTTTTTTATTGCTACTGCTTGAAGCTGGTTGGGTTTAAGACTAGATATCTTTTTTTTTTGGTAGGCCTGTGAGAATGGTCGAGGAGCTGTCTTACTGTCTGTGGCAAGAGGCAAGGTCTCCGAAGGAATTGATTTCGGTAAGGGGATTTCCTGCTCCATTTACATCAATTTGAAGGGATTTATTTTATTTATTTTTTAGTTTTTTCCTTTCTGGTAATAAAACCAAGGATTCATCAAAAGTGCCCTAGGCACTGTAGCTCGTAAGCCTGACAAAACATGTAGAGAGGAGACAGTGAGAAGAAATTACAGTTTTAGAGGTGGGAGGAAAAGCCGTGAAGAATATTCTGGGGAAAACCCACGGAATCAGGCAGGGACTGAAAACCCAATCCGCATATTGGCCCAGGCGGGATTCAAACCCGGGTCACAGCGGTGGAAGGCGGGGAAAGTACCGCAACGCCAACCTGACTCCCCCTTGGGATGATTTTGAGTTGTCTGACTAACAAAAATCGGAAGAATTACTAGAATTACAAGTAAAATAATTGGCCCCAATGTAAAAGAACTTAATTATATTTACGAGAAAGCTTTGCTGGCTAAACTTGAGGTGATCTGTGCAGATACGACCCATCCGTTGAACTCCCAGGTCATTTCCAACAGATCGGGTAGAATTATGCCATCACTTAAAACGAACACACCGTCATAGGTTCTCAACTTCTCGTTCTTACCTAGTGCAATCCATCTTTTCAATGAAAGGCATGCAAGTTTTACAGTCTTGATGAATTTGGGAAGGGGGGCGAGGTTGTATATCTCCTCAGTAATGTGAAGTTTCTTAATCAGTCCATAATTAAGTGGTTATTGTCAATTTTATTGATTCATGTGTGCATTTTCTTATTTGTTAAAATACTTCTCAACAACCCTTTTGCATCCAAAAATGCTTGTTTTCATTTGTTTTCTTGTGGCAACGACTGTCCCACACGCGGCCCGGCGCAGGGGCCAATTTAGAGACATAATGAAAATTTTGCAAGTTAATTTACAGAATTGATCTAGCTTGTCTGTGTATGTATTTTCTGTGTTCAAGAGTTCATTTTGAGATCGCACTACTGTATTTGGAGTGATACATGCCGCGTGTTTCGATTGTTGACCGTTAAAAACAGGTCTGTTTTGGCCAGCTCCCGTCGTCTGACTAGCGTTGTGCATATGGCGCGCGGCCTGAATTTTCCATTATCTTTTGAAATTATCGTTTACTCACTTTTTGTTGCCATTTCGTGTATAGCTTTCGTAGTGCAATAGAAATAGTTCAGGCTAAAACTTCGCATATAATTGAATACCCCATTCAATCTGCATAAAAAAAATTGGCCAAAAAAAAAAAATTTCCGACTGACCGACCCTATTTTTGAAAGGCATGTAATCGGAAGCAGAACTATTTTTTTTTTTGGCCTAATGTAAATTTTTAGGTATCTTATGTTTTATTGACTAAAACACCATTTTTTGTATGAAAAATAATGAATACTTTTTACCGATTGCACCTAGGGGAGCACACATGTATCTCATGTAATTTTTTACATGACGAATACAAATTTTGAATCTTTGAATCTTTGATTAGAAGCACATTCAAGTTCACCCAAAGGCCAGTTGCCATCCCTATTACACACTCCCCACAAATGCAGCTGCTTTCACAATTTGATATTTAAATAATTTTATCCCTTGTTATATTATCCCTTAAAGGGAATGTACATCATGGGCTTTTGCTGTAATTTTCAGAAATGAACTAGTTTGAGGGGTTAGTATAACAGATCAAATATTGTTACACTGACATGTTTGAAGTTTTGTGTTCAAAAAAACTGGAAAAACCAAGAAAACAAAAATGTTCAAGTAGTCTGGTTCCCTGACTTCACTAAAGATGAAATGGACCAATTTATAGATGCCGGAAAATTGTAAGGTAATGGAACCAGTCTAACTGGCCTGCACTCGTTCATGAACATGTAACCAATAGCAAACAAAATTTGGACTGAACAAAAATTGGTAAATTTGGAGCAGTAGTTGAAAAATAGTTAGGTTTTTCCAATCGTGGTCGGCCGACCACCGTTGGAAATTTATACAAAATATCTCTTTTCTTGAAAATGACTTCACACATGGTGCCATAATTTTACAGGATGCTTTAGACTGTCATTTACCAACATCCTAGTAAGGTATTTCGTAAAAAAATTGGTAGGTTTGTTTTTTGATGTTTGCAAATGTTGTATTTTCCCTTTAACAAGGGAAGATTGTTTACATATCAAATTCTTACAGCAGCTGCATTTGTAGCATCTGTGTGATAGGGATAGCAGCGTTAGCTATCAATTGTCAAAATTGATAGTCAGTATGTACATGTACATCACTCTACAGCCTTGTTTTCAATACATTTCATGGACATTCCTTTGCTCTCATGCAGTTTAAGAGAAAACCATACAGCTATATCGAATTACGAGAGGGCTAACTCCTCATTTTTATGCGCTGAGATACTTTGAATCCTTCCTGCATGCAGACATTTTGAATTCATACTACTGCTTGAATGTAGAACATAATGAAATCAGATGGAGTGAATTTTTAAAGTGTACTTTTAATGCAACGCACTTGTACAACATACCCAAACAACTTTAAGCCTGTTAAGACGGTTAAAAAACCTGACAGCATTTAAATAGCCGTACACAAGCCGTAAAAACATTCGAGTTTTGTGCACAACATGGATTTTTTAATCTACATGTGCAAATTGTAATATTAGGTTGTTGCCCATCACCGATGTTATTTTATAAGCACTGTATACACAGTGCTGTCCAAATGTGCCCCCCTAAAAAAGAAAGACAACCTGTTGTGCAAAACTTGAATAATGTAGTGCATCGTCAACCCATATACCAAAAAGAAGCACTACAATTTTTTTTTCCACATATGGGATTACTCACTGTGTCATTTATTTTTGCACAAGCTCTCAGGATAATACCACAATGTTGTTGCCCATCAGTATTGAAGATTCAAGTTTGCTTGAAGATAAGGTGTTTAATATCCCAGTTGCCATTGTAAGGGAATCCCATTTTGCTTGTGTTTTATACAACTAAAAACCTACATCGGAATAAAATAAAGACACAACAGTGCTCACTGGTGAAAAGTGGAGCCAACTTTTCTGAGGCAGCTACAATGTACATTGTACACCTTTTACTTAAAAACCTACATCAGTGTACTAGGATTTCTTTTCTATCCTGCATTTGTTTTGCCGTTACAGATCATCACTATGGTCGAGCAGTGATAAAATAAAGACAAAACAGTGCTCACTGGTGAAAAGTGGAGCCAACTTTTCTGAGGCAGCTACTTGTACCTTTATACTTAAAAACCTACATCAGTGTACTAGGATTTCTTTTCTGTCCTGTATTTGTTTTGCCGTTACAGATCATCACTATGGTCGAGCAGTGGTCATGTTTGGTATTCCCTACGTGTACACCCAGTCCCGAATTCTGAAAGCCCGACTTGAGTATCTGCGAGATCAGTTTCAGATCCGCGAGAACGATTTCCTGACCTTTGATGCCATGAGACACGCCGCGCAGGTGGGTCATAGAAATGTGCAATGGAAATTTTTCCCAGAACGGGATGTCTGTGGAACATATGTGACCAGTGACCATGAAATAAGTCGGAAATTGCCATTTTGCAAAAAGCGGGGCAAAGCCAGAATTCAAAAGGTTAATCAATTCTTTGTTTTGTTTTCAAGCGAACCTCAATCTGTAAGTTCTGGTCTACCTTTTTCCAAGTGTTTTTATTCTATCAAATATCTTTCAAACCTATACATGGTGAGTCAAAAACAAAACCCGAAACCCAAATTTCCAGACCATTGTTTTAGTGAAGTTCTGCATGTAGCACTTTCAAAATCTAGGTTATGAAAGCCCAATTCATAAGGTTTCTTTTAGTACAAGAATCATTCAAATCACTTATGTACTATTCAAGAATTTTGAACACAAACACCATTTTCAACTTCTGTCCATGGATCACAAAAAAGGTACGTGTTCTTTCAGCAAAGCGAAGACAATTCACATGCATCCCTATGAGAATTGTTTTTATTTTGCTGAAAGAACACTTACCTTTTTTTGTGATCCGTGGACAGAAGTTTAAAATGGTGTTTGTGGTCAAAATTCCTTGAAAAGTGCGTGAGTGATTTGAAAGGTTCTTGTACTAAAAGAAAGCTTAATGACTGGGCTCTCATATCCTAGATTTTGAGGTGCTACAAGCAAAACTTTATTAAATATTTGGTCCTGCCATTTGGGTTTCTTTTTTTTAAGTACAGCGGGGCAAAGCCAAAATTCAAAGGGGTGGTTGATTCTTCTTCTTTTTTTAAGTGAACCTCAATCTGTAAGTCCTGTTCTACCTTTTTTCCATTTTTTTTCTATCAAACATCTTTCAAACCTATATTCATCCAATTTTATTAGTTGACTGTTCATTTACTTTAACACAACAGCTGGATTTTTAAATGCCGTTTTCTCAAAATTTAATTTTAAAACTTTAAATTAGTTGGCGGTCTAGGTTTCTGTTTGGGGCCGTATCATAAGTCCGGCGCCTCATAGGTCCGACGCCTCATAAGTCTTATGAGGCCGGACTTATGAGCGTCGGACCTGCGTCGGACATATATTTATTTATTTATTTATTCCGCCTCATAGGTCTCCTCAGGACTTACGAGCGTCGGAGCTATGAGGGCGTCGGACCTATGAGGCGTCGACTTATGAGGCGACGGGACCTATGAGGTGGTTGGAATGGGGCCTTTTTATTTGATGCGGGATATTTTTCCTGTCGGACCTATGGAGGGGACCTATGAGGCGTCGGACTCATGAGTGGACCCCTTCTGTTTAATACTGAAGTCAGTGCCCCTAAATGTTTTATATTGGAAAGCTCTTAATTTGTAGAATCCAGATATAAAACATCTCAGTTCTTACAAAGCTTGACTGTATGCTAATGATGTGATGACAGGTCACAAATTGCCCTCAAATTAGAGATTGTATTTTTAATTGTTTTTAGAAAAAAAAAAGGTTATTCAGATATATTGGTCACTGAAAATTATGCAGCTCCATGTGTTTCTGCAATTCTTGCCAGGTGGCCCATACCAGGTGGCAGAAAGTAAATCTGGTGTGCCACATGCTATATTTTGAAAGGTCATTTACATGTATTAGAGTTTTATGTACATACTGACGCAACACAAGATGTTGTCAGATCAATTTATCCTTGTATGGGATCAAAATTGTTACATTGTAACTGAAAGAAACTCCAAGAACCAGTGCTTACATTTTCAAAGTAAAGAATACTTTCTACTTGATGGAAACAAGTCACTTAGTAGGCCAAAAAGAAAAAGTGTCCGGTTTCTGGTATGGAGCTTGCCCAAAAAGTGGTGCGGCGACGCGGCTTTTTTTTTTTTTTTACCTGATTTTTATTGCTTCCAATGTCGGCTGATGACTGCAAATGGTGCCCGACTAGCTTATTTTCGACCATAACCCAATCTAAAAACACGTTAAAATTGTGCAGCAGCAGGATTCCAGTCAAACCAGTGAGTTTGGCGGTTTTGAGACATCATCTTTCATTGAAAAAAAACTTTTCCATTTTGCAGACGCGCATGGCTACAAATAGAATACAAATATTGTTTGTTGAGGGAAATATGAGTATCAGCTTACAAAAAAATAAACCACTTAAAAAAAATGGTTATTTAGATATCTGTCAATGACATTTATGCAGTTTCACATATTCATGGAATTCTTACCAGGTGGCAACAAGTAGATTCCGTGCACCACTGGCTATTATGAATACTGACGCAACACAGGATGTTGTCAGATTCTTGTATCGGATCAAAAGTATTACCATGTAACTGGGAAAAAAAAGGATCAAGAAGACATAACAAAAATAATCATTGAGGGCTATCCAGTAAAATACGAAATTATTTATTGAGGAAAATACAAATATTAGTTTTATAAAAAAAATGGATATAATAAACCCCCTCTCTTAAAGGGAATATACAACATTTGCAAACATCAAAAAATAAAACTACCAAGTTTTTACGAAATACCCTACTAGGATGTTGGTAAATGACAGTCTAAAGCATCCTGTAAAATTATGGCACCTGGTGTCAAGTCATTTTCAAGAAAATGGTATTTTTGTATACATTTCCAACGGTGGTCGGCCGACCACCGTTGGAAAAACCTAACTATTTTTCAACTACTGCTCCAAATTTACAATTTTTTTCCGTCCAAATTTTGTTTGCTATTGGTTACACGTTCATGAATGGGTGCAGGCCAGCTAGGCTGGTTCCCTTACCTTACAATTTTCCGACATCTATAAATTGATCCATTTTATCTTTAGTGGAGTCAGGGAACCAGACTACTTTAACAATTTTTGTTTTTCTTGGTTTTTCAAGCATTTTCAAACACAAAACTTCAAACATGTCACTTAAACAATATTTGATCTATTATACTAGCCCCTCAAATAGTTAATTTCTGAAAATTAAAGCAAAAGCCAATGATGTACATTCCCTTTAAAAAAAAAAGGTCATTCAGATACAGATCGATGAAATTTATTCAGTTTTACGTTTTCATGCAATTCTTGCCAGGTGGCAAAATGTAGATTCCGTGCGCCGCAGGCTATCATTGTTTGAGAGTTTTATGAATACTGATGCAACACCGGATACTCTCAGCTCACTGACACGGGATACAGTTTAACAGATCAAATTTGTTAATATGGAACTGACACATTTCAGGGAAAATTATAATCGACTTAAAGGGAATGTACAAAATTTGCGTTTGCTGTAATTTTCAGAAATAAATGGATTTGGAGGAATAGTATGTTATAGCAAATATTGTTACACTGGCTTGTTTCACGTTTTGGGTTCGTAGATGCTGGAAAAACCAAGAAAACCTATTTATGTTTTTGTAGTCTGGCTCCATGACCCAACTTAAGATGATACAAAGCAGTTTAGAGACGTTGGGGAATTATAAGGGTGCACGCCGGTAAATAGGCCTAAATCCATCCGCCGAGCTCATGAATAAAAGTTATACCCTCAAAATATTCTATATTAGAGAGTTCTGAGCGCCGCAAAATTGGGGAATTGAAGAGATATAGTATATAGTAATGACTTGCTGGCCCGGACTTGGGGCTTCTTTGGATTTTGGGCCTTGCTTGCTCGAAAGTGGCGCTATTTTTTGCCATGTTGTGGAGGGATCGCTTTTCAAGATGGCTACTTGGGCTTTTTTTCTTTAGGGGGGAATCTCTTTAATAGGTGAGAATATCTCAAAAAAAAATGAAAAACCCAAAAAAAACAAAAAGAAACAAAAATGACATGTGTTTCATCATTTTTCTGTGCAGCTTGAATACCTGTGAGAGTTCTGAGTATTTTTAAAAGAATTTTGAAGTATGGGCA
Organism: Patiria pectinifera; assembly: GCA_029964075.1. Classification (NCBI taxonomy): domain Eukaryota; kingdom Metazoa; phylum Echinodermata; class Asteroidea; order Valvatida; family Asterinidae; genus Patiria; species Patiria pectinifera. Next base: position 19,079,587 of record CM057142.1, on the reverse strand, counting down.
TTTAGCACTAGTGTCTATGGGAATTTTTTTGCAGGGTTGCATCCATAAGGTCAGAGAATCAGTCTAGCAGGCTTGTACCCCTTCACAGGTGTGTAAACAATTGCAACGAAAATGTGGAATAACTAAATATGAAAAATGAGGAGCAGTTTTTGAAAAAAAAAGCCAGTTTCTCATTGAAATTGATACAAAAATACCACTTTACTTAAAAATGTCAGCACACCAGGAGCCATGATTGAACGGAATGCTTTAGACTGTCATTCCCTACAGTCCAGTAAAGAATTTTGTTGTCATTTGATCATTTTGTTCTTGATGTTTGCAAATGTTGTATCTTCCATTTAATGTGGACATGCTAATTTTTTTTAACAGTGTGTTGGGCGTGCCATTAGGAGCAAAACAGATTATGGCATCATGATTTTTGCAGATAAGGTAAGTTGCCAACCATGAATGCTGATATTTTCATTAAATTTCTAATCATTTTAATAAATGTTTCTTTTTTTGACTGATTTTATTTAAGTGATTACTGTTACACTACACATAGAAAGAAACTTTTAAAGGTATAGTCCATAATTTGTAACTTGTGCATTTTGTTAGATTGAAGCAACAAACGTATAAAAATCTGAAGAAGGGTGCTGAACAACAAACCTGATGAAGTTTCAGCTTAGCTTCAGCTGTATATTCCGAGAAAAACAGCATTCTGGGATCCGATTTCATATCAAAAGTTGCTGAATCATGTTTTGAATTGGGCCCGAATTCAACGTCCGAGACACATTCTCACGAGCTGATGGCAGCTACACGATGTCGTGCACCGATCCGACGAATTAAAGCAGTCGCGTGTGCGTAGTGCCAACGCTTGCACGCACTTTGCCGAATGAAAAAAAAAACGTTTCCAACAGTGCGTCGTAAGACGCACCGTTGGAAAGGCCTTCTTTAATTGATTTCTTCAAAATGACAGCTTGCCAGGAAGAATAATTTCACAGGGAGTTTAGTTTCCTTACTATCTGTCGACCAAGCACGTTTTTCAACAATAATTACGTCAGTTACTTTTTGGATAGCTGCAAATGATGGACTATAGCTTTAAATGAACTCATTTGCTGCCCCTCCCCCCATCAAAACAAAATATAGCATTTAATTCACATGAGTCAGTCCATCAGGGCAGGCCCAACCACAACTTTTAAAATTGTCTACATCAGCGGGAGTTAAACCCCAGGGAAAACCCCCTTATCATGCAAAACTCTAAAATTGTTACGTTGGTAGGTACGTTGGTGTTAAAGTGTCCATAATAATCCTTTTTTCTCTTCTTCACCATTTAGAGAAATATTGTGCACATAATCCACATCGTGACCTTGTATGAAAGAACTGGGTCCAATTAGCATACCAATTTCTGTTAACGGAGCCTTATCTATTTCAAAGGGGAAAAAAAATTGCTTAAAATGTGAGAAGTAACAATAATTCATGTGTGTGAAGCCCTATGCAAATTTTCGCCTTGAAAAAGTGCTTAGTTTAAGCAAAATTTTTCCGCACTAGTCGACACAATTTTTCTGCAGTGCCATAACATTTATGTGGAGTGCTGTGGCCTAGTGGTCTGGAGCATTGAATTTGTGGTCTGCGGGTAATTCTGCAGGTTGTGGGTTTGAGTCCAGCCTGGAATTATGGTGCGTGTGCCCTTAAGCAAGGCGCTTTGTCACTTAATGCTTCTCCCCCACCCTGGAGTAAATGAGTACCTGTGAGGGCAGTGTTGGTGACTGTAAGAGGTTGACTATGGCCACGAGTGTCGAAATAAATGCCAACCGGCCCTGTATGCTTCTAGGGAGTTGAAAAGGTTTTAGGAGCGTTTGCCCGTTGATACAGGGAAAATGATAATTGTAAAGCGCTTTGATACCCCGTTGCAGCGTAAAAGCGCTATACACATTGTACATGCCTGCTATTATTATTATAGTGTTTTTTTCCCCCTGTAATTTCAACAGCGGTTTTCCAGAGCTGACAAAAGGGGTAAGCTACCCAAATGGATCCAGGAACATCTGAAGGACAGCGTGCTGAACCTGTCCACTGACGAAGCTATCCAGCTGAGCAAGAGATTCCTGCGACATATGGCCCAGCCATTCAGGAGGGTACGGAGTATGATACGCTTAATTTCTTTAGAGTTATATTCTGCCTTTTTAACGATTTTTCAAACTGTCATCGTTTAATTGGAAATGTGTTTTAGAGCCCAAAAGCAGTGGCGTCTAAGGGAGGGGGGGGCCTGCCTGGAAAACCTAGTAGTGCCCGAGTGCCCCATCTGAGATTTTGGTAAAAAAAAAAAAAAAAAATTCAGCTTTGTTAAATCAAAAACCTAAAATAGCAATTTCTGGAGATATCTTCAGATCGAAATTATGCATCAAATGTGGCACCCATTTTGCGCCTAGCCCATCTCCTCCGTAAGGGGAGGGGGGGCACCCTCTCCCCTCCCTCCCCCCCCACGGAGATCCAGTATCCCTCAAGATCCCCATCACCTAATGCTGGTGCTCCCCCTGCCCCCCAGACTGACCCAGACTGAAAAGTCTGGTGACGCCACTGCCCAAAAGGGTTGCCTCCTGTTTAAAAAGCCTCCTTTAGTTGTAATGAGTAATGAGAAAAATATGACTTAAATTTAAAAATTACTGGACTCTCCAGTTGTCCAGTGGTCACTTTGAGACATTCATACATGTATATGTGGTCTCTTTTGTCTTCTTCATTGTCTTTTTTTTTTTTGGCAACAGGAGGACCAGCTTGGCCTTTCCCTTCTTACCCTAGAACAGCTGGAATCGGCTGAAATGCGCAAGAAAGTGGAACAGACAGCACACCAAGTATGACGGGGTGACCACAGTCTGGTTACATTCCTGCAGAGTTGGATGGGCAATAGAAGTCAGGGGTTCAGACTCCTGAAGAGGAAGGCCTTTGTTTGAAACTGATGATTTTTTATACACCCCCAGGGTCCTAGACTATTGTAAACTGACTACAATGTAGTGTGCTTTGTAAAGTTGTCTGATATAGGGCCTACAGACTCCAGTTTATGGAGATCTAAGTTTGAAAACCAAAGGTTTTTTCACAAAGGGTTTCAGATTATTACACACTTGCTACAGAGATAGCTCTGCAGCTCGATCTGATCAAGGCTTCACTCCAGAGTACAAAGATTTTGTTTTGACAACTAGACTTGTTTCCTCTAAGAGCCCGAAACTCTAGGTCTAGTGTGGAGCAAACACCAGACAGTGTCCTAAGCACTAGCGTCCCTTGTTAGTGAAGGGCAATCATGGTTGGAACAAAATTGTACAAGGGATTTTATTCAAAAGAAAAAATGGAACTTGAGTTTTTTCAAGATAAGTACTGTCATAAAGGGCAAGCTTCTGACTGGATTGGTGGGGCCTATTTTTTGTGGACAGTCGATTTGCTTACATATCAAAATATTGAGGGCAAGTACAAGCTCCCCACCCCAGCTCGTTGCTTGACTACTCATGTCCAGTCTGGTCTACTGACTATAATCCTCGAAAATAACTAGCACTTCTGAGGTTTTGCCATGCGTGCAACAGGTTGTGCATGTTCTGCAAGTTGTGGCACATACATTTTTGTAAATATATTGATTGATGGAGCAATGTGTATGTATTTAAACCTGCCAGTTGACCATTGTACTAACTCACTAATTACGTGATTTAGTAACTATTTCGTATTGCCATGTGCATAACCCTTACAGCAGTTTTGGAAGTCATTGGATATTATTAGTCATTATCATATTATTGCTAATTGGAACAGAAGTAGGGCATATGGGAATCAAAGGGACATACCCTCTGTTAGGGTTGAATCTCCTCTTTAAAATGACACCCATGATGATCATGTCATTACATTCACGGTTGACTGAGCAGTGACCAATTTTATGAAAGGGTCTATTTAGAGAATTGCGCCACTTTTCAATTGTGGTTTTTGTGGTGTCATTAAAACCCTAACTCCCACAAGCATGATTTACTAGGAACCGTACCCCATCCTGGCAAATTCCAACACCATATGGCAAATTGTACACATATTTCTGACTTAGTTTCTGGAGGTGTGCCAACCCAATGTAAAAGACTGTCAGTTTAGGGGTACTGTACCTATCCAGACAGATTCCAACAATACATGCTGTTGGGGTTCGATTGGTTGAGTTCTGTTGGGGTTAATCACATAGTGAAAGGCTGTGGTTGCCGATCAAGGCAGGTGGGGGGATTTTCAAGTCTTCGCTTGTGCTTGGTATATGGAATTTATTTTTATAATGTTGATAAACATTAAAGTTGGTTGAACAAATAAAATGAAGGCATTCTGAATCGTTTTGTTCTGTGTTGTAAACCCCTGAAGATGTCTGTTGTCTAACAAAATGGCAGAAGGAATCGGTTAATTTATTTTTAACTTAAATAATACAATTTGTATGTTTGATATTTGTTTCAGTGCATAGGCTTGTCTGCGCTTTATTGATTTCTCTTTTATTATTTATATTATTATTAATCGTTCAGAAGTGTGTCAAAATGGCATAGAAGTCGTAATGTAAGACCTCTTTTTTTTCTTTTTTTTCTTCTTTTTTTTTTGGTCGGTGTGTTAAGTGTGTTTTATTTGTTTGTTTGTTTTACATTTTTTCCCCAACTCATCAAGTGTATTTACGATTTCATAATCCTAGAACTACACGAGGGCGTTTGTTCGTACGACCCTACACATCAAACTATGCTACATTTAGACCCGCATTATTATAATAATTCCGGGAAATAATCATTTAGTAACAAAAGGGCAGTATTACTATTTTGGGTGCGTTCGATTAGCTTACACGTGTAAGTAAAACTTACACGGGGCTGTTCGCTTGGCCATCACGTGATAAAGATATCTGCCTTGTGGCGTCAACTGTCAACCCAGTGGCGTATCCGGGGGGGGGGCAGATGGGGTACCCCCCTCCGCACTTTTTGATTTTACGGAGGGCAAGTGTCGGGAGAAAAAAAAAACATGTCTACATTTCCCCGACATCACAAGCTGGATACGCTGCTGTGTCAACCACTGCCCCAGCTCGTACGTGAGCGCGGCCGCTCCCAAGTGTTAATAACTTATAAACGTAACCGGACGACTTCGAGGTTAGGATTGAAGATGGTGGGAACTTGAATACGAAGTGAGTACAATGGGGAGATTTTGACAAATATTAACTGTGTTTAATTTGGATGGACATGTGTTTCGATAATTCCCCCGTCAATAATAATTGATCTGGTTACAGTGATAAAACTAATTTACAAGTGAAGCAGACGAGAGTATGCCTGGTGAGTTTATGCTCATTTTCCTGCCCCCAAACAACCTTTAATATTATAATTGTCCTAGCATGCCGTACGCGTATACACTTGAGCGTTCGATCAGCCTCATAGCTCGAGTGTAAACCCGTGCATAAACGGGGAAGTTCCTCGAACTCGCCAAATGACACGAATCATCTGTACTGCAATACCGTGCACGACTAGACTGCGTGTGAGGCGCACCCAGTATACAATGCATGTCAAGGGTCGGAACCGTGGAGGCACGCAATTATGGTCCAAAGTTCCTTACCGCTGAAGGAGCTGGACCAGTTCTTTGCATAAACAGAGTTATAATTACATACGTAAGCCCAACAACGGTCATAGACAGGGAAGGTAGACATAGTGTGAGCGAAGTGTTTGTGAGGCGATCCACATCAAACCAAATCGCCTAACTCGGAGTCAGCGACCACTGGGCCGGCACAAACTCCACCTCGATCCTGCGATCTCGCTCGGCCGGTGTTCACGGGACCCAGTCGGCCATTACTGATGAGGCCTCGGTGGGGGCTTCATATGTATTGATGTGAGTAACTATTTCATTTCATCATAAAGCAAGCCCACGGGAACGGGGGTGCTGTGGGTGCTGCAGGTGCTGCAGCACCCCCAACTGTTTGGATTGGGGTGCTGAAATATGCTTCAGCACCCCCTACTCCCGGGCAAAAATGTGTTCCAGCCAGCAGTGTTCTACGACGTTGAAATTGCGCCGCTGCGCTATACATTATGCTTGCTCTTCAAATATCTCCTTCGTTTTGTTCGTTTCTAGTTTTGCCGCGGCTAAGCGCGGCGCTCCGAACGTCTAGCACAAAGTAACACTGTAAAATATCAGGAGGAGGTATTTTCTAAATCTTCAGGCAGTGCAGAATCGATATTTCTCTCAATGTATCTAAAATCATGACATGTCTATGATATTTCCGCCATGGTGGAAGCTTTGACCCGAAAGTTATAACCTCGGCCATGACAATGGTGGCAAAGTTGATTATGCTTGCCACGATTTTTTTCATTCGATCTTTCAATAGGGGCAAATGTTCATACCTTTCCCCTGAAGGTGTTTTTTTTTTTCATTTAAAAGTTTCATTGACGTTGCTAGCATTCTGTACTCAACATTAACAAATAGCAAGGTTCACACACATCCCAACCTAATAGGAGTGGGACGGGCTTCCATTGAAACTAGTTCCAGTGTAGTTTCGTTTTAATAAAAAGCTATTCATGTGTTATCGTTGCTAGCATTCTGTACTCAACATTAACAAATAGCAAGGTTCACACACATCCCAACCTAATAGGAGTGGGACGGGCTTCCATTGAAACTAGTTCCAGTGTAGTTTCGTTTTAATAAAAAGCTATTTGCCTTTCCCACTGCAAGTTTTTTCTCATACAAACTCAGTAGACCGATAAATCCTTGTCTAGCCCCAAACTCGCCACCTATCGATCATAAACATAAAGATGCATTTGGTCTGTTAGTCTTTTATATTTGCCTTTCCCTGTAACAAACAAATAACACTGCAAATATATCAAGAGATACATCGTTTAGGCCTATGTGAATATTTTTATAACAGAAAATTCACCGCTTCCAGTGGAACCATTTTGTTTTAACTTGAACCAAAAAAACACCCTTTCGGATTTTATAAGTTTAAGTATATACTTCAGTATATTTCATCACAGTGCATCCAGAATCCAACATTTTCAGGGGCCTTAAAGCAGGCCCCTGGCCCTGTGGCCCCACGCCGTAAGGGCTCGGAAAATAAAACAAAACATACACGACGGAATTTACTAAATGTAAGAAAGCAGCCTAGCAACAATAATATATACATGCGATGTCATGCATAATGATACAATTCTTTGTCCATAATTAAATGGAACAAAGAATGGAGATAAAAATACAGGGTTTTCGACTTTTCAGTACAGTAGAAACGTTATAAGAGCAACAGTATATTCTAAGCAAAAAAGTGAAATAAATTGTCTTTATAATCTCAAAAAACGTTTGCTAAAAAAGTCATATGAAAGTGGCTAGGAATCGCCTCATATTGCACCACAGAGCATCCATATTCCAAAACTTTTAGGGGCCCTTTAAGCCACGCCGTAAGGGCTTTGCGCTCCGCGTTCGCATTAATTTTGTCCGTCCTTTAGAAATTCCAGCACCCCCTGGCAACAGTTTGTTCCAGCGGGCTTGAAAATAAGGTTCAATAGTCCAAAGGTTCGATAGTCCGAATTGACAATAAGGTTCGATAGTCTGAAAAGACTCTATGATGGTCCGATGGTCCGAATCGACAGTAAGGTCTGTTAGTCCGAATCGACAATAAGGTCCGATAGTCCGAATCAACAGTAAGGTCCGATAGTCCGAAGAGTCATACTGACGAACCGTATTGCCCATTCGGACAATCGAACCTTATTCTCAATTCGGACTATCGAACCTTTTTCTCAATTTGGACTATCGAACCCTATCGTCTATTCGGACTATCGAACCTTCGGATTAATTAACCGTATTCTATTTTCGGACTAATGGGACCTTCGGACTATCGAACCTTCGGACTATCGAACCTTCGGACTATCGAACCTTCGGACTGTTGAACCTTCGGACTAACGAACCGTTGGACTAATGACCCTTCGGACTAGAGAACCTTCGTTCTATCGGGCTGTAACCATTACAACCACAATACCAGTGCAGCAAGTCATGTCCTGCAGTTTGTAAAGGTTTTTAGTTTGGGACGTGAAAAAAGACAAACAATTATCCATGATGCACAAGCACAAGTGTGTTTCTCGATTAAATACACCATCCTTGTCGTTGATGGACCGTCTATCCTATTGAAGTATCCATCAGACATCATTTTCTGTGTGACACGAGCAGAGCATCTCTGAAGGTCCACTGTGTGAGTAGTTTATCCTTTCGTGTTTCCACAAACCTGGATTGCGACTGAGATCATGCAAATAAATAATCTTTAAAAAAGCTTCATCTGTAGTCTTGTTTATTAATTATTAGAGATTTTGGTAAAAATGAACAGAAGTCTTTGTAGAAATTGTAGATATAATTCATCTTGCGTAAAATATACCTTTGCAAGTTTACAAACTTCCACAAAACGTATTATTTTGCAACATTGGAACGTATAATTGGTTTGAACATTTTACCTTTTTATTGCTTATGTGAACTGTTACTATCGTATTTCAGGACAGTCATCATGGATTGGACCGCTTGCATTATCTGCATGCAAACTACACCAGAAAAACTACGTTGTCCACAAAAAAGGTTTAAATTGTAACGCCGGAGAAGTATATGCTCAATTCCTGGCTAATGTTGAAGGGTTTAGGACAATAAATGCATTGCCAGTTGATGTAGAATACGGAGCCGAAGGGACAGTAGAAACTTTTGTGGAAAATAATGCCTCGTGGCATCATTCCTGAGGTAACATTTATGAGATAATCATGACGTAAGACATTGCATTTTAACGAATCATTGATCACAACAGGGGATAGGAGCGAGGGTCAAATGTACATGTACATACATGTTTAATTTAATACATTAAATTAGAAAACATCCCTCATTTTATCAAACTATTTGTATTTAAATCTTTTAAAGAACTAAGAACAAAATTGCCAACTGCACTGATTTCCTTGATCTCAGAAACGTATATTAAATGTAAAAAAAAACGATCCATGGCTTATTCCTAACTAATATCTCAATTTTAATGTATAAGTGTGTAATAATTAGCCGATGACGTCATAATGATGTAATAAATGGCCCTTCCCATCATCAAATTTTTGTATCCTACCTTGTTTTCGAAAAGGTAAACAATGGAGATACTTTGGTGTAAAAATGGTGCTTTTGTCCACCCGTGTCACGATTTTATCACTAAGGTACCTCACTTTTCCGCTTATCTTTGGAACAAGTTTAAACATTTAAGATACTAATAATCAATTACAAAAACTATTTTGGCATAGAATTTGAGCCTTTCTCTCTGACTTAAAAATAACATCTCACAATACCACATACTGTTTGCATGTTAAAACAAGGTGTCAAAGTGACTACCCAAAATCCATGATTTTAGCCGAAAAAACATGTCTTTTGACCAAAAAGGTTTTTTGACCCACAAAATCACCCTCAACTATATTCCATCCCAATGACATACCACTCAAATGAAAGATCTTGTTGTCCCCTTTAATTTGATACCAAATTTGTTGTTGAGATGCTTGCAGTTTGGAAGATCATCATTAATTTATATTTTTTTCATGTAATAATTAGCTGATGACGTCATAATGACGTCATACATGCCCTTTCCATCATCCATTTTTTAGCGTCCGTCTTTTTTTCGAAAAGGTATACCATGGAGATGCTTTGGTGAAAAAATGGTGCTTTTGTCCACTGTGTAACGATCCTTTGCATTTTTGTTACTAATGTACCTCACTAAAATATCTCCTTCGTTTTGTTCTTTCTAGTTTTGCCGCGGCTAAGCGCGGCGCTTCGAACGTCTAGTACAAAGCAACACTGTAAAATGAACACTGAACAGTGGATTCAGGATCTTCGAGGGGTTTGGCTCGTTTGCTAGGAAGTCCATATGATTCTTCGGGGAGGGATGGTGACGGAATGAGGCGGCAACTTTGCAGTCAAATCATAAAAAGACCGAAGGCCTAAAATAATGAATCAGATGTGAAATATTGAGTGATAAAGGGAATGTACAACATTTGCTTTTGCTGCAATTTTCAGAAATAAATGAATTTCGAGGATCAGTATGTTATAGCAAAAGTTGTTGAAATGACTCGTTCCAGGTTTTTGGGCTGGTAGATGCTGGAAAAACCAAGAGAAAACCAATCGTTTTCTTGTTGTCTGGTTCCCTGACCCCACTTAAGATGAATAGGAGCAATTTATAGACTTTCGGGTATTGTAAGGTCAGAGAATCAGTCTAGAAGGCTTGTACTCCTTCACAGGTGTGTAATCACTTGAAAATAAAATGCGGAATAACTAATTAGGAAAATTAGGAGCAGTTTTTGAAAAAAAGCCAGTTTTCTCCAACGCTGGTCGGCCGACCAGCGTTGGAAAAATAACATTTTTCTTGAAAATGTCAACACACCAGCAGCCACGATTTTACAGGATGCTTTAGACTGTTATTCCCTAACAATCCAGTTAGGTATTTCGTGATAATTTCGTTTTGTGATGTTTGCAAATGTTGTATGTTTATAATAGCTATCCCCATCACCCTTGGACCCACCAATGACGTGATTGATTTGCACCATTTCCATAACGGCTTCGATGTCCCTATCATGCCATAGTCTATGGCTACTTGGTTACGGTGTTTGACTCATGTACGAAGGTGCGTTGGTTCGAACCGTTCCAGGAACATGGTGTTTGTGCCCTTGGGTAAGACACTTAACTACAATTGCCTCTCTCCACCCAGGAGTATGAATGGGTACCTGTGAGGGTCGAGGACCGATTGAGCGCTGATATCGGCTGCCACGTGGTCCCATGGCCTGATGATGAACGGGGTAATAATTGTAAAGCGCTTTGAGATCGTTGATACGATGGAAAGTGCTATAAGCACAATTATTATTATTATTATTATTATTATTATTATTATTTACTTAACATTCTTGGCTGGGTTCTTTGAAGCATTTATTCGATGATCGGGCAAACGAGATTACCGATTTAGAATTGTTCGAATTAATATTCGTTATTGGGTGATCAGGCACAATCACCGTTTTGAAATGGTAAGAATTGATCTTTCTTTGTTTCTTTATGGGTTTTTTCCCCAGACAATAATTCTCCGCCGGTTTTGTTCTAAACAATAGCCCACACAGAAGAAATTAGGGAAATGTTGCGGTAACACCATGAAAATAATATATTTTTTGAGTTGTGTGGTTCTGAGAGGAATTTGTTTTAATTCGACGATTCGAACAGAGTGCTCTGTTCGTCATCAAGTCTTAGGAGACTGATGACGAAGTCCCCCTGCCCCACAAGAGCGCCCTCAATAGGTCCTCAGGTAATCATTATCATATCCAGGCGTGAAAAGGCGATTCGAGTGTAATTACGACTATTGGAAGATCCAAAGCATGTGATATATGTACTGGTTATTATTTCCGCCACTGACCTCCGCCAAGGAGGTTGCACGGGCGTTGGTTTATGTCTGTGTGTTGGTTGGTTAGTATGTTTGTCTGTGAACAGGATAATTCAAAAAGTTCTGGACGGATTTTCATGAAAACTTTGTATACAGGTGGTCCTTGGTACAGGTACAAATCGATTAGATTTTGGAAGTGATCGGGGTCTGCGTGTGGATACAGGATTGTTTAAAGAAATCTTCACCCACGTACAGCCCTCCTTGGTTTTGTACACGAATTTCAATCGGGGCTATCGGTCAATCGTGGACCCTTAATTGTGCCCTGACCCTTTTGTCCGTTATAGTCCACGATTGCCGGTGTTTACATACTCACACTCGCACACGGGTTTGTATGGTGTAAATCGAGGATTTTCTATTGTTCCTCTTCTCTTGTCCTGTTTTTTTGGCAACAGCTCTCATTGGTTTTGTACACGTTTTCTAATCGAGGTATTTCCTGTCCTCAGTTCATCGATGATGTTGCACGTGCGTGTCCACACAGTAATTTACACCATAAACACGCAAAACACCATAAACACGTCGTAAGTCCGACGCCTCTTAAGTCCGAAATTTCGGAATTATGAGGCGTCAGATTTATGAGGCATTCGGCCTCAGCTCCGACGCCTCATAATTCCGACAACGGACAACTAATGATGTTTCGGACTTATGACGCGTCGGAGTTATGAGGCCTCGGACTTATAGGGCGTCGGACCTATGGGGTTCCCAATTCTAGAGAGGCCCCCAATTTTGATTTGTGTACAAAACATATGGGGGGTCTTCCGAAAAAGTTAGTACAAACAAAAGAGGGACAATAGGGGTATCCCCGATTGCTGGCAAATACATGCTAGCGTGTGTTTGTGGGTAGATCACGGGGCCAACGCACAGCAGCTGTGGCAGCTTGCTACAGATCGTCGCGCGTGGGTGGCTCTATGGTAGCAGACCAGTAAATAAACTTCCATAGACCCTAATGGTAAATGCTCCCACTTCAAAAATTCGGGAAAAATACTCACAACTCTCCAAGGTATTCGAGACACACATCAAATTAAAGCTTATTTCATCATCTTTCATTTTCTTTTCAACTTTTTGGGGGTCAACTGATGACTTTTAAGAGAAATTTCCATCTGAAGATGATCACCCCTGAAAATAGTCCTGAAGCCCATCGCCATTTTGAAAAACGATGCCTACACTCCATTGCAAAATAGAGCGCTTTTAGGGTCCAAATTACATCAAAATTACACAGAACTGCAAGCTCCCAGTCCTGTGCACGGCTTCCACCCATATTTTTTACAAACCCTCAAGTTCATGGCCCACAGCATGCTCAAATACCGAAGATTTTGAGGGCATGCAAATCGTGATTCCGGCGCAGGCAATTTCGGACCGATTTACTGGTCTGCACCCCTATACGTTTCACACAATCGGATACATTTAAAGTTAAAAATGGCTGTGCAGGCTAGAACAATATAAAATTATTGCATTTATTCATTGTATATTTGTGTAAAATCCGAAAATAGAACTTCCAGGCATAAATATTTCTCTGAATACAAGTAGGGCGAAAATGCTTCGTGGAAAAATGAGGACAGTTTATAACAAAACCAAATGGCGTAGCCTATTTGGTTATACATGTTTCGAGTAGTTATCATAGCAATCGTGAACTATTAGTTCTAAACTTTTACTATTTGGTTATACATGTTTCGAGTAGTTATCATAGCAATCGTGAACTATTAGTTCTAAACTTCTTTGTATATATATTTTTTCGGGGGGGGGGGCTTGCATTTATTTGCTGATTTTTTTTCTCCGTTTACTATTGGATTTCCTCGGCCCGTTTGGAATGGTCTGGCTTACTAACAACATAAATATTTTCCAATATACGTTGATTCCCTTTTTTATTTAACCCAAGAAACGGTTTTTGAGGTTATTTTTTGTTGTTGTTATTTTGTTATTTTCCATTTTTATGCAGTATACAAACATTGCATAATAAATAAATGCAGATGTGGGTGAAAACGTTGACTTTGCCTCGCTAATTTCCACTGATCAACAAAACAATTATTGTACAAAAGCCATGTTTAACGCCAGCTGTTGCAGCTTTTGACTCATTTTATAAGTGACATTGTACATGTACTACATCTCAAAAACAGAAATTACACATGCGACACGGCGACTGTCTACACCGATGGTTACACAATAGTTGCAATGTGCTGGTAAAACGCCCGCTTATAAGCGTATACGTAAGCCGTACTTTTCATGTTTCATAACACAAATGCTGGCAGCCTGTGCAGTAAGCGGATCGGTCATGTGAAAAAAAACCAATGAGCTATTAAATGGCCCCAAGGCCTTTTGATAGCTCTGTTTTCCTATCTACTTCATCTTTCTTGAACACCAGAGAAATTTTAACATCACCCGGCGATAGGTTCACACTGCAAGCCTGACCTGTCGACTTTGAGCACGGATCCTAGACACCAGAATAAACGACTGTTCTGAGCTCTAGTACAAGATGCACTCAGTGGACTTGCCTTAATTGGTTAGACGCGTGATAACGGGCATTAATACCCGTTGGCGCATAATCGCGAATTTTCCAGATGTGCCATTGTGTTGGGTTTTTGCACGACATCTAAAACGGAAATATTCATAAAACTGTAAGTCAAACCACTTCTTATTTAAGATATTTTCGTCTAATTTTCGTGAAATTTCATGTTAAAATTTTGATACGCAAACGTGTGCAAACGAATCTGGAAATTTCACGAAAAATAGACATCTGAAAAAGGCAGCACTTTCTGATTAGCCTATAAAGAGGGTGAGTATGCTTCTAAAGCAAAAATAAACTACAAACTAAGCCTAAATGTGAAAATCAAAATTTGACAAAGTTCGACATGTTTTTGTACATGGTGGAAGTGTGGCCTTTATTTACGGAGGTAGTCCAGTAAATTGGCCACATTTATGGGGCTAGATTTTCAACAGCATTTTTGGGAGCCTGCAACTTTCTTACTTGATTTCCCAGTAGCGACCATGCTTGGGCACTGTCGCCAGGTTCGTCTTCTGTGTGTACGTTTGTCGTTGCGTGGTCGTCGTCATTTTACCCCATGATTTCCCTTAAAAAAAAACAGCCCTCTTTCCACAAAATTAATCCTGAAGGTATTCGACATGGTGTCAGCGTCATCTGAGGCCAACAAGTTAAAAGTGGGTTTTCGTTCTCTTATAGGAACGGGGTCCTAAATTCCACAATCATGGTATTAGAAAACATTCCCAATATATCTTATGCGTTAAGGCGGAGTTAGAGTGCGATGCAGCCGCGGATCCAGAGGGGTCGAACCCCCCCCCCCCCTCCCTGCCCTGGCACACACAAAAATAACAGTTATAATAATAATAAAAAGATGACATTCTCCAGGGGTTATAATCTGTATCTGACGGGCCTGACCCCCCCCCCTGCAAAAATTCCTGGATTGCCCCTGCAAAGGTTTTCGCTAATTTTATGCATTCGTTGTTCGAATTCAGCTACAGAACGGCCACTGAGACACCAACATGTACCGTGGTTATTCTGTCGGCAAGAATCGTGGTTATTCTATTAGCGGGTACTGTATAAAGAAACATTTTTCTGTGCATTTGCAATACTTATATAAACCCAAATATTTGTTTTACATCCATGAAATGTTTACTCATCATATCAATTTCTTCGTGCTTGTTTTGTGACTTTTTAAGACATGTTACGTTTACGTATTACTTTTATATAGGTTTTCCCGGCCAATTTCGCAAAAATAGCATTCGAATTCATCTTGATAGTGGCCAATTTGAAGCGAAGTAGCGCCCTGCTGTCATTCCCTTGGTCCGTATTAGATTTCAAGCGTTCAAATTCGTTTTAAGACCTGACATTTTCATGTTTAACACATCCTAAATTGAAGTTTTGTCATTCGGTTTAAGTAATCATTCCATTTAGAAGCCGGTTTGGTTGAGGGTCATTTGCATGAGATTCTTGTTTTCGTTTTCATTTCCGCGCATTCTATTTAGCACTTTTTCATTCAAAATAAAAGTCAACGAAGGTATACGATGCGATGCGAGGCTTTTCATTTCTTTCACCCTTTTCATTATTTCTGCTTCATGTCGTGGTCCATTTTTGTGTTTCTGGCTCCTTCTCTTGGCAGGTTTTCCCGTCTGCCAGATCTCAGATACGTTGCTACAATTGACCTGGCAGTAGATATCTGTTTATGTCAAGATTGTCTGCAATTTCAATATAGTCTTGGGCATCAAACGAGCACGGTCTACAATTGAAATTCTCATGTAAACCTAATGGTTTCATTACCAAAAATGATTAATAATATAGGTTTTCCCGGCCAATTTCACCAAGTTTTCATTCAATTTAACGCCTGGCTCATTCGATTTAGATTGAAATTGAAAGATCATGCAGATCGGGTTTCGACAATCAAAAAGAATCATTCAATTTTACTATCCGAGCATTCTATCGCCTTTTAGCTTCACTCGTCCCCATCAAAGATGCATTTATATTAAAAGTATCGCGTTGTTCAATCAATTTCGTCTAAACCATTAGTAAGGGGTTGATAGGGCATTTGTTTTCATTAATGGGCAAACATGTTTCACATTTTGTCAAACATCTTTTAAGACTTCATGTTATACGTGTCCGTATTCCTTAGCGTAAATCATATTTGATGACTTCAAACCGTACATTGACTTTCTTTCTTAAAGGGAATGTGCAATGAATTTTTCTCAGGAATTCTTTGTGCGCAACTCTGTGAAATGTAAGAAAACTACACATTTGACAACACTTTTTGGGTTTAATCTTATTGCAAATTAATGTGCACTTCTTTAAGCATTTAAAAGTTTCCATGTTTTTCCGGACTAACGCTGTTACTGTGATGTCATTTCAGGAAGACACTGTTCAGTTTAGGGTTTTTTCTTTCAAATTATTCCTCCAAAATTTGCTAATTAAAAACATTTGTGGGAAAGGGATGGTCATTGGCTTACTGCCATGTACTGACACATCATATAATCACCAAATATATAAAAGAAATTTATGACGGCAAAATATCCAAAATTCTAGCAACTTTTTTTGCTGAAATAGCCGTGTAACATTAATCATGCTCGGAATGCCATCACAGGTTTTCTAATGAATATAAAACTTTGCATTAGCATAAAAACGGAGAAGGCACCACAAATTCGCATTGCCCCGAAAATAAGAGGGGACACTTAATGAAAATGTTTTGTGAACGGCGCTTACATTTTAAGAATCTTGTAAGTCGCATTGTTAAGTGGGGTGCTTACTTTTTGTGACTTTTTGTGAATACGGTCCCTGGAAATGTGGAGGGAATGTTGTTGGGTCCGGTCCGTCCTTGGTTCCCCCTAATAAAATGCTGGTGGCCCTGCCCCCCCTCCCCCGAATGAAAAAGATCCTGGCTACACTACTGATTGCAACTCAACGCAGATTATCGGGAAACCGATGCCTCGTAGAACTTGGCCTGCATGGTTGCCGAGCACACTCATGTAAAGTAGTTCTCTTTATTAAGAGGTTTATATGTGTTGTAGTGTGTATCTTCTTCGTCGATATGGAAACTAAATGCGGAGTTTCGAAAGTTAGAGAGTGCTGCCGAAATTTGAAAGTTGCCAAAATGTCAGGAAGAAAACCCACTCTATCCGGTTAGTAAGTATGACGTCATTTCAACTTCAACCACGCCCATTACACACAGAGTAGTCATTGAAAGTAGTGGGCGTGTTTAGCCAATGGGATCTTGTGGTACGTGCGCGTGTATGACGTAGTCACTTACGAACCTTATCCGGTTCGTAAGTGTGACGTCATCTCAACTTACTGTACATGGTGTAGCATGGCACCAATGGAACCGGAAGTTAACGCAACTTGAGTGTTTATCCAATGGGCGCTCGTAATCAGTGGTGCGTGCGCGTGTATGACGAAGTCACTTACGAACCGGATAGGCTAGTAAAGTTTCAATAGAAAACAGAAAAATTGTACCCAGTTGATAAGCTGGTTGCAAGTTTGTTAGGGTTTTGTTTTTACAGAAAATAAACTATTTAGTCGACGGAGCAGTTTGGATGTCGGAATTTTAAGGTCGCAGGAAATTGAACGTGTTATCTCGTGATTCTTGTTGCAAACGAACCGAGAGTTAGGCCATCAGCCTGGGGGTTTGGCCAGTATCAAATCAGGGCATAAATGATTATAATGCGCATGCGCAAGGTATACCGCCCCTAGAGTGGTAAGAAGCATTTTGATGGACATTTTGAAAAAAGGGTGATAACACCCAAAAAACTGCCACCGCTTCAATGCTATCACATATTTTCCAACTCTAGAGGTGTATACCTTGCCAAAAATCGCTATGACGATTATTCCCCTCATTTTGATACCGGTGGCCAACATTTTAGACTGAGGCTGATGGCCTAGGTGCTGTCTTGATCTTTTATATTTCTCACCCACTTGCTACGCTGATTACAGTGATTATGTTAGGTAGAGGATAAATGGTCGGAGTTCGGCATAATCATCCCACGAATGGGGGTTATTGAGGGTGTAATCCGACTCAAACCGTTGCCTGCGATGGCTCTTCTATTATTACCCCACTCGGGTTTTTTTCACAAAGGGAGCGTCATTGTTCACTTAAATACAATGTGCAAGGGATTTCTGTTGTTAATGGAAAAAACACACGCTGACTGCTGAAAATGGAACAAGAGGCGCCATGCATCTGAGGAGGTCAGCCACCTTCTATTCCGATTGTTTGTCTGGATCCGCTGGTTGGAATACATGTACATGTATCAGCGCAACGTGTCGTGATAGTTACATGAACAACAATGACAATTTTAATCTACACCATGAAAACCAGGTTGGGAGTGCCGGTTATACTTAACGATCGACTCATTTCATGTCATTATTGAATCGAATGTTGATATTTTAATTCGCGTTGTTTTGTGTATTAAATCGACAGCAAAGCCTGGTAGAGTAAATTGTTTGCATCATGGCGAAGTCAGGCAGCGTGTATATCCCGGAGACCGAGCCTCCATACGGCTGGGTAGTCGTAGCGAGCAGTCACGTCGTCTTCATTCTCTGGACGGGCTTTGTCAAGACTATCGGGGTTCTCCTGCCGTCGCTGATGGACTTCTACCACACCGATGCCCTAGCTCTGGGTTGGATCACGGCTTCATTTTGTGCGACGAACAACATAGCCGGTAACATTCCAACATTTTTCTTTCAAAGCCCAAGGATTTTCCGAAAGTAATAAATGTCAATATCTGCCGCCACTTTTTCACCCAACCTCTTTGATGCATGACTAATCATTGTAAATGATCGTGTCAAAAACATTAACGTGGGACTGAGGAGCATTCCCAAATATTCAGGCCCGATGTAGGGTTGTATGAAGAGTAGTTTGTTATAACTTTGTAGTTAAGTCTGAAGAAGCAACATGTCCCCAGTTCAATAGTTTCCAAGAAATCCACAAGTTGGAATGGAGGGCAGTGTTGTAGTCGATCAAGTCCATTACAAGTTACCACAAGACCTATGAATTTCATCATAATAAAGTCCTCAAGATGCAATTGCTTGGTTCTTCTCGTCAATCCTTTAAGGGTAAACGGATACACGAGAACGGGAACCCGCTAAATTTTGGCTCCCTGAATTTGCCCTCGAGGGGATCTTCGGCGCTCGACACTTGGCCCTATGCGCCTTTTGCAATGACGTGATAAATGTCTTGTCATTCTAAATCTGTTGAAATTGGAACATTCAAATGAATAGACTTTCTTTTCAAGCATCAATGTTATGTATTTCTAATATCTTGTTTTCTGTAATATCCTACGAAACTTGTTTGTGGAACAATGGACCCCACATTCATTTAAACACACTCGACCAAAAAAGAAAGTCCCCCCTTAATACTTTTTTTGTCTAACTGAAAAACTACTGGGCACATCTTGCTCAAGGTACGACTGATCAGGATAAAACTTCCTTGGCAATCCAGCCATATTCTTTGTTTGGCCCAAAACGGTGATAATGTGTACAAAATGATGCAATTTATGACAAATGGTACCGAAAAAAAGTTGCACTTTTGTGTACGTGCAAGGTGGGTGTGAACCACAAGTTGCACGTATACAAAAGTGCAACTGTTTTCGGTAACATTTGTCATCAATTGCATAACTTCGTACACATAATCACTGTTTTGGGCCAATTAAAGAGTATGGCTGGATTGCTAAGGAATTTCTGTACTGATTAGTTGTTATTTGAGCGAGAGGTGCTCAGTAGTTTTTGAGTGGGACAATAAAGTATTGGAAGGGGGACTTTCTTTTTTGGTTGAGTGTAAAACTGATTTCTACTTTCTTCCCGCCTCTGCAGCTGTGTTTGGCAGTGTGTTGAGTGTCCTCATTGGCGGTCGCCAAGTGGTCATCCTAGGCGGTCTCATGGCAACCAGTGGTCTATTGATAGCATCAATCTCCAGCAGTCTATATCAGTTTGCTCTAGCGCTCATCTTGCTCACTGGTAAAGAACAAGGGGATATCGACCTTCTAATTTCTGGGGGGGGGGAGGGGAAGAGGGTCGGGAACAGTTTAACCAAAGGGTTGCGAAGCTTTGTGATCTCAATGAGTATTTCGTTATTGTTGTTTTTAGGTCTCAAGGATCCCAACAGATGACAAAGTGCAGAACAAAACTTAATATTAGTCAGAGCTAAAGATTCATTCTCAACCTCAAAAAAATATGAGTGAGACTTTGGCAAATTAAGGAGGATCGTCGTATTCCCTATAATTTTTTATACTCGCTGCCATCACCGAGTTTATTTTTTAAATCGTCATGAAAGTGCGCACTCATGCACAATATTAGATAAATAAAATCGTGATAAAAAGGGACATTGAGTGCAAGGAATCTGGGCAGAATTAATTCAAGCTTGCCCTTAATATCACTTCGAAAAAGTCGTACAACTATATCGATCGATTGATCTTTACTGAAGCTGTGGTTGTTGTTTTGCAGGAAGTGGCTTTGGGATGGTAATGTGCGTCTGCAAGGTTCATCTTGGATTGTACTTCAACGAACGTCTGGCCTTTGCTTCGGGTATTGTCACGATGGGCGTACCGGTGGGTTTGATCATTTTCCCGGCGTTTGCTGAGCTGCTCCGCATCACGTATGGCATACGGGGGACTTTACTCATTCTAAGTGCGCTCACCATGCACCTCGTAGCGTGTGGAGCCTTACTGCGCCCATCTTTTGGCGTCAGTCGCCAACAACGAGGGGGAAAAGAAGGCTACGCGCTGATAAAATCTTCAGAGCTCGAGGAACAATCCCATCCTTGCCATATACTGAGAACACACCTGGCGGTACTTCTGGACGTTAAACTACTAGCTAGCGTGGACATGTGGATGCTGATCGTGTGCTACACGCTGACCTCTTTCGTGAACGATTCCTGGATCACCTTCATGGTGTCCAACGCCGTCTCGAAGGGATTCAACAATTACGTGGCGACGACTTTCAGCATCACCGCTGGCTGCTCCGCCGTGATCTTCAGCGTGCTTCAAGGCATCATCATCACCCGTGGAATTGCTGGTATCCGCCCTGTCACGGCGGTGGCCACTGCCATCGGCAGCACGGCGTTGTTTCTGAATCCCTTTCTCACTAGCTACACGGCCATTCTTGTTGCCGTCGTGATGTACGGCATATCGCTGGCTGTTCTGAACCCCAGCTTCGTCTCTCTAGCGATTGAAACTCAAGGACGAGAACGCGCCTCAAAGGCCTTCGGCTGGATGGGTCTCTTCTCGGGGATTTTCAGACTCCTTTTTGGATTCTCAACCGGTACGTGGAGTACAAAATACAACCTGGTTTCAGGGGAAGTACAATGTAATCCGAAATTATTGGTCCCGAGGAATTGGTTGAAGTTTAACAACCTTTCAATGCAAAAAGAAGGAGTAACCAAATCAGCTAACACACGAGGGACCAGTAATGTTACCGCCACTATGTCCAGAAAAAGAGATGAACTCAAGTAGCCATGTCCAAAACCAAGGATTTAATCCCTCTGTTACAACTGATAGTGTAGTAACCAATGGATAATGTATCACTTACCGATAATGTCACACAAATTGACCGATACTTGTATCAGTAACCGATAATGTAACAAAAATTGACTGATAGTATAGTAAATGTTACTACACTATCAGTCAACTTATTGTTACAGTATCGGTCCTAACCGATAATGTAACAAAAATTGACTGATAGTGTAGTAAACATTTTTTACTACACTATCAGCCAAAAAATGACTGAGTCTGTGTAGTAAATGTTACGACACTATCAGTCAATTGTTGTTACAGTATCGGTCTTAACCAATAACGTAACAAAAATTGACTGATAAACATTTTTTACTACACTATCAGCCAATTTTTGTTACATTATCGGTTAGTGATACTGGATCGGTCGATTTGTGTGACATTATTGGTTGGTGGTACATTATCCGTTGGTTACTACTTTATTAGTTATCTTGCGAGCGCGAGTGGAACACGGTATTATGTGGTGCGTCTGTGTCCCACATACCACGAAGGCCGAGTGGTATGTGGGACACAGACGCACTATATAGACCGCTTGCAGACGCGTTCGATAATTGACGCACGAAGGTGCGCGACGCCATATTGTGGGACAAAATGTGCATGGATAGATATGCGCTTGTCCCACAACATGGCGTCGCGCGCCTTCGCGCGTCGATTATCGAACGCGTCTGCAAGCGGTCTATTCTCCGTGTTCCACGAGCGCGAGCGCGATAACGAATTTATCTTCAAGCAAACTTGATGCACAATAAAGTTGGAACACGCATGCTGTACGCGCAACTTTTGAATTCACAGTGAATTGTGCAGCACTAATCGCGTCAGGTAGGCTTAGAATAGCGCAATACGCGGAGTGCGGTATGGACCGTGGCCGTGCGGTATGGTTATAGGCCTATGTGGCACGGCTTGTTGCCATGGATCGACCAATCAGGATCGAGGATTCAAGTTTGCTTGAAGATAATATCAGTTGTAACACCTCAAACCAACCCTGCGTGACCCAATACGTAACAAGACCAGTTACGTACCAACATTAAATATGTATTCCTCGTGCTATTTTCAAGTTTTATCCCGAAAAATACATTCCTTTTCTAAATAGCTATATTTTTTTAGCCATACAAAAGTTATTCACTGTTAAATGAGACATATGTACCCTTATCTACCCCGTTCTCGGCAAACTCCCGCCGAACAATCAGTATCAATATTGAACGGACTAGGAGCCAGTCTTCTCGCCAAGCGGGTCAGTTTGAACGCAAAACAGAAAACATTTCTCGGAGGTTTGCACACGTCAAAAAAAAAGGGGGGGGGAGTTGTTTCATTGGGGGGAAAATACAAGTTGAACAAAGAAAGCACCGCTCCACCGACCTGCCTGATTCCCCTTACGATTATTAGTTGTTTCACTGTCTCCAATTTTCAGAACATCATTTTTAAATCTACACACTTGTTAAACTAACGTTCCGTATCATCTTTTCGCATCCACAGGTCTCCTTCGCGATATCACAGGATACTACAACGCTACCTTCATCTTGCTAGGAGCTATGTTGGCCATCATTATACCTACGCTTTTCTTGGATACGCTGGTGTCTAAAATACTGGAACATCGGCTGGCGTTAGTAAAACAACGATGAAGAAGCATAGACACTTATGCCTCACTTATGGCTGTATCAGTCTGAAAAGACATCTGACTAACATGAGGGACAATTAAATGATACGATCACACCAGGCCCACATGTCTCTGCTATAGATCACCAGCGTCTTGGGTCAAGACTAGATAGGACGGGGACCAGTGTATCCCTCTGCGAAGTGAATTGTCAAGCCCCAAACTATTCGAAATGTGTGCACTAATTATTCCAAAATTCAAAAGTGAATATCCGTTTTATTAACTCCCAGAAAGAAAAAGCAATTTATGGAAATATAATCCAGTATTTTCTTGATAAAATTCGAATATAGCACGAACAGTGCATCAAGCTCATAATCGAATTATCATAATGCAGAAGAGGTGCTGTTTTTTTGCTTAGTGTTGCTTCTGCTCTGTTAGCTAATAAGCGATGTTGTTTTACACATAGTCGTGAATCGTTGCATTTTACCACCTGCTATTTCTGTCTGAAAAGATATTCGGTTTCATTTGGGAATCATATTTCCCTTCAAATAACATTGTTAGTAGCCTTTAATTTCAAGACGAGAAAATATCAAACGGAAATTTGATGATACCGTCTGCAAATTGGCATTAAGTCTATGTTGATGAGAGTATTCGTTTTGTTTTTTACATTTTTGTTTACATTTGTTGCCCGGAGTTCCCGTAACATTAAAGAGGAAAGGTAAATCAAGAATTTGGTCATGAAGCTTCATGCTGAAAAGCTTTTGGTCAATAAGCAAAACATTTCCGGTATAAAATATCCATACATGGAGTACGCCCTCTCCACTTTACGTCTTATTTTGCACACAGATTGGTTTGTACAAAATAATGAAGGTTTGCACAGTGGCGCACATAGGATTTGTTTCTTTCTTTTTTTCTTTAAATTTGAATTTTTTTTCAAAAAATTTTGCCCAAAATTTTTGGCCGCAGAAAAAAATTGTTTTTTTTGTTGTGAGGGGCGGCCTATTTTGACGTTGGTGGCGCTACTTACACCCCTATTTTACTACTCGAAAACGGGCCACATTCATATCACCAAGGCCAAATCGTGGGACTAAAAAAAATTAAAAAATTGACAACCTCTGGGGGGGGGGGGGGGGCCAAACCCCCCCGAGGGCCCCCAGGTGCGCCACTGGGTTTGCATGACATGAAATTTAACTAAAACATATTTTGTAAAACTATTAATGCTGCGGAATTGTATGACAAAAGGGACACTTTCACCAATATCGGGGCGCAATTATGCTGTATGTTAAATTTAAGACATTTGCCCTTCGTATTTTTTTGTATTTTTCCAAACGAGGTTATATTCTGTACATGCATGTTTTTTTAGGTCTGTGTGCCAGTATAGTAACAAAATAATGATTGCGTATCAGTGGCGTATTCAGAGGGGAGGGGGGGGGGGCGAGGGGGCACTCTGCCACCCCCCCGCGGATTTGTTTTCACAACATTTTGTGTTAAGCAATTATTTCAATAAATGATTCTAAGAGTTCTGACATCAATCACACAAAAAGAAAACCCGCTCCAAACCATAACAATGCGCCGTGAACATGGGTATAATTTGCATTATAATAATGGTCAGTTTTTAAAGGTGGTAACCGCCCCCCCCCCTCCCCTCCCCCGCTTTTTGATTTTACGGAGGCCAAGTGTCCGGAAAAAAAAATCATGTCTACATTTCAAAGCGGATGTGCGGTTGCCCCCCCCCCCCCGACATCCAAAGCTTGATACGCCACTGTTGAGTATTGTGTACACGATTTTTGCCATAGCCTGTGCATGCTCTGCACGAATCAGCCCACCATAGAAATGAATATGTATGACTGAATTTGAATAAAGCTCTGTAACCTTTGTTATTTCTTGCGTTTGTTGTCCCAGTCTAGTGCGTTTGAAGATTGCGCGGTAGTCACGTACAAGTAATGCCTGGAGAAAATGTGCATTCCCGCGAAACAAAAGAATAGGGTGTGTCGATCTCCAGCAACACGCATTTTAATGGCGTAGGGCCTATAGAGGTGATTTTGAAACCAGGATTTATCTACAGACAACCGAAAACAAAAACAGGCAAACAAGACACAATCTGTCTGTAAGTATGGTTTATTCCTACATAATATATTGGGTTTTTTGATGTGTGTAACTGTTTATCTTACATTTCGGAAAGAATGTAGTCCGAAAATGTGTGACTCTCAATACTGTGTGGAAAGAATGTTGCAACCTGACGCTGCTTTTTTTCTTCATATATCATCTCAATAAAGGTCAGTCATTGCAAAAAATGATGACAAGACATGAATCTGGGACTGAGAAACATTTCCAATTTTGTTAGGAAATACTTAGAAACTTTTCTTGACTCTCCATAGACTCCCCATAGCCGCTGAAGTGGCGTCAGGTTGCAACATATTTTCCTAAATGTCCGTTGATAGTCTGGTGAGTGGTGTGATAAAAATTAAAATGATCTTGTGACGTTGTACACCAACATGCCTAATTTTCCTTGAAATGGATCTAGATGCATTCAATTATAGTGTTCATGACATATTCCCATGCATGGGCGGATCTAGAGCATTTTTTTGTGGGGGAGGGGGTGGGGGAAGGGGAGTGGGCCGCAGGTAGCCCCATAATTGTGGCCAATTTACTGGACAACCTTCGTAAACATAGGCCACACATCCACCATGTACAAAAACATGTCGAACTTTGTCACATTTTGATTTTCACGTTTAAGCTTAATTTGTAGGTTTTTTGCTTCACCCTGTTTATAGGCCAATCATAAAGTGCTGCCTTTTTCAGATTTCTATTTTTCGTGAAATTTCCAGATTCGTTTGCACACGTTTGCGTATCAAAATTTCAACATAAGATTTCATGAAAATTAGACATCCAGAAAAGGCAGCACTTTCTGATTAGCCTATAAAGAGGGTGAGTATGCTTCTAAAGCAAAAAAAACCTTACAAACCAAGCCTAAATGTGAAAATCAAAATTTGACAAAGTGCGACACGTTTTTGTACATGTGGAAGTGTGGCCTATGTTTACGGAGGTAGTCCAGTAAATTGGCCACATTTATGGGGCTAAGTCTGGTGAGTGGTGTGATAAAAATTAAAATGATCTAGTGACGTTGTATACCAACATGCCTAATTTTCGTTAGTGTTCATGATTATAGTTTTCATGATGGCATATTCCCATGCACGGGCGGATCTAAAACATTTTTTGGGGGGTGGGGTGTAGGGTGGGGGGGGAATGGGCTGCAGGGTGACACACCTTTACGATAGGGGGCCCCCATTGTCTTGTTTCACCTTTTATTGGTACAAAATGCATCTGTGTATCACAAATTCATAGGACACGATTTAAAACCAACATTTAAAAACAACATTGGTATTCACCCCTTTTCTGCTATAGATAGGCCTAAACAAAATGGTCACTGGTTCGTATATGGGCCTGGCGGCAAGATGCGAAAGTAATTTATTAAAAATGTACAGGATCCAAAATATTCGGATCATTTTCTCTCAAGTTCTCTGGGATTTGTCGTGATTTTCTTTAATTTAGAATAGCCCCTAAGATCGTCATGCATCGGCATTTTTTTTCTGACCTACGTGTTTTTTGGGGGGCTACAGAACAAAAACTTCAAAAATTGCTTTCGCCCGTGCGAATGAGAGGGCAAATGAAATCAGCAGGGATCCTTTCCGCATCAGTGGCAAAAAATAAACGAGTGCCTCAGGGTACCCGTCCACCAAATTTCGGGCCGAATCGCGTTGATATCGTGCGTGGCTACAACTGTGGCAATCAGCAGGGCTCCTGAAGCCAGGAAGCCAGATTCAACACCGACATTTTGTGGACGGGTACCCCGAAGCACACAGTTATTTTCCCCCCATCTTCTCTGAAATACCAGGTCCACTGATCTCCATATAAAATCTGGATGGCTCATTGGCTTTTTAGAAATGAAGTCACCATCCGGCATATTACCACTCCAAAAACACTATACACTAAAACACTACACTCGGTGATCCATGGACCATTCTATTTTCCCTGGGCTTCGCCTCGGGAAAATATAATGGTCCATGGATCACCTCGGGAGGCTAGTTTTACTACACCACTCGAAGCATTCAATATTTGTATTATATGGAAAAGGGGTCCGATTTTCATATGACAACGGCTCCAGATTTATTCGGAGATCAGCTGGTCCAGGCTAGGGGGGTTTAGAAACCTTTGCTTCGTCTTTGTCCTCGGCTTTGCCTCCGACTTCTGAATCACTGAGAGGAAAACCAAATGGGAATATTCTGACTTGTGGCTTCATATCAACCGATTGAATGTACCTGAAGCAACACAGGCACCAAAATGTAGCTGGAGTTCCAGAAGTTGGGGGCCAAGACGAAGCCAAAGCCGGTCGTTTAGAAAACCCTCTAATTTCGAGGCAAACGCGTTTTCGATCCCAAATGGGTGCAATCTCTCAAAAATGCGCCTTTTATTATTTTCAGGCTGTAGAATACAAAGGTTGGATGTACGCTGCGTTCATCTTGTTAATCGTTTGGCTGAGTGAGATTCTCAGAGCACTACCAGTACCACCACCAGGACGTTTCCAGATTTCAAGAGGAAGAAACAGGAAGACTCCAGAAATTTTAAGATGACTCAGGTATGGTCGGGACGTTTAGATTTCAAGAGCGATCAGTAAGACTGAGGAAAATGGAACAAGAATCAGGTAGCTTTCAAAATGTAAAATACACAAAACTTCCAAATGTTTAAAAATATAACCAGAAGACTCCGAAGTTTTTAAGATTCCAATAGTACTCGCTAAGACGCATACAAGAATTCAGGATTTGCTGATTGCAAGATTATAAAATGTTATTGATCAGCAAAAAACTCTGAAAGGTTCAAGATTTCAAGCACCTTCGAAGACTCTGGAAAAGTCCAAGATTTCAAGAGGACTCAGGAAGACTCGAGAAATTTCAAGAAGCCAAGCCTCAGAATCGGGGAAACCCAATATGATTCAGGTAGATATCAGAAAATTAAAAGTCAAAATTTGCAGCTTTTGAGATTTCAAGAAATCATCAGGAATACACAAGATGTCTCAATATTTCAAGAGGACCAAAGCAGACTCGGGAGAGCTCAATATTTCAAGAGAACTCAGGAAGACTCAAAATATTTCCAAATTTCAACAAGACTGAGAGTCGGGGAAACCAAATATTATTCATGTGAAATCAAAAGACTTAAATGTCAAGCTTACAAGATTTGCAGCTTTCAAGATTTCAAGAAATCATCGGGAATACTCGAGAGGTTTCAAGATTTCAAGAGGACTCATAGTCAGGGAAACCCAAGATGATTCAGGTAGATATCAGGACATTAAAACGTCAAGCTTTCAAGATTTGCAGATTTCAAGATATCAAGAAATCATCAGAAATACTCGCGAGGTTTCAAAATTTCAAAAGGACTCAAACAGACCAAGGAAAGTTCAAGATTTCAAGAGGACACAGGAAGACTCCAGAAATTTCAAGATTTCAAGAAAACTGATAACAGGAAATTAAAATGTCAAGCTTTAAACAATTTCAGCTTTCAAAATATCAAGAAATCACCCGAAATACTAAGGAGGTTTCAAGATTTCTAGAGGACAAAAGAAAACTCGGGGGAGCTCAAAATTTTATGAGGATTCAGAAATACTCAAGATATATCCAGATATCAAGAAATCATCAGGAATACTTAGGAGGTTTAAAGGGTTCAAGAGGACTAAAGCCGACTCGGGAGAGCTCAACTATCAAGAGGACTCAGCAAAACTCGAGCAACTTCAAGTGGACTCATAGTTAGGGAAACCCAGGATGATTCAGGTAGATATCAGAAAATTGAAATTTCAAGCTTCCCGCTTCTGCAGCTTTCAAAATATCAAGACATCATCAGGATTACACAGGATGTTTCAAGATCTCAAGAGGACTCTTGAAAACTCCAGAAATTTCAAGACTTCAAGAATACTGAGAGACAGGGAAATCATGGTAGATGTCAGGAAAGTAAAAGTCAAGCTTTTAACATTTTTAGATTTCACGATATCGAAAAATCATCAGAAATACTAAGGAGTTTTCAAGATTTCAAGAGGATAAAAGCAGACTCGGGAGAGCTCAAGATTTCATTAGGATTCAGAAATAGTCAGGATATTTCCAGATTTCAAGAGGACTAGTCGACTAAGGGAGACTCAAGATATTTCCAGATTTCAAGAGGACTAGTCGACTAAGGGAGACTCAAGATATTTCCAAACTCTAGCAGCACCAAGATTCAAGATAACTATAGAAAATCCAGGAAATTACAAGATTTCAAGAGGATAAACGAAGACTTCACAGACTCGTGAAAATTCAAATCATTCATGTAGATTTCAAGATTTTAACTGACATGATTTCAAGATTTCAAGTTTGCAAGATTCAAGACAGCTTGAGGAAAACTCATCAATTCTCAAGAACTCAAGAGGACTCGAGGAGACACAGGAATGTTCAAGATTTCAAGTTTCAAGACATCAAGAAGACTCGAGAAGACTGGTAATTTCAAGATTTCCAGAATCAAGACAGCTTCAGGTAACTCATGAAATTCAAGAACTGCAGACGACTCGAGGAGACACAAGAATTCTCACCATCTCAAGAGGACTGATGAAAACTTTAATGGACCCCAACAAATTCAGGTAAATTTTAACATAATACAATACACAAGATTTCAAGTCAAGATGTCAAGATTTTAAGAGAGATTTAGGCAAACTCTTCAAGTATGAAGATGTTAAGCAAAGCCACGCAAACTCTAGAAGCACAAAGATTCAAGAAAACTAAAGAAGATCCAGGAAATTACAAGAATGTAAGAGGATAAAGGAAGACTTTACAGACTCGTAAAAATTCAAGATCATTCTCATTGATATCAAGATTTTAACTATACAAGATTTCAAGATTTCAAGTTTGCAAGATTCAAGACAGCTGCAGGAAAACTCATCAATTCTCAAGAACTCAAGAGGACTCGAGGAGGCAAATCAGGAATGTATTTCAAGTTTCAAGACATCAAGAGGACTCGAGAAGACGGGCAATTTCAAGATTTCAATATTCAAGACTCATGAAACTCAGGAAAACTCATGAAACTCAAAGAACTGCAGACGACTTGAGGAGACTCAAGATTTCTCAAGATTTAAAAAGGACTGATGAACACTGCAATGGACCCCAACAAATCAGGTAAATATAAACATATACAATACACAAGATTTCAAGTCAAGATGTCAAGATTTCAAGAGAGATTCAGGCAAAATCATCCAGATGAAGATGTTAAGCAAAGCCACACAAACTCTAGAAGCACCAAGATTCAAGATGACTAAAGAAGATCCAGGAAATTACAAGAATGCAAGAGGATAACGGAAGACTTTAAAGACTTGTAAGAATTCAAGATAATTCATATAGATTTCAAGATGTTAACTGACTACATTTCAAGATTTCAAGTTTGCAAGATTCAAGACAGCTTGATGAGGAAACTCATCAATTCTCAAAGACTTAGGAGGACTATAGGAGACACAGGAATGTTCAAGATTTCAAGTTTCAAGACAGCTTCAGGAAAACTCATGAAATTTCAAGAACTACAGAGGACTCGAGGAGACACAGGAATTCTCACGATTTCAAGAGGACTGTTGAAAACTGCAATTGACCCACAAAAAATAAGGTAAATCTCAACATTTACAATACACAAGATTTCAAGTCAAGATGTCAAGATTTCAAGAGAGATTCAGGGAAAATCTTAAGGGAAAAGTTTAAAGATATTCAGCATTGCCACGCAAACTCTAGAAGCACCAAGACTTAAGATAACTAAAGAAAATCCAGGAAATTACAAGATTTCAAGAGGATAAAGGAAGACTTTATAGACTCGTGAAAATTCAAGATAATTCTCGAAGTATTTAAGATGTTAACTGACATGATTTCAAGAATTCAAGTTTGCAAGAATCAAGACAGATTGAGGACTCTCATCAATTTTCAAGAACTCAAGAGGACTCGAGGAGACACAGGAATGTTCAAGATTTCAAGTTTCAAGACATCAAGAGGACTCAACAAGAAAGGCAATTTCAAGATTTCAAGATTCAAGACAGCTTCAGGAAAACTCATGAAATTTCAAGAACTGCAGAGGACTCGAGAAGACACAGAAATTCTCACGATTTCAAGAGGACTGATGAAAACTGCAAGGGATCCCCGCAAAAAAAAAATCAGGTAAATTTCAACATATAAAATGCACAAGATTTCAAGTCAAGTTGTCAAGATTTCAAGAGAGATTCAGGGAAAATCAACAAGTTTGAAGATGTTGAGCAAAGCCACGCAAACTCTAGAAGCACCAAGACTTAAGATGACTCAAGAAAGATCCATGAAATTACAAGATTTCAAGAGGATAAAGGAAGACTTTATAGACTCGTGAAAATTCAAGATAATTCTCGTAGATTTAAAGATGTTAACTGACATGATTTCAAGATTTCAAGTTTGCAAGATTCAAGACAGATTGAGGAATCTCATCAATTTTCAAGAACTCAAGAGGACTCGAGGAGACACAGGAATGTTCAAGATTTCAAGTTTCAAGACATCAAGAGGACTCATCAAGAAAGGCAATTTCAAGATTTCAAGATTCAAGACAGCTTCAGGAAAACTCATGAAATTTCAAGAACTTCAGATTACTCGAGAAGACACAGAAATTCTCATGATATCAAGAGGACTGTTGAAAACTGCAATTGACCCACAAAAAATAAGGTAAATATCAACATTTACGATACACAAGATTTCAAGTCAAGATGTCAAGATTTCAAGAGAGATTCAGGGAAAATCGACAAGTTTAAAGATATTCAGCATTGCCACGCAAACTCTAGAAGCACCAAGACTTAAGATAACTAAAGAAAATCCAGGAAATTACAAGATTTCAAGAGGATAAAAGAAGACTTTATAGACTCGTGAAAATTCAAGATAATTCTCGAAGGATACCAAGATGTTAACTGACATGATTTCAAGATTTCAAGTTTGCAAGATTCCAGACAGATTGAGGACTCTCATCAATTTTCAAGAACTCAAGAGGACTCGAGGAGACACAGGAATGTTCAAGATTTCAAGTTTCAAGACATCAAGAGGACTCAACAAGAAAGGCAATTTCAAGATTTCAAGATTCAAGACAGCTTCAGGAAAACTCATGAAATTTCAAGACCTGAAGAGGACTCGGGAAGACACAGAAATTCTCACGATTTCAAGAGGACTGATAAAAACTGCAAGGGACCCCCGCAAAAAAAAATCAGGTAAATTTCAACATATAAAATGCACAAGATTTCAAGTCAAGTTGTCAAGATTTCAAGAGAGATTCAGGGAAAATCAACAAGTTTGAAGATGTTGAGCAAAGCCACGCAAACTCTATAAGCACCAAGACTTAAGATGACTAAAGAAAGATCCAGGAAATTACAAGATTTCAAGAGGATAAAGGAAGACTTTATAGACTCGTGAAAATTCAAGATAATTCTAGTGGATTTCAAGATGTTAACTGACCTGATTTCAAGATTTCAAGTTTGCATGATTTAAGACATCTTGAGGAATCTCGTCAGTTTTCAAGAACTCAAGAGGACTCGAGGAGACACAGGAATGTTCAAGATTTCAAGTTCAAGACATCAAGAGGACTCAACAAAACAGGCAATTTCAAGATTTCAAGATTCAAGACAGCTTCAGGAAAACTCATGAAATTTCAAGAACTTCAGATTACTCGAGAAGACACAGAAATTCTCATGATATCAAGAGGACTGATGAAAACTGCAAGGGACCCCCGCCAAAAAAAATCAGGTAAATTTCAACATATAAAATGTACAAGATTTCAAGTCAAGATGTCAAGATTTCAAGAGAAATTCAGGGAAAATCAACAAGTTTGAAGATGTTGAGCAAAGCCACGCAAACTCTAGAAGCACCAAGACTTAAGATAACTAAAGAAAATCCAGGAAATTACAAGATTTCAAGAGGATAAAGGAAGACTTTATAGACTCGTGAAAATTCAAGATAATTCTCGAAGTATTCAAGATGTTAACTGACATGATTTCAAGATTTCAAGTTTGCAAGATTCCAGACATCTTGAGGAATCTCGTCAATTTTCAAGAACTCACGAGGACTCGAGGAGACACAGGAATGTTCAAGATTTCAAGTTTCAAGACATCAAGAGGACTCAACAAGACAGGCAATTTCAAGATTTCAAGATTCAAGACAGCTTCAGGAAAACTCATGAAATTTTAAGAACTGCAGAGGACTCGAGAAGACACAGAAATTCTCACGATTTCAAGAGGACTGATGAAAACTGCAAGGGACCTCCGACAAAAAAATCAGGTAAATTTCAACATATAAAATGCACAAGATTTCAAGTCAAGTTGTCAAGATTTCAAGAGAGATTCAGGGAAAATCAACAAGTTTGAAGATGTTGAGCAAAGCCACGCAAACTCTAGAAGCACCAGGACTTAAGATGACTAAAGAAAGATCCAGGAAATTACAAGATTTCAAGAGGATAAAGGAAGACTTTATAGACTCGTGAAAATTCAAGATAATTCTCGTAGATTTCAAGATGATAACTGACATGATTTCAAGATTTCAAGTTTGCAAGATTCAAGACAGATTGAGGAATCTCGTCAATTTTCAAGAACTCAAGAGGACTCGAGGAGACACAGGAATGTTCAAGATTTCAAGTTTCAAGACATCAAGAGGACTCAACAAGAAAGGCAATTTCAAGATTTCAAGATTCAAGACAGCTTCAGCAAAACTCATGAAATTTCAAGAACTGCAGAGAACTTGAGAAGACACAGAAATTCTCACGATTTCAAGAGGACTGATGAAAACTGCAAGGGACCCCCACAAAAAAAATCAGGTAATTTTCAACATATAAAATACACAAGATTTCAAGCCAAGATGTCAAGATTTCAAGAGAGAGTCAGGGAAAATCAACAAGTTTGAAGAAATAGAGCAAAGCCACGCAAACTCTAGAAGCACCAAGACTTAAGATGACTAAAGAAAGATCCAGGAAATTACAAGATTTCAAGAGGATAAAGGAAGACTTTATAGACTCGTGAAAATTCAAGATAATTCTCGTAGATTTCAAGATGTTAACTGACATGATTTCAAGATTTCAAGTTTGCAAGATTCAAGACAGATTGAGGAATCTCATCAATTTTCAAGAACTCAAGAGGCCTCGAGGAGACACAGGAATGTTCAAGATTTCAAGTTTCAAGACATCAAGAGGACTCATCAAGAAAGGCAATTTCAAGATTTCAAGATGCAAGACAGCTTCAGGAAAACTCATGAAATTTCAAGAACTTCAGATTACTCGAGAAGACACAGAAATTCTCACGATTTCAAGAGGACTGATGAAAACTGCAAGGGACCCCCGCCAAAAAAAATCAGGTAAATTTCAACATATAAAATGTACAAGATTTCAAGTCAAGATGTCAAGATTTCAAGAGAGATTCAGGGAAAATCAACAAGTTTGAAGATGTTGAGCAAAGCCACGCAAACTCTAGAAGCACCAAGACTTAAGATAACTAAAGAAAATCCAGGAAATTACAAGATTTCAAGAGGATAAAGGAAGACTTTATAGACTCGTGAAAATTCAAGATAATTCTCGAAGTATTCAAGATGTTAACTGACATGATTACAAGATTTCAAGTTTGCAAGATTCCAGACAGATTGAGGACTCTCATCAATTTTCAAGAACTCAATAGGACTCGAGGAGACACAGGAATGTTCAAGATTTCAAGTTTCAAGACATCAAGAGGACTCAACAAGAAAGGCAATTTCAAGATTTCAAGATGCAAGACAGCTTCAGGAAAACACATGAAATTTCTAGAACTGCAGAGGACTCGAGAAGACACAGAAATTCTCACGATTTCAAGAGGACTGATGAAAACTGCAAGGGATCCCTGCAAAAAAAAATCAGGTAAATTTCAACATATAAAATGCACAAGATTTCAAGTCAAGTTGTCAAGATTTCAAGAGAGATTCACGGAAAATCAACAAGTTTGAAGATGTTGAGCAAAGCCACGCAAACTCTAGAAGCACCAAGACTTAAGATGACTAAAGAAAGATCCAGGAAATTACAAGATGTAAAGAGGATAAAGGAAGACTTTATAGACTCGTGAAAATTCAAGATAATTCTAGTGGATTTCAAGATGTTTACTGACATGATTTCAAGATTTCAAGTTGCAAGATTCAAGACATCTTGAGGAGTCTCGTCAATTTTCAAGAACTCACGAGGACTCGAGGAGACACAGGAATGTTCAAGATTTCAAGTTTCAAGACATCAAGAGGACTCAACAAGAAAGGCAATTTCAAGATTTCAAGATTCAAGACTGCTTCAGGAAAACTCATGAAATTTCAAGAACTTCAAATTACTCGAGAAGACACAGAAATTCTCATGATATCAAGAGGACTGATGAAAACTGCAAGGGACCCCCGCAAACAAAAATCAGGTAAATTTCAACATATAAAATACACAAGATTTCAAGTCAAGATGTCAAGATTTCAAGAGAGATTCAGGGAAAATCAACAAGTTTGAAGATGTTGAGCAAAGCCACGCAAACTCTAGAAGCACCAAGACTTAAGATGACTAAGGAAAGATCCAGGAAATTACAAGATTTCAAGAGGATAAAGGAAGACTTTATAGACTCGTGAAAATTCAAGATAATTGTCGTGGATTTCAAGATGTTAACTGACATGATTTCAAGATTTCAAGTTTGCAAGATTCAAGACAGCTTGAGCAAAACTCATGAATTTTCAAGAACTCAAGAGGACTCGAGGAGACACAGGAATGTTCAAGATTGCAAGTTCAAGACTGCAAGTTCAAGACATCAAGAGGACTCAACAAGACAGGCAATTTCAAGATTTCAAGATTCAACTCAGCTTCAACAAAACTCATGAAATTTCAAGAACTGCAGAGGACTTGAGAAGACACAGAAATTCTCACGTTTCAAGAGGACTGATGAAAACTGCAAGGGAAACCCCACAAAAAAAAATCAGGTAAATTTCAACATATAAAATACCCAAGATTTCAAGTCAAGATGTCAAGATTTCAAGAGAGATTCAGGGAAAATCAACAAGTTTGAAGATGTTGAGCAAAGCCACGCAAACTCTAGAAGCACCAAGACTTAAGATGACTAAAGAAAAATCCGGGAAATTACAAGATGTAAAGAGGATAAAGGAAGAATTGATAGACTCGTGAAAATTCAAAATAATTGTCGTGGATTTCAAGATGTTAACTGACATGATTTCAAGATTTCCAGTTTGCAAGATTCAAGAAAGCTTTAGCAAAACTCATCAATTTTCAAGAACCCACGAGGACTCGAGGAGACACAGGAATGTTCAAGATTGCAAGTTCAAGACATCAAGAGGACTCAACAAGACAGGGAATTTCAAGATTTCAAGATTCAAGACAGCTTCAGGAAAACTCATGAAATTTCAAGAACTGCAGAGGACTTGAGAAGACACAGAAATTTTCAAGTTTCAAGAGGACTGATGAAAACTGAAAGGGACCCCTGCAAAAAAAAAATCAGGTAAATTTCAATATATAAAATACCCAAGATTTCAAGTCAAGATGTCAAGATTTCAAGAGAGATTCAGGGAAAAATAACAAGTTTGAAGATATAGAGCAAAGCCACGCAAACTTTAAAAGCACCAAGACTTAAGATGACTAAAGAAAGATCCAGGAAATTACAATATGTGAAGAGGATAAAGGAAGACTTTATAGACTCGTGAAAATTCAAGATAATTGTCGTGGATTTCAAGATGTTAACTGACATGATTTCAAGATTTCCAGTTTGCAAGATTCAAGACAGCTTGAGCAAAACTCATCAATTTTCAAGAACTCAAGAGGACTCTAGGAGACACAGGAATGTTCAAGATGGCAAGTTCAAGACATCAAGAGGACTTAACAAGACAGGCAATTTCAAGATTCAAGACAGCTTCAGGAAAACTCATGAAATTTCAAGAACTGCAGAGGACTTGAGAAGACACAGAAATTCTCACGTTTCAAGAGGACTGATGAAAACTGCAAGGGACACACCACAAAAAAATCAGGTAAATTTCAAAATATAAAATACACAAGATTTCAAGTCAAGATGTCAAGATTTGAAGAGAGATTCAGGGAAAATCAACAAGTTTCAAGATGTTAAGCATAGCCACGCGAACTCTAAAAGCACCAAGACTTAAGATGACTAAAGAAAGATCCGGGAAATTACAAGATGTAAAGAGGATAAAGGAAGACTTTATAGACTCGTGAAAATTCAAAATAATTGTCGTGGATTTCAAGATGTTAACTGACATGATTTCAAGATCTCAAGTTTGCAAGATACAAGACAGCTTGAGTAAAACTCATCAATTTTCAAGAACTCAAGAGGACTCGAGGAGACACAGGAATGTTCAAGATTGCAAGTTCAAGACATCAAGAGGACTCAAAAAGACAGGCAATTTCAAGATTTCAAGATTCAAGACAGCTTCAGGAAAACTCATGAAATTTCAAGAACTGCAGAGGACTTGAGAAGACACAGAAATTCTCACGTTTCAAGAGGACTGATGAAAACTGCAAGGGACCCCAGCCAAAAAAAATCAGGTAAATTTCAACATATAAAATACACAAGATTTCAAGTCAAGATGTCAAGATTTCCAGGGAGATTCAGGGAAAATCAACAAGTTTGAAGATGTTGAGCATAGCCACGCAAACTCTAGAAGCACCAAGACTTAAGATGACTAAAGAAAGATCCGGGAAATTACAAGATTTCAAGAGGATAAAAGAAGACTTTATAGACTTGTGAAAATTCAAGATAATTGTCGTGGATTTCAAGATGTTAACTGACATGATTTCAAGATTTCCAGTTTGCAAGATTCAAGACAGCTTGAGCAAAACTCATCAATTTTCAAAAACTCAAGAGGACTCGAGGAGACACAGGAATGTTCAAGATTTCAAGTTCAAGACATCAAGAGGACTCAACAAGACAGGCAATTTCAAGATTTCAAGATTCAAGACAGCTTCAGGAAAACTCATGAAATTTCAAGAACTGCAGAGGACTCGAGAAGACACAGAAATTCTCACGATTTCAAGAGGACTGATGAAAACTGCAAGGGACCCCCGCCCAAAAAAATCAGGTAAATTTCAACATATGAAATACAAAAGATTTCAAGTCAAGATGTCAAGATGTCAAGATTTCAAGAGAGATTCAAGGAAAATCAACAAATTTGAAGATTTTGACCAAAGCCACGCAAACTCTAGAAGCACCAAGACTGAAGATGACTAAAGAAAGATCCGGGAAATTACAAGATGTAAAGAGGATAAAGGAAGACTTTATAGATTCGTGAATATTCAAGATAATTGTCGTTGATTTCAAGATGTTAACTGACATGATTTCAAGATTTCAAGTTTGCAAGATTCAAGACAGCTTGAGCAAAACTCATCAATTTTCAAGAACTCAAGAGGACTCGAGGAGACACAGGAATGTTCAAGATTGCAAGTTCAAGACATCAAGAGGACTCAACAAGACAGGCAATTTCAAGATTTCAAGATTCAAGACAGCTTCAGGAAAACTCATGAAATTTCAAGAACTGCAGAGGACTCGAGAAGACACAGAAATTCTCATGATTTCAAGAGGACTGATGAAAACTGCTAGGGGCCCCGCCCAAAAAAATCAGGTAAATTTCAACATATGAAATACAAAAGATTTCAAGTCAAGATGTCAAGATTTCAAGAGAGATTCAAGGAAAATCAACAAATTTGAAGATTTTGACCAAAGCCTCGCAAACTCTAGAAGCACCAAGACTTAAGATGACTAAAGAAAGATCCAGGAAATTACAAGATTTCAAGAGGATAAAGGAAGACTTTATAGATTCGTGAAAATTCAAGATAATTGTCGTGGATTTCAAGATGATAACTGACATGATTTCAAGATTTCAAGTTTGCAAGATTCAAGACAGCTTGAGCAAAACTCATCAATTTTCAAGAACTCAAGAGGACTCGAGGAGACACAGGAATGTTCAAGATTGCAAGTTCAAGACATCAAGAGGACTCAACAAGACAGGCAATTTCAAGATTTCAAGATACAAGACAGCTTCAGGAAAACTCATGAAATTTCAAGAACTGCAGAGGACTCGAGAAGACACAGAAATTCTCACGATTTCAAGAGGACTGATGAAAACTGCAAGGGGCCCCGCCCAAAAAAATCAGGTAAATTTCAACATATGAAATACAAAAGATTTCAAGTCAAGATGTCAAGATGTCAATATTTCAAGAGAGATTCAAGGAAAATGAACACATTTGAAGATTTTGACCAAAGCCACGCAAACTCTAGAAGCACCAAGACTTAAGATGACTAAAGAAAGATCCAGGAAATTACAAGATGTAAAGAGGATAAAGGAAGACTTTATAGACTCGTGAAAATTCAAGATAATTGTCGTGGATTTCAAGATGTTAACTGACATGATTTCAAGATTTCAAGTTTGCAAGATTCAAGACAGCTTGAGCAAAACTCATCAATTTTCAAGAACTCAAGAGGACTCGAGTAGACAGAGCAATATTCAAGATTGCAAGTTCAAGACATCAAGAGGACTCAACAAGACAGGCAATTTCAAGATTTCAAGATTCAAGACAGCTTCAGGAAAACTCATGAAATTTCAAGAACTGCAGAGGACTTGAGAAGACACAGAAATTCTCACGTTTCAAGAGGACTGATGAAAACTGCAAGGGACACCCCACAAAAAAAATCAGGTAAATTTCAACATATAAAATACCCAAGATTTCAAGTCAAGATGTCAAGATTTCAAGAGAGATTCAGGGAAAATCAACAATTTTGAAGATGTTGAGCATAGCCACGCAAACTCTAAAAGCCCCAAGACTTAAGATGACTAAAGAAAGATCCGGGAAATTACAAGATGTAAAGAGGATAAAGGAAGACTTTATAGACTCGTAAAAATTCAAGATAATTGTCGTGGATTTCAAGATGTTAACTGACATGATTTCAAGATTTCAAGTTTGCAAGATTCAAGACAGCTTGAGGAAAACTCATCAATTTTCAAGAACTCAAGAGGACTCGAGGAGACACAGGAATGTTCAAGATTGCAAGTTCAAGACATCAAGAGGACTCAACAAGACAGGCAATTTCAAGATTTAAAGATTCAACTCAGCTTCAACAAAACTCATGAAACTTCAAGAACTGCAGAGGACTGGAAAAGACACAGAAATTCTCACGTTTCAAGAGGACTGATGAAAACTGCAAGGGACCCCCACCCAAAAAAATCAGGTAAATTTCAACATATAAAATACACAAGATTTCAAGTCAAGATGTCAAGATTTCAAGAGAGATTCAGGGAAAATCAACAAGTTTGAAGATGTTGAACATAGCCACGCAAACTCTAGAAGCACCAAAACTTAAGATGACTAAAGAAAGATCCGGGAAATTACAAGATTTCAAGAGGATAAAAGAAGACTTTATAGACTCGTGAAAATTCAAGATAATTGTCGTGGATTTCAAGATGTTAACTGACATGATTTCAAGATTTCAAGTTTGCAAGATTCAAGACATCTTGAGGAATCTCGTCAATTTTCAAGAACGAGGACTCGAGGAGACACAGGAATGTTCAAGATTTCAAGTTCAAGACATCAAGAGGACTCAACAAAACAGGCAATTTCAAGATTTCAAGATTCAACTCAGCTTCAACAAAACTCATGAAATTTCAAGAACTGCAGAGGACTTAAGAAGACACAGAAATTCTCACGTTTCAAGAGGACTGATGAAAACTGCAAGGGACCCCCGCCAAAAAAAAATCAGGTAAATTTCAACATATAAAATACACAAGATTTCAAGTCTAGATGTCAAGATTTTAAGAGAGATTCAGGGAAAATCAACAAGTTTGAAGATGTTGAGCAAAGCCACGCAAACTCTAGAAGCACCAGGACTTAAGATGACTAAAGAAAAATCCGGGAAATTACAAGATGTAAAGAGGATAAAGGAAGACTTTATAGACTCGTGAAAATTCAAGATAATTCTCGTAGATTTAAAGATGTTAACTGACATGATTTCAAGATTTCAAGTTTGCAAGATTCAAGACAGATTGAGGAATCTCATCAATTTTCAAGAACTCAAGAGGACTCGAGGAGACACAGGAATGTTCAAGATTTCAAGTTTCAAGACATCAAGAGGACTCAACAAGAAAGGCAATTTCAAGATTACAAGATTCAAGACAGCTTCAGGAAAACTCATGAAATTTTCAGAACTGCAGAGGACTTGAGAAGACACAGAAATTCTCACGATTTCAAGAGGACTGATGAAAACTGCATGGGACCCCCACAAAAAAAATCAGGTAAATTTCAACATATAAAATACACAAGATTTCAAGTCTAGATGTCAAGATTTCAAGAGAGATTCAGGGAAAATCAACAAGTTTAAAGATGTTCAGCAAAGCCACGCAAACTCTAGAAGCACCAGGACTTAAGATGACTAAAGAAAGATCCGGGAAATTACAAGATGTAAAGAGGATAAAGGAAGACTTTATAGACTCGTGAAAATTCAAGATAATTCTCGTAGATTTCAAGATGTTAACTGACATGATTTCAAGATTTCAAGTTTGCAAGATTCAAGACAGATTGAGGAATCTCATCAATTTTCAAGAACTCAAGGGGACTCGAGGAGACACAGGAATG
This sequence comes from Patiria pectinifera, assembly GCA_029964075.1. NCBI lineage: Eukaryota > Metazoa > Echinodermata > Asteroidea > Valvatida > Asterinidae > Patiria > Patiria pectinifera. The sequence continues at coordinate 19,037,936 of CM057142.1, read as the reverse complement.
TTCAAGATTTCAAGTTTCAAGACATCAAGAGGACTCAACAAGAAAGGCAATTTCAAGATTACAAGATTCAAGACAGCTTCAGGAAAACTCATGAAATTTTCAGAACTGCAGAGGACTCGAGAAGACACAGAAATTCTCACGATTTCAAGAGGACTGATGAAAACTGCATGGGACCCCCACAAAAAAAATCAGGTAAATTTCAACATATAAAATACACAAGATTTCAAGTCTAGATGTCAAGATTTCAAGAGAGATTCAGGGAAAATCAACAAGTTTAAAGATGTTCTGCAAAGCCACGCAAACTCTAGAAGCACCAGGACTAAAGATGACTAAAGAAAGATCCAGGAAATTACAAGATTTCAAGAGGATAAAGGAAGACTTTATAGACTCGTGAAAATTCAAGATAATTCTCGTAGATTTAAAGATGTTAACTGACATGATTTCAAGCTTTCAAGTTTGCAAGATTCTAGACAGATTGAGGAATCTCATCAATTTTCAAGAACTTAAGAGGACTCTACGAGACACAGGAATGTTCAAGATTTCAAGTTCAAGACATCAAGAGGACTCAACAAGACAGGCAATTTCAAGATTGCAAGATTCAAGACAGCTTCAGGAAAACTCATGAAATTTCAAGAACTGCAGAGGACTTGAGAAGATACAGAAATTCTCACGATTTCAAGAGGACTGATGAAAACTGCATGGGACCCCCACACAAAAAAATCAGGTAAATTTCAACATATAAAATACACAAGATTTCAAGTCTAGATGTCAAGATTTCAAGAGAGATTCAGGGAAAATCAACAAGTTTGAAGATGTTGAGCAAAGCCACGCAAACTCTAGAAGCACCAAGACTTAAGATGACGAAAGAAAGATCCATGAAATTACAAGATTTCAAGAGGATAAAGGAAGACTTTATAGACTCGTGAAAATTCAAGATAATTCTAGTGGATTTCAAGATGTTAACTGACCTGATTTCAAGATTTCAAGTTTGCATGATTTAAGACATCTTGAGGAATCTCGTCAATTTTCAAGAACTCACGAGGACTCGAGGAGACACAGGAATGTTCAAGATTTCAAGTTCAAGACATCAAGAGGACTCAACAAAACAGGCAATTTCAAGATTTCAAGATTCAAGACAGCTTCAGGAAAACTCCTGAAATTTCAAGAACTGCAGAGGACTTGAGAAGACACAGAAATTCTCACGATTTCAAGAGGACTGATGAAAACTGCAAGGGACCCCCTCAAAATAAAATCAGGTAAATTTCAACATATAAAATACACAAGATTTCAAGTCTAGATGTCAACATTTTAAGAGAGATTCAGGGAAAATCAACAAGTTTGAAGATGTTGAGCAAAGCCACGCAAACTCTAGAAGCACCAGGACTTAAGATGACTAAAGAAAGATCCAGGAAATTACAATATTTCAAGGATAAAGGAAGACTTTATAGACTCGTGAAAATTCAAGATAATTCTCGTAGATTTCAAGATGTTAACTGACATGATTTCAAGATTTCAAGTTTGCAAGATTCAAGACAGATTGAGGAATCTCATCAATTTTCAAGAACTCAAGAGGACTAGAGGAGACACAGGAATGTTCAAGATTTCAAGTTTCAAGACATCAAGAGGAATCAACAAGAAAGGCAATTTCAAGATTACAAGATTCAAGACAGCTTCAGGAAAACTCATGAAATTTTCAGAACTGCAGAGGACTCGAGAAGACACAGAAATTCTCACGATTTCAAGAGGACTGATGAAAACTGCATGGGACCCCCACAAAAAAAATCAGGTAAATTTCAACATATAAAATACACAAGATTTCAAGTCTAGATGTCAAGATTTCAAGAGAGATTCAGGGAAAATCAACAAGTTTAAAGATGTTCAGCAAAGCCACGCAAACTCTAGAAGCACCAGGACTTAAGATGACTAAAGAAAGATCCAGGAAATTACAAGATTTCAAGAGGATAAAGGAAGACTTTATAGACTCGTGAAAATTCAAGATAATTCTCGTAGATTTCAAGATGTTAACTGACATGATTTCAAGATTTCAAGTTTGCAAGATTCAAGACAGATTGAGGAATCTCATCAATTTTCAAGAACTCAAGAGGACTCGAGGAGACACAGGAATGTTCAAGATTTCAAGTTCAAGACATCAAGAGGACTCAACAAGACAGGCAATTTCAAGATTTCAAGATTCAAGACAGCTTCAGGAAAACTCATGAAATTTCAAGAACTGCAGAGGACTTGAGAAGACACAGAAATTCTCACGATTTCAAGAGGACTGATGAAAACTGCATGGGACCCCCACAAAAAAAATCAGGTAAATTTCAACATATAAAATACACAAGATTTCAAGTCTAGATGTCAAGATTTCAAGAGAGATTCAGGGAAAATCAACAAGTTTGAAGATGTTGAGCAAAGCCACGCAAACTCTAGAAGCACCAAGACTTAAGATGACTAAAGAAAGATCCAGGAAATTACAAGATTTCAAGAGGATAAAGGAAGACTTTATAGACTCGTGAAAATTCAAGATAATTGTCGTGGATTTCAAGATGTTAACTGACATGATTTCAAGATTTCAAGTTTGCAAGATTCAAGACAGCTTGAGGAAAACTCATCAATTTTCAAGAACTCAAGAGGACTCGAGGAGACACAGGAATGTTCAAGATTTCAAGTTCAAGACATCAAGAGGACTCAACAAGACAGGCAATTTCAAGATTTCAAGATTCAAGACAGCTTCAGGAAAACTCATGAAATTTCAAGAACTGCAGAGGACTTGAGAAGACACAGAAATTCTCACGATTTCAAGAGGACTGATGAAAACTGCAAGGGACCCCCACAAAAAAAAATCAGGTAAATTTCAACATATAAAATACACAAGATTTCAAGTCTAGATGTCAACATTTTAAGAGAGATTCAGGGAAAATCAACAAGTTTGAAGATGTTGAGCAAAGCCACGCAAACTCTAGAAGCACCAGGACTTAAGATGACTAAAGAAAGATCCAGGAAATTACAAGATTTCAAGAGGATAAAGGAAGACTTTATAGACTCGTGAAAATTCAAGATAATTCTCGTAGATTTCAAGATGTTAACTGACATGATTTCAAGATTTCAAGTTTGCAAGATTCAAGACAGATTGAGGAATCTCATCAATTTTCAAGAACTCAAGAGGACTAGAGGAGACACAGGAATGTTCAAGATTTCAAGTTTCAAGACATCAAGAGGAATCAACAAGAAAGGCAATTTCAAGATTACAAGATTCAAGAGAGCTTCAGGAAAACTCATGAAATTTTAAGAACTGCAGAGGACTCGAGAAGACACAGAAATTCTCACGATTTCAAGAGGACTGATGAAAACTGCATGGGACCCCCACAAAAAAAATCAGGTAAATTTCAACATATAAAATACACAAGATTTCAAGTCTAGATGTCAAGATTTCAAGAGAGATTCAGGGAAAATCAACAAGTTTGAAGATGTTGAGCAAAGCCACGCAAACTCTAGAAGCACCAAGACTTAAGATGACTAAAGAAAGATCCAGGAAATTACAAGATTTCAAGAGGATAAAGGAAGACTTTATAGACTCGTGAAAATTCAAGATAATTCTCGTAGATTTCAAGATGTTAACTGACATGATTTCAAGATTTCAAGTTTGCAAGATTCAAGACAGATTGAGGAATCTCATCAATTTTCAAGAACTTAAGAGGACTCTAGGAGACACAGGAATGTTCAAGATTGCAAGTTCAAGACATCAAGAGGACTCAACAAGACAGGCAATTTCAAGATTTCAAGATTCAAGACAGCTTCAGGAAAACTCATGAAATTTCAAGAACTGCAGAGGACTTGAGAAGACACAGAAATTCTCACGATTTCAAGAGGACTGATGAAAACTGCAAGGGACCCCCACAAAAAAATCAGGTAAATTTCAACATATAAAATACACAAGATTTCAAGTCAAAATAACAAGTTTGAAGATGTTGAGCAAAGCCACGCAAACTCTAGAAGCACCAAGACTTAAGATGACTCAAGAAAGATCCAGGAAATTACAAGATGTAAAGAGGATAAAGGAAGACTTTATAGACTCGTGACAATTCAAGATAATACTCGTAGATGTCAAGATTTTAACTGACACGATTTCAAGATTTCAAGTTTGCAACATTGAAGACAGCTTGAGGAATCTCATCAATTTTCAAGAACTTACGAGGACTCGAGGAGACACAGGAATGTTCAAAGTTTCAAGTTCAAGACATCAAGAGGACTCAACAAGACAGGCAATTTCAAGATTTCAAGATTCAAGACAGCTTCAGGAAAACTCATGAAATTTCAAGAACTGCAGAGGACTTGAGAAGACACAGAAATTCTCACGTTTCAGGAGGACTGATGAAAACTGCAAGGGACCCCCACAAAAAAAATCAGGTAAATTTCAACAAATAAAATACACAAGATTTCAAGTCAAGATGTCAAGATTTCAAGAGAGATTCAGGGAAAATCAACAAGTTTGAAGATGTTGAGAAAAGCCACGCAAACTCGAGAAGCACCAAGACTTAAGATGACTAAAGAAAGATCCAGGAAATTACAAGATTTCAAGAGGATAAAGGAAGACTTTATAGACTCGTGAAAATTCAAGATAATTCTCGTAGATTTCAAGATGTTAACTGACATGATTTCAAGATTTCAAGTTTGCAAGATTCAAGACAGATTGAGGAATCTCATCAATTTTCAAGAACTCAAGAGGACTCGAGGAGACACAGGAATGTTCAAGATTGCAAGTTCAAGACATCAAGAGGACTCAACAAGACAGGCAATTTCAAGATTTCAAGATTCAAGACAGCTTCAGGAAAACTCATGAAATTTCAAGAACTGCAGAGGACTTGAGAAGACACAGAAATTCTCACGTTTCAAGAGGACTGATGAAAACTGCAAGGGACCCCCACAAAAAAATCAGGTAAATTTCAACATATAAAATACACAAGATTTCAAGTCAAGATGTCAAGATTTCAAGAGAGATTCAGGGAAAATCAACAAGTTTGAAGATGTTGAGCAAAGCCACGCAAACTCTAGAAGCACCAAGACTTAAGATGACTAAAGAAAGATCCAGGAAATTACAAGATTTCAAGAGGATAAAGGAAGACTTTATAGACTCGTGAAAATTCAAGATAATTCTCGTAGATTTCAAGATGTTAACTGACATGATTTCAAGATTTCAAGTTTGCAAGATTCAAGACAACTTGAGGAATTTCATCAATTTTCAAGAACTCAAGAGGACTCGAGGAGACACAGGAATGTTCAAGATTGCAAGTTCAAGACATCAAGAGGACTCAACAAGACAGGCAATTTCAAGATTTCAAGATTCAAGACAGCTTCAGGAAAACTCATGAAATTTCAAGAACTGCAGAGGACTTGAGAAGACACAGAAATTCTCACGTTTCAAGAGGACTGATGAAAACTGCAAGGGACCCCCACAAAAAAAATCAGGTAAATTTCAACAAATAAAATACACAAGATTTCAAGTCAAGATGTCAAGATTTCAAGAGAGATTCAGGGAAAATCAACAAGTTTGAAGATGTTGAGCAAAGCCACGCAAACTCTAGAAGCACCAAGACTTAAGATGACTAAAGAAAGATCCAGGAAATTACAAGATGTAAAGAGGATAAAGGAAGACTTTATAGACTCGTGAAAATTCAAGATAATTGTCGTGGATTTCAAGATGTTAACTGACATGATTTCAAGATTTCAAGTTTGCAAGATTCAAGACAGCTTGAGGAAAACTCATCAATTTTCAAGAACTCAAGAGGACTCGAGGAGACACAGGAATGTTCAAGATTGCAAGTTCAAGACATCAAGAGGACTCAACAAGACAGGCAATTTCAAGATTTCAAGATTCAAGACAGCTTCAGGAAAACTCATGAAATTTCAAGAACTGCAGAGGACTTGAGAAGACACAGAAATTCTCAAGTTTCAAGAGGACTGATGAAAACTGCAAGGGACACCCGACAAAAAAAAATCAGATAAATTTCAACATTTAAAATACCCAAGATTTCAAGTCAAGATGTCAAGATTTCAAGAGAGATTCAGGGAAAATCAACAAGTTTGAAGATGTTGAGCAAAGCCACGCAAACTCTAGAAGCACCAAGACTTAAGATGACTAAAGAAAGATCCAGGAAATTACAAGATGTAAAGAGGATAAAGGAAGACTTTATAGACTCGTGAAAATTCAAGATAATTCTCGTAGATATAAAGATGTTAACTGACATGATTTCAAGATTTAAAGTTTGCAAGATTCAAGACAGCTTGAGGAAAACTCATCAATTTTCAAGAACTCAAGAGGACTCGAGGAGACACAGGAATGTTCAAGATTGCAAGTTCAAGACATTAAGAGGACTCAACAAGACAGGCAATTTCAAGATTTCAAGATTCAAGACAGCTTCAGGAAAACTCATGAAATTTCAAGAACTGCAGAGGACTTGAGAAGACACAGAAATTCTCTCGTTTCAAGAGGACTGATGAAAACTGCAAGGGACGCACGCAAAAAAATCAGGTAAATTTCAACGTATACAATAAACAAGATTTCAAGTCAAGATGTCAAGATTTCAAGAGAGATTCAGGGAAAATCAACAAGTTTGAAGATGTTGAGCAAAGCCACGAAAACTCTAGAAGCACCAAGACTTAAGATGACTGAAGAAAGATCCAGGAAATTACAAAATGTAAAGAGGATTAAGGAAGACTTTATAGACTCGTGAAAATTCAAGATAATTGTCGTGGATTTCAAGATGTTAACTGACATGATTTCAAGTTTGCAAGATTCAAGACAGCTTGAGCAAAACCCATCAATTTTCAAGAACTCAAGAGGACTCGAGGAGACACAGGAATGTTCAAGATTGCAAGTTCAAGACATCAAGAGGACTCAACAAGACAGGCAATTTCAAGATTTCAAGATTCAAGACAGCTTCAGGAAAACTCATGAAATTTCAAGAACTGCAGAGGACTCGAGAAGACACAGAAATTCTCACGATTTCAAGTGGACCGATGAAAACTGCATGGGACCCCGCCCAAAAAAATCAGGTAAATTTCAACATATAAAATACACAAGATTTCAAGTCAAGATGTCAAGATTTCAAGAGAGATTCAGGGAAAATCAACAAGTTTGAAGATGTTGAGCAAAGCCACGCAAACTCTAGAAGCACCAAGACTTAAGATGACTAAAGAAAGATCCAGGAAATTACAAGATTTCAAGAGGATAAAGGAAGACTTTATAGACTCGTGAAAATTCAAGATAATTCTCGTAGATTTCAAGATGTTAACTGACATGATTTCAAGATTTCAAGTTTGCAAGATTCAAGACAGCTTGAGGAAAACTCATCAATTTTCAAGAACTCAAGAGGACTCGAGGAGACACAGGAATGTTCAAGATTTCAAGTTCAAGACATCAAGAGGACTCAACAAGACAGGCAATTTCAAGATTTCAAGATTCAAGACAGCTTCAGGAAAACTCATGAAATTTCAAGAACTGCAGAGGACTTGAGAAGACACAGAAATTATCACGTTTCAAGAGGACTGATGAAAACTGCAAGGGACCCCCACAAAAAAATCAGGTAAATTTCAACATATAAAATACATAAGATTTCATGTCAAGATTTCAAGAGAGATTCAGGAAAAATCAACAAGTTTGAAGATGTTGAGCAAAGTCCCGCAAACTCTAGAAGCACCAAGACTTAAGATGACTAAAGAAAGATCCAGGAAATTACAAGATTTCAAGAGGATAAAGGAAGACTTTATAGACTCGTGAAAATTCAAGATAATTCTCGTAGATTTCAAGATGTTAACTGACATGATTTCAAGATTTCAAGTTTGCAAGATTCAAGACAACTTGAGGAATTTCATCAATTTTCAGGAACTCAAGAGGACACGAGGAGACACAGGAATGTTCAAGATTTCAAGTTCAAGACATCAAGAGGACTCAACAAGACAGGCAATTTCAAGATTTCAAGATTCAAGACAGCTTCAGGAAAACTCATGAAATTTCAAGAACTGCAGAGGACTTGAGAAGACACAGAAATTCTCACGTTTCAAGAGGACTGATGAAAACTGCAAGGGACACCCCACAAAAAAAATCAGGTAAATTTCAACATTTAAAATACCCAAGATTTCAAGTCAAGATGTCAAGATTTCAAGAGAGATTCAGGGAAAATCAACAAGTTTGAAGATGTTGAGCAAAGCCACGCAAACTCTAGAAGCACCAAGACTTAAGATGACTAAAGAAAGATCCAGGAAATTACAAGATGTAAAGAGGATAAAGGAAGACTTTATAGACTCGTGAAAATTCAAGCTAATTCTCGTGGATTTCAAAATGTTAACTGACATGATTTCAAGATTTCAAGTTTGCAAGATTCAAGACAGTTTGAGGAAAACTCATCAATTTTCAAGAACTCAAGAGGACTCGAGGAGACACAGGAATGTTCAAGATTGCAAGTTCAAGACATCAAGAGGACTCAACAAGACAGGCAATTTCAAGATTTCAAGATTCAAGACAGCTTCAGGAAAACTCATGAAATTTCAAGAACTGCAGAGGACTGGAAAAGACACAGAAATTCTCAAGTTTCAAGAGGACTGATGAAAACTGCAAGGGACACCCCACACAAAAAAATCAGGTAAATTTCAACATATAAAATACCCAAGATTTCAAGTCAAGATGTCAAGATTTCAAGAGAGATTCAGGGAAAATCAACAAGTTTGAAGATGTTGAGCAAAGCCACGCAAACTCTAGAAGCACCAAGACTTAAGATGACTAAAGAAAGATCCAGGAAATTACAAGATTTCAAGAGGATAAAGGAAGACTTTATAGACTCGTGAAAATTCAAGATAATTCTCGTAGATTTCAAGATGTTAACTGACATGATTTCAAGATTTCAAGTTTGCAAGATTCAAGACAGCTTGAGGAAAACTCATCAATTTTCAAGAACTCAAGAGGACTCGAGGAGACACAGGAATGTTCAAGATTTCAAGTTCAAGACATCAAGAGGACTCAACAAGACAGGCAATTTCAAGATTTCAAGATTCAAGACAGCTTCAGGAAAACTCATGAAATTTCAAGAACTGCAGAGGACTTGAGAAGACACAGAAATTCTCACGATTTCAAGAGGACTGATGAAAACTGCAAGGGACCCCCCACAAAAAAAATCAGGTAAATTTCAACATATAAAATACACAAGATTTCAAGTCAAGATGTCAAGATTTCAAGAGAGATTCAGGGAAAATCAACAAGTTTGAAGATGTTGAGCAAAGCCACGCAAACTCTAGAAGCACCAAGACTTAAGATGACTAAAGAAAGATCCAGGAAATTACAAGATTTCAAGAGGATAAAGGAAGACTTTATAGACTCGTGAAAATTCAAGATAATTCTCGTAGATTTCAAGATGTTAACTGACATGATTTCAAGATTTCAAGTTTGCAAGATTCAAGACAGCTTGAGGAAAACTCATCAATTTTCAAGAACTCAAGAGGACTCGAGGAGACACAGGAATGTTCAAGATTTCAAGTTCAAGACATCAAGAGGACTCAACAAGACAGGCAATTTCAAGATTTCAAGATTCAAGACAGCTTCAGGAAAACTCATGAAATTTCAAGAACTGCAGAGGACCTGAGAAGACACAGAAATTCTCACGTTTCAAGAGGACTGATGAAAACTGCAAGGGACCCCCACAAAAAAATCAGGTAAATTTCAACATATAAAATACACAAGATTTCAAGTCAAGATGTCAAGATTTCAAGAGAGATTCAGGGAAAATCAACAAGTTTGAAGATGTTGAGCAAAGCCACGCAAACTCTAGAAGCACCAAGACTTAAGATGACTAAAGAAAGATCCAGGAAATTACAAGATGTAAAGAGGATAAAGGAAGACTTTATAGACTCGTGAAAATTCAAGATAATTCTCGTAGATTTCAAGATGTTAACTGACATGATTTCAAGATTTCAAGTTTGCAAGATTCAAGACAGCTTGAGGAAAACTCATCAATTTTCAAGAACTCAAGAGGACTCGAGGAGACACAGGAATGTTCAAGATTTCAAGTTCAAGACATCAAGAGGACTCAACAAGACAGGCAATTTCAAGTTTGCAAGATTCAAGACAGCTCAAGGAAAACTCATCAATTTTCAAGAACTCAAGAGGACTCAGGAAGACACAGACATTTTCACGATTTCAAGAGGACTGATGAAAACTGCAAGGGACCCCCGCAAAAAAAAATCAGGTAAATTTCAACATATAAAATACACAAGATTTCAAGTCAAGATGTCAAGATTTCAAGAGAGATTCAGGGAAAATCAACAAGTTTGAAGATGTTGAGCAAAGCCACGCAAACTCTAGAAGCACCAAGACTTAAGATGACTAAAGAAAGATCCAGGAAATTACAAGATGTAAAGAGGATAAAGGAAGACTTTATAGACTCGTGAAAATTCAAGATAATTCTCGTAGATTTCAAGATGTTAACTGACATGATTTCAAGATTTCAAGTTTGCAAGATTCAAGACAGCTTGAGGAAAACTCATCAATTTTCAAGAACTCAAGAGGACTCGAGGAGACACAGGAATGTTCAAGATTTCAAGTTCAAGACATCAAGAGGACTCAACAAGACAGGCAATTTCAAGATTTCAAGATTCAAGACAGCTTCAGGAAAACTCATGAAATTTCAAGAACTGCAGAGGACTTGAGAAGACACAGAAATTCTCACGTTTCAAGAGGACTGATGAAAACTGCAAGGGACACCCCACACAAAAAAATCAGGTAAATTTCAACGTATACAATAAACAAGATTTCAAGTCAAGATGTCAAGATTTCAAGAGAGATTCAGGGAAAATCAACAAGTTTGAAGATGTTGAGCAAAGCCACGCAAACTCTAGAAGCACCAAGACTTAAGATGACTAAAGAAAGATCCAGGAAATTACAAGATTTCAAGAGGATAAAGGAAGACTTTATAGACTCGTGAAAATTCAAGATAATTGTCGTGGATTTCAAGATTTTAACTGACATGATTTCAAGATTTCAAGTTTGCAACATTCCAGACAGCTTGAGGAATCTCATCAATTTTCAAGAACTCACGATGACTCGAGGAGACACAGGAATGTTCAAGGTTTCAAGTTCAAGACATCAAGAGGACTCAACAAGACAGGCAATTTCAAGATTTCAAGATTCAAGACAGTTCAGGAAAACTCATGAAATTTCAAGAACTGCAGAGGACTTGAGAAGACACAGAAATTCTCACATTTCAAGAGGACTGATGAAAACTGCAAGGGAAACCCCACAAAAAGAAAATCAGATAAATTTCAACATATACAATAAACAAGATTTCAAGTCAAGATGTCAAGATTTCAAGAGAGATTCAGGGAAAATCAACAAGTTTGAAGATGTTGAGCAAAGCCACGCAAACTCTAGAAGCACCAAGACTTAAGATGACTAAAGAAAGATCCAGGAAATTACAAGATTTCAAGAGGATAAAGGAAGACTTTATAGACTCGTGAAAATTCAAGATAATACTCGTAGATGTCAAGATTTTAACTGACATGATTTCAAGATTTCAAGTTTGCAACATTGAAGACAGCTTGAGGAATCTCATCAATTTTCAAGAACTTACGAGGACTCGAGGAGACACAGGAATGTTCAAAGTTTCAAGTTCAAGACATCAAGAGGACTCAACAAGACAGGAAATTTCAAGATTTCAAGATTCAAGACAGCTTCAGGAAAACTCATGAAATTTCAAGAACTGCAGAGGACTTGAGAAGACACAGAAATTCTCACGTTTCAAGAGGACTGATGAAAACTGCAAGGGACCCCCACAAAAAAATCAGGTAAATTTCAACATATAAAATACACAAGATTTCAAGTCAAGATGTCAAGATTTCAAGAGAGATTCAGGAAAAATCAACAAGTTTGAAGATGTTGAGCAAAGCCACGCAAACTCTAGAAGCACCAAGACTTAAGATGACTAAAGAAAGATCCAGGAAATTACAAGATTTCAAGAGGATAAAGGAAGACTTCATAGACTCGTGAAAATTCAAGATAATTCTCGTAGATTTCAAGATTTTAACTGACATGATTTCAAGATTTCAAGTTTGCAAGATTCAAGACAGTTTGAGGAATCTCATCAATTTTCAAGAACTCAAGAGGACTCGAGGAAACACAGGAATGTTCAAGATTTCAAGTTCAAGACATCAAGAGGACTCAACAAGACAGGCAATTTCAAGATTTCAAGATTCAAGACAGCTTCAGGAAAACTCATGAAATTTCAAGAACTGCAGAGGACTCGAGAAGACACAGAAATTCTCACGATTTCAAGAGGACTGATGAAAACTGCAAGGGACCCCCACAAAAAAAATCAGGTAAATTTCAACATATAAAATACACAAGATTTCAAGTCAAGATGTCAAGATTTCAAGAGAGATTCAGGGAAAATCAACAAGTTTGAAGATGTTGAGCAAAGCCACGCAAACTCTAGAAGCACCAAGACTTAAGATGACTAAAGAAAGATCCAGGAAATTACAAGATTTCAAGAGGATAAAGGAAGACTTTATAGACTCGTGAAAATTCAAGATAATTCTCGTAGATTTCAAGATGTTAACTGACATGATTTCAAGATTTCAAGTTTGCAAGATTCAAGACAACTTGAGGAATCTCATCAATTTTCAAGAACTCAAGAGGACTCGAGGAGACACAGGAATGTTCAAGATTTCAAGTTCAAGACATCAAGAGGACTCAACAAGACAGGCAATTTCAAGATTTCAAGATTCAAGACAGCTGCAGTAAAACTCATGAAATTTCAAGAACTGCAGAGGACTTGAGAAGACACAGAAATTCTCACGTTTCAAGAGGAATGATATGATTTCAAGGGACCCCTACAAAAAAAAATAGGTAAATTTCAACATATAAAATACCCAAGATTTCAAGTCAAGATGTCAAGATTTCAAGAGAGATTCAGGGAAAATCAACAAGTTTGAAGATGTTGAGCAAAGCCACGCAAACTCTAGAAGCACCAAGACTTAAGATGACTAAAGAAAGATCCAGGAAATTACAAGATTTGAAGAGGATCAAGGAAGACTTTATAGACTCGTGAAAATTCAAGGTAATTCTCGTCGATTTCAAGATTTTAACCGACATGATTTCAAGATTACAAGTTTGCAAGATTCAAGACAACTTGAGGAATTTCATCAATTTTCAGGAACTCAAGAGGACACGAGGAGACACAGGAATGTTCAAGGTTTCAAGTTCAAGACATCAAGAGGACTCAACAAGACAGGCAATTTCAAGATTTCAAAATTCAAGACAGCTTCAGGAAAACTCATGAAATTTCAAGAACTGCAGAGGACTCGAGAAGACACAGAAATTCTCACGATTTCAAGAGGACTGATGAAAACTGCAAGGGACCCACGCAAAAAAAAATGAGGTAAATTTCAACATATAAAATACACAAGATTTCAAGTCAAGATGTCAAGATTTCAAGAGAGATTCAGGGAAAATCAACAAGTTTGAAGATGTTGAGAAAAGCCACGCAAACTCGAGAAGCACCAAGACTTAAGATGACTAAGGAAAGATCCAGGAAATTACAAGATGTAAAGAGGATAAAGGAAGACTTTATAGACTCGTGAAAATTCAAGGTAATTCTCGTCGATTTCAAGATTTTAACTGACATGATTTCAAGATTACAAGTTTGCAAGATTCAAGACAGCTTGAGGAAAACTCATCAATTTTCAAGAACTCAAGAGGACTCGAGGAGACACAGGAATGTTCAAGATTGCAAGTTCAAGACATCAAGAGGACTCAACAAGACAGGCAATTTCAAGATTTCAAGATTCAAGACAGCTTCAGGAAAACTCATGAAGTTTCAAGAACTGCAGAGGACTCGAGAAGACACAGAAATTCTCACGATTCAAGAGGACTGATGAAAACTGCAAGGGACCCCCACAAAAAAAATCAGGTAAATTTAACCTATAAAATACCCAAGATTTCAAGTCAAGATGTCAAGATTTCAAGAGAGATTCAGGGAAAATCAACAAGTTTGAAGATGTTGAGCAAAGCCACGCAAACTCTAGCAGGACCAAGACTTAAGATGACTAAAGAACGATCCAGGAAATTACAAGATTTCAAGAGGATAAAGGAAGACTTTATAGACTCGTGAAAATTCAAGATAATTCTCGTCGATTTAAAAATGTTAAGTGACATGATTTCAAGATTTCAAGTTTGCAAGATTCAAGACAGCTTGAAGAATCTCATCAATTTTGAAGAACTCAAGAGGACACGAGGAGACACAAGAATGTTCAAATTTCAAGTTCAAGACATCAAGAGGACTCAACAAGACAGGCAATTTCAAGATTTCAAGATTCAAGACAGCTTCATGAAAACTCATGAAATTTCAAGAACTGCAGAGGACTCGGGAAGACACAGAAATTCTCAGGACTTCAAGAGGACTGATGAAAACTGCAAGGGACCCACGCAGAAAAAAATCAGGTAAATTTCAACATATAAAATGCACAAGATTTCAAGTCAAGATGTCAAGATTTCAAGAGAGATTCAGGGAAAATCAACAAGTTTGAAGATGTTGAGCAAAGCCGCGCAAACTCTAGAAGCATCAAGACTTAAGATGACTAAAGAAATATCCAGGAAATTACAAGATTTGAAGAGGATCAAGGAAGACTTTATAGACTCGTGAAAATTTAAGGTAATTCTCGTCGATTTCAAGATTTTAATTGACATGATTTCAAGATTTCAAGTTTGCAAGATTCAAGACAACTTGAGGAATCTCATCATTTTCAAGAACTCAAGAGGACACGAGGAGACAAAGGAATGTTCAAGGTTTCAAGTTCAAGACATCAAGAGGACTCAACAAGACAGGCAATTTCAAGATTTCAAGATTCAAGACAGCTTCAGGAAAACTCATGAAATTTCAAGAACTGCAGAGGACTCGAGAAGACAGAGAAATTCTCACGTTTCAAGAGGACTGATAAAAACTGCAAGGGACCCCCACAAAAAAAATCAGGTAAATTTCAACATATAAAATACCAAAGATTTTAAGTCAAGATGTCAAGATTTCAAGAGAGATTCAGGGAAAATCAACAAGTTTGAAGATGTTGAGCAAAGCCACGCAAACTCTAGAAGCACCAAGACTTAAGATGACTAAAGAAAGATCCAGGAAATTACAAGATTTGAAGAGGATAAAGGAAGACTTGATAGACTCGTGAAAATTCAAGATAATTCTCGTCGATTTCAAGATTTTAACTGACATGATTTCAAGATTTCAAGTTTGCAAGATTCAAGACAGCTTGAGGAATCTCATCAATTTTCAAGAACTCAAGAGGACACGAGGAGGCACAGGAATGTTCAAGATTTCAAGTTTAAGACATCAAGAGGACTCAACAAGACAGGCAATTTCAAGATTTCAAGATTCAAGACAGCTTCAGGAAAACTCATGAAATTTCAAGAACTGCAGAGGACTCGGGAAGACACAGAAATTCTCACGACTTCAAGAGGACTGATGAAAACTGCAAGGGACCCACGCAGAAAAAAAATCAGGTAAATTTCAACATATAAAATACACAAGATTTCAAGTCAAGATGTCAAGATTTCAAGAGAGATTCAGGGAAAATCAACAAGTTTGAAGATGTTGAGAAAAGCCACGCAAACACTAGAAGCACCAAGACTTAAGAAGACTAAAGAAAGATCCAGGAAATTACAAGATTTGAAGAGGATCAAGGAAGACTTGATAGACTCGTGAAAATTCAAAGTAATTCTCGTCGATTTCAAGATTTTAACTGACATGATTTCAAGATTTCAAGTTTGCAAGATTCAAGACAGCTTGAGGAATCTCATCAATTTTCAAGAACTCAAGAGGACACGAGGAGGCACAGGAATGTTCAAGATTTCAAGTTTAAGACATCAAGAGGACTCAACAAGACAGGCAATTTCAAGATTTCAAGATTCAAGACAGCTTCAGGAAAACTCATGAAATTTCAAGAACTGCCGAGGACTCGGGAAGACACAGAAATTCTCACGACTTCAAGAGGACTGATGAAAACTGCAAGGGACCCACGCAGAAAAAAAATCAGGTAAATTTCAACATATAAAATACACAAGATTTCAAGTCAAGATGTCAAGATTTCAAGAGAGATTCAGGGAAAATCAACAAGTTTGAAGATGTTGAGAAAAGCCACGCAAACTCTAGCAGGACCAAGACTTAAGAAGACTAAAGAAAGACCCAGGAAATTACAAGATTTAAAGAGGATAAAGGAAGACTTTATAGACTCGTGAAAATTCAAGATAATTCTCGTCGATTTAAAGATGTTCAGTGACATGATTTCAAGATTTCAAGTTTGCAAGATTCAAGACAGCTTGAGGAATCTCATCAATTTTCAAGAACTCAAGAGGACTCGACAAATCACAGGAATGTTCAAGATTTCAAGTTCAAGACATCAAGAGGACTCAACAAGACAGGCAATTTCAAGATTTAAAGATTCAAGACAGCTTCAGGAAAACTCATGAAATTTCAAGAACTGCAGAGGACTCGAGAAGACATAGAAATTCTCACGATTTCAAAAGGACTGATGAAAACTGCAAGGGACCACCACAAAAAAAATCAGGTAAATTTCAAGATATAAAATACACAAGATTTCAAGTCATGTTGTCAAGATTTCAAGAGAGATTCAGGGAAAATCAACAAGTTTGAAGATGTTGAGCAAAGCCGCGCAAACACTAGAAGCACTAAGACTTAAGATGACTAAAGAAAGATCCGGGAAATTACAAGATTTCAAGAGGATAAAGGAAGACTTGATAGACTCGTGAAAATTCAAGATAATTCTCGTCGATTTCAAGATTTTAACTGACATGATTTCAAGATTTCAAGTTTGCAAGATTCAAGACAGCTTGAGGAATCTCATCAATTTTCAAGAACTCAAGAGGACTCGACAAATCACAGGAATGTTCAAGATTTCAAGTTTAAGACATCAAGAGGACTCAACAAGACAGGCAATTTCAAGATTTCAAGATTCAAGACAGCTTCAGGAAAACTCATGAAATTTCAAGAACTGCCGAGGACTCGGGAAGACACAGAAATTCTCACGACTTCAAGAGGACTGATGAAAACTGCAAGGGACCCACGCAGAAAAAAATCAGGAAAATTTCAACATATAAAATTCACAAGATTTCAAATCAAGATGTCAAGATTTCAAGAGAGATTCAGGGAAAATCAACAAGTTTGAAGATGTTGAGAAAAGCCACGCAAACACTAGAAGCACCAAGACTTAAGAAGACTAAAGAAAGATCCAGGAAATTACAAGATTTGAAGAGGATCAAGGAAGACTTTATAGACTCGTGAAAATTCAAAGTACTTCTCGTCGATTTCAAGATTTTAACTGACATGATTTCAAGATTTCAAGTTTGCAAGATTCAAGACAGCTTGAGGAATCTCATCAATTTTCAAGAACTCAAGAGGACACGAGGAGACACAAGAATGTTCAAATTTCAAGTTCAAGACATCAAGAGGACTCAACAAGACAGGCAATTTCAAGATTTTAAGATTCAAGACAGCTTCAGGAAAACTCATGAAATTTCAAGAACTGCAGAGGACTCGAGAAGACATAGAAATTCTCACGATTTCAAAAGGACTGATGAAAACTGCAAGGGACCACCACAAAAAAAATCAGGTAAATTTCAAGATATAAAATACACAAGATTTCAAGTCATGTTGTCAAGATTTCAAGAGAGATTCAGGGAAAATCAACAAGTTTGAAGATGTTGAGCAAAGCCGCGCAAACACTAGAAGCACTAAGACTTAAGATGACTAAAGAAAGATCCAGGTAATTACAAGATTTGAAGAGGATAAAGGAAGACTTGATAGACTCGTGAAAATTCAAGATAATTCTCGTCGATTTCAAGATTTTAACTGACATGATTTTAAGATTTCAAGTTTGCAAGATTCAAGACAGCTTGAGGAATCTCATCAATTTTCAAGAACTCAAGAGGACACGAGGAGGCACAGGAATGTTCAAGATTTCAAGTTTAAGACATCAAGAGGACTCAACAAGACAGGCAATTTCAAGATTTCAAGATTCAAGACAGCTTCAGGAAAACTCATGAAATTTCAAGAACTGCCGAGGACTCGGGAAGACACAGAAATTCTCACGACTTCAAGAGGACTGATGAAAACTGCAAGGGACCCACGCAGAAAAAAAATCAGGTAAATTTCAACATATAAAATACACAAGATTTCAAGTCAAGATGTCAAGATTTCAAGAGAGATTCAGGGAAAATCAACAAGTTTGAAGATGTTGAGAAAAGCCACGCAAACACTAGAAGCACCAAGACTTAAGAAGACTAAAGAAAGATCCAGGAAATTACAAGATTTGAAGAGGATCAAGGAAGACTTGATAGACTCGTGAAAATTCAAAGTAATTCTCGTCGATTTCAAGATTTTAACTGACATGATTTCAAGATTTCAAGTTTGCAAGATTCAAGACAGCTTGAGGAATCTCATCAATTTTGAAGAACTCAAGAGGACACGAGGAGACACAAGAATGTTCAAATTTCAAGTTCAAGACATCAAGAGGACTCAACAAGACAGGCAATTTCAAGATTTCAAGATTCAAGACAGCTTCAGGAAAACTCATGAAATTTCAAGAACTGCAGAGGACTCGGGAAGACACAGAAAGTCTCACTATTTCAAGAGGACTGTTGAAAACTGCAAGGGACCCACGCAAAAAAAAATCCGGTAAATTTCAACATATAAAATGCACAAAATTTCAAGTCAAGATGTCAAGATTTCAAGAGAGATTCAGGGAAAATCAACAAGTTTGAAGATGTTGAGCAAAGCCACGCAAACTCTAGAAGCACCAGAACCTAAGAGGACTAAAGAAAGATCCAGGAAATTACAAGATTTCAAGAGGATAAAGGAAGACTTGATAGACTCGTGAAAATGCAAGATAATTCTCGTCGATTTCAAGATTTTAACTGACATAATTTCAAGATTTCAAAGATGCAAGATTAAAGACAGCTTGAGGAATTTCATCAATTTTCAAGAACTCAAGAGGACTCGACAAGGCACAGGAATGTTCAAGATTTCAAGTTCAAGACATCAAGAGGACTCTACAAGACAGGCAATTTCAAGATTTCAAGATTCAAGACAGCTTCAGGAAAACTCATGAAATTTCAAGAACTGCAGAGGACTCGAGAAGACATAGAAATTCTCACGATTTCAAAAGGACTGATGAAAACTGCAAGGGACCACCACAACAAAAATCAGGTAAATTTCAAGATATAAAATACACAAGATTTCAAGTCATGTTGTCAAGATTTCAAGAGAGATTCAGGGAAAATCAACAAGTTTGAAGATGTTGAGAAAAGCCGCGCAAACACTAGAAGCACTAAGACTTAAGATGACTAAAGAAAGATCCGGAAAATTACAAGATTTCAAGAGGATAAAGGAAGACTTGATAGACTCGTGAAAATTCAAGATAATTCTCGTCGATTTCAAGATTTTAACTGACATGATTTCAAGATTTCAAGTTTGCAAGATTCAAGACAGCTTGAGGAATCTCATCAATTTTCAAGAACTCAAGAGGACACGAGGAGGCACAGGAATGTTCAAGATTTCAAGTTTAAGACATCAAGAGGACTCAACAAGACAGGCAATTTCAAGATTTCAAGATTCAAGACAGCTTCAGGAAAACTCATGAAATTTCAAGAACTGCAGAGGACTGGAAAAGACACAGAAATTCTCAAGTTTCAAGAGGACTGATGAAAACTGCAAGGGACACCCGACAAAAAAAAATCAGATAAATTTCAACATTTAAAATACCCAAGATTTCAAGTCAAGATGTCAAGATTTCAAGAGAGATTCAGGGAAAATCAACAAGTTTGAAGATGTTGAGCAAAGCCATGCAGCTCTAGAAGCACCAAGACTTAAGATGACTGAAGAAAGATCCTGGAAATTACAAAATGTAAAGAGGATAAAGGAAGACTTTATAGACTCGTGAAAATTCAAGATAATTGTCGTGGATTTCAAGATGTTAACTGACATGATTTCAAGATTTCAAGTTTGCAAGATTCAAGACAGCTTGAGCAAAACTCATGAATTTTCAAGAACTCAAGAGGACTCGAGGAGACACAGGAATGTTCAAGATTGCAAGTTCAAGACATCAAGAGGACTCAACAAGACAGGCAATTTCAAGATTTCAAGATTCAAGACAGCTTCAGGAAAACTCATGAAATTTCAAGAACTGCAGAGTACTTGAGAAGACACATAAATTTTCACGTTTCAAGTAGACTGATGAAAACTGCAAGGGACACCCCACAAAAAAAATCAGGTAAATTTCAACATATAAAATACCAAAGATTTCAAGTCAAGATGTCAAGATTTCAAGAGAGATTCAGGGAAAATCAACAAGTTTGAAGATGTTGAGCAAAGCCACGAAAACTCTAGAAGCACCAAGACTTAAGATGACTGAAGAAAGATCCAGGAAATTACAAAATGTAAAGAGGATTAAGGAAGACTTTATAGACTCGTGAAAATTCAAGATAATTGTCGTGGATTTCAAGATGTTAACTGACATGATTTTAAGATTTCAAGTTTGCAAGATTCAAGACAGCTTGAGGAAAACTCATCAATTTTCAAGAACTCAAGAATACTCGAGGAGACACAGGAATGTTCAAGATTGCAAGTTCAAGACATCAAGAGGACTCAACAAGACAGGCAATTTCAAGATTTAAAGATTCAAGACAGCTTCAGGAAAACTCATCAAATTTCAAGAACTGCAGAGGACTTGAGAAGACACAGATATTCTCACGTTTCAAGAGGACTGATGAAAACTGCAAGGGAACCCCATAAAAAAAAAATCAGGTAAATTTCAACATATAAAATACCCAAAATTTCAAGTCAAGATGTCAAGATTTCAAGAGAGATTCAGGAAAAATCAACAAGTTTGAAGATGTTGAGCAAAGCCACGCAAACTCTAGAAGCACCAAGACTTAAGATGACTGAAGAAAGATCCAGGAAATTAGAAGATGTAAAGAGGATAAAGGAAGACTTTTTAGACTCGTGAAAATTCAAGATAATTGTCGTGGATTTCAAGATGTTAACTGACATGATTTCAAGATTTCAAGTTTGCAAGATTCAAGAAAGTTTGAGCAAAACTCATCAATTTTCAAGAACTCAAGAGGACTCGAGGAGACACAGGAATGTTCAAGACTGCAAGTTCAAGACATCAAGAGGACTCAACAAGACAGGCAATTTCAAGATTTCAAGATTCAAGACAGCTTCAGGAAAACTCATGAAATTTCTAGAACTGCAGATGACTCGAGAAGACACAGAAATTCTCACGATTTCAAGTTGACTGATGAAAACTGCAAGGGCCCCCCGCCCATACAAATCAGGTAAATTTCAACATATAAAATACACAAGATTTCATGTCAAAAGAACAAGATTTTAAGAGAGATTCAGGTAAAATCAACAAATTTGAAGATTTTGACCAAAGCCACGAAAACTCTAGAAGCACCAAGACTTAAGATAACTAAAGAAAGATCCAGGAAATTACAAGATTTCAAGAGGATAAAGGAAGACTTTTTAGACTTGTGAAAATTCAAGATAATTCTCGTAGATTTCAAGATTTTAACTGACATGATTTTAAGATTTCAAGTTTGCAAGATTCAAGACAGCTTGAGGAAAACTCATCAATTTTCAAGAACTCAAGAGGACTCGAGGAGACACAGGAATGTTCAAGATTGCAAGTTCAAGACATCAAGAGGACTCAACAAGACAGGCAATTTCAAGATTTCAAGATTCAAGACAGCTTCAGGAAAACTCATGAAATTTCAAGAACTGCAGAGGACTCGAGAAGACACAGAAATTTTCACGATTTCAAGAGGACTGATGAAAACTGCAAGGGACCAACCCCCTAAAAAAAAATCAGGTAAATTTCAACATATAAAATACCAAAGATTTCAAGTCAAGATGTCAAGATTTCAAGAGAGATTCAGGGAAAATCAACAAGTTTGAAGATGTTGAGCAAAGCCACGCAAACTCTAGAAGCACCAAGACTTAAGATAACTAAAGAAAGATCCAGGAAATTACAAGATGTAAAGAGGATAAAGGAAGACTTTTTAGACTCGTGAAAATTCAAGATAATTGTCGTGGATTTCAAGATGTTAACTAACATGATTTCAAGAGTTCAAGTTTGCGAGATTCATGACAGCTTGAGGAAAACTCATCAATTTTCAAGAACTCAAGAGGACTCGAGGAGACACAGGAATGTTCAAGATTTCAAGTTCAAGACATCAAGAGGGCTCATCAAGACAGGCAATTTCAAGATTTCAAGATTCAACACAGCTTGAGGAAAACTCATGAAATTTCAAGAACTGCAGAGGACTTGAGAAGACACAGAAATTCTCACCATTTCAAGAGGACTGATGAAAACTGCAAGTGACCCCCACAAAAAAAAATCAGGTAAATTTCAACATATAAAATACCAAAGATTTCAAGTCAAGATGTCAAGATTTCAAGAGAGATTCAGGGAAAATCAACAAGTTCGAAGATGTTGAGCAAAGCCACGCAAACTCTAGAAGCACCAATATTTAAGATGACTAAAGAAAGATCCAGGAAATTACAAGATTTCAAGAGGATAAAGGAAGACTTTATAGACTCGTGAAAATTCAAGATAATTCTCGTAGATTTCAAGATTTTAACTGACATGATTTTAAGATTTCAAGTTTGCAAGATTCAAGACAGCTTGAGGAAAACTCATCAATTTTCAAGAACTCAAGAGGACTCGAGGAGACACAGGAATGTTCAAGATTGCAAGTTCAAGACATCAAGAGGACTCAACAAGACAGGCAATTTCAAGATTTCAAGATTCAAGACAGCTTCAGGAAAACTCATGAAATTTAAAGAACTGCAGAGGACTTGAGAAGACACAGATATTCTCACGTTTCAAAAGGACTGATGAAAACTGCAAGTGACCCCACAAAAAAAAATCAGGTAAATTTCAACATATAAAATACCAAAGATTTCAAGTCAAGATGTCAAGATTTCAAGAGAGATTCAGGGAAAATCAACAAGTTTGAAGATGTTGAGCAAAGCCACGCAAACTCTAGAAGCACCAAGACTTCAGATAACTAAAGAAAGATCCAGGAAATTACAAGATTTCAAGAGGATAAAGGAAGACTTTTTAGACTCGTGAAAATTCAAGATAATTCTCGTTATTTTAAGATGTTAACTGACATGATTTCAAGTTTGTAAGATTCAAGACAGCTTGAGGAAAACTCATCAATTTTCAAGAACTCAAGAGGACTCGAGGAGACACAGGAATGTTCAAGATTTCAAGTTCAAGACATCAAGAGGACTCAACAAGACAGGCAATTTCATGATTTCAAGATTCAAGACAGCTTCAGGAAAAATCTTGAAATTTCAAGAACTGCAGAGAACTTGAGAAGACACAGAAATTCTCACGATTTCAAGAGGACTGATGAAAACTGCAAGGGAACCCCGCAAAAAAAAAATCAGGTAAATTTCAACATATAAAATACACAAGATTTCAAGTCAAGATGTCAAGATTTCAAGAGAGATTCACGGAAAATCAACAAGTTTGAAGATGTTGAGCAAAGCCACGCGAACTCTAGAAGCACCAAGAGTTAAGATAACTAAAGAAAGATCCAGGAAATTACAAGATTTCAAGAGGATAAAGGAAGACTTTGTAGACTCGTGAAAATTCAAGATAATTCTTATGGATTTCAAGATGTTAACTGACATGATTTCAAGATTTCAAGTTTTTAAGATTCAAGACAGCTTGAGGAAAACTCATCAATTTTCAAGAACTCTAGAGGACTCGAGGAGACACAGGAATGTTCAAGATTGCAAGTTCAAGACATCAAGAGGACTCAACAAGACAGGCAATTTCAAGATTTCAAGATTCAAGACAGCTTCAGGAAAACTCTTGAAATTTCAAGAACTGCAGAGGACTCAAGAAGACACCGAAATTTTCACGATTTAAAGAGGACTGATGAAAACTTCAAGGGACCAACCCCCTCAAAAAAAATCGGTAAATTTCAACATATAAAATACCAAAGATTTCAATTCAAGATGTCAAGGTTTCAAGAGAGATTCAGGGAAAATCAACAAGTTTGTAGATGTTGAGCAAAGCCATGCAAACTCTAGAAGCACTTAAGATGACTAAAGAAAGATCCAGAAAATTACAAGATTTCAAGAGGATAAAGGAAGACTTGATAGAATTCAAGATAATTCTCGTAGATTTCAAGATGTTAACTGACATGATTTCAAGATTTCAAGTTTGCAAGATTCAAGACAGCTTTAGGAATTTCATCAATTTTCAAGAACTCAAGAGGACTCGAGGAGACACATGAATGTTCCAGATTTCAAGTTCAAGACATCAAGAGGACTCAACAAGACAGGCAATTTCAAGATTTCAAGATTCAAGACAGCTTCAGGAAAACTCATGACATTTCAAGAACTGCAGAGGACTTGAGAAGACACGGAAATTCTCACGATTTCAAGAGGACTGATGAAAACTGCAATGGACCCCCCCCAAAAAAAAAAAATCAGGTAAATTTCAACATATAAAATACACAAGATTTCAAGTCAGGATGTCAAGATTTCAAGAGAGATTCAGGGAAAATCAACAAGTTTGAAGATGTTGAGCAAAGCCACGCAAACTCTAGAAGCTTCAAGACTTAAGATAACTAAAGAAAGATCCAGGAAATTACAAGATTTCAAAAGGATAAAGGAAGACTTTATAGACTCGTGAAAATTCAAGATAATTCTCGTAGATTTCAAGATGTTAACTGACATGATTGCAAGATTTCAAGTTTGCAAGACTCAAGACAGCTTGAGGAAAACTCATCAATTTTCAAGAAATCAAGAGGACTCGAGGAGGCACAGGAATGTTCAAAATTTCAAGTTCAAGACATCAAGAGGACTCAACAAGACAGGCAATTTCAAGATTTCAAGATTCAAGACAGCTTCAGGAAAACTCATAAAATTTCAAGAACTGTAGAGGACTTGAGAAGACACAGAAATTCGCACGGTTTCAAGAGGACTGATGAAACTGCAAGGAACCCCCACAAAAAAAATCAGGTAAATTTCAACATATACAAGATTTCAAGTCTACATGTCAAGATTTCACGAGAGATTCAAGGAAAATTAACAAGTTTGAAGATGTTGAGCAAAGCCACGCAAACTCTAGCAGGACCAAGATTTAAGATGACTAAAGAAGATTTAGGAAATTACAAGATTTCAAAAGGATAAAGGAAGACTTGATAGAATTCAAGATAATTCTCGTAGATTTCAAGATGTTAACTGACATGATTTCAAGATTTCAAGTTTGCAAGATTCAAGACAGCTTTTTGAATTTCATCAATTTTCAAGAACTCAAGAGGACTCGAGGAGACACATGAATGTTCCAGATTTCAAGTTCAAGACATCAAGAGGACTCAACAAGACAGGCAATTTCAAGATTTCAAGATTCAAGACAGCTTCAGGAAAACTCATGACATTTCAAGAACTGCAGAGCACTTGAGAAGACACAGAAATTCTCACGATTTCAAGAGGACTGATGAAAACTGCAATGGACCCCACCCCCCCTCCCAAAAAAAAATCAGGTAAATTTCAACATATAAAATACACAAGATTTCAAGTCAAGATGTCAAGATTTCAAGAGAGATTCAGGGAAAATCAACAAGTTTGAAGATATTGAGCAAAGCCACGCAAACTCTAGAAGCACCAAGACTTAAGATAACTAAAGAAAGATCCAGGAAATTACAAGATTTCAAAGGGATAAAGGAAGACTTTATAGACTCGTGAAAATTCAAGATAATTCTCGTAGATTTCAAGATGTTAACTGACATGATTTCAAGATTTCAAGTTTGCAAGACTCAAGACAGCTTGAGGAAAACTCAACAATTTTCAAGAACTCAAAAGGACTCGAGGAGTCACAGGAATGTTCAAAATTTCAAGTTCAAGACATCAAGAGGACTCAACAAGACAGGCAATTTCAAGATTTCAAGATTCAAGACAGCTTCAGGAAAACTCATAAAATTTCAAGAACTGTAGAGGACTTGAGAAGACACAGAAATTCGCACGGTTTCAAGAGGACTGATGAAATCTGCAAGGAACCCCCACAAAAAAAATCAGGTAAATTTCAACATATACAAGATGTCAAGTCTACATGTCAAGATTTCACGAGAGATTCAAGGAAAATCAACAAGTTTGAAGATGTTGAGCAAAGCCACGCAAACTCTAGCAGGACCAAGACTTAAGATGACTAAAGAAGATTTAGGAAATTACAAGATTTCAAAAGGATAAAGGAAGACTTGATAGAATTCAAGATAATTCTCGTAGATTTCAAGATGTTAACTGACATGATTTCAAGATTTCAAGTTTGCAAGATTCAAGACAGCTTCAGGAATTTCATCAATTTTCAAGAACTCAAGAGGACTCGAGGAGACACATGAATGTTCCAGATTTCAAGTTCAAGACATCAAGAGGACTCAACAAGACAGGCAATTTCAAGATTTCAAGATTCAAGACAGCTTCAGGAAAACTCATGACATTTCAAGAACTGCAGAGGACTTGAGAAGACACAGAAATTCTCACGATTTCAAGAGGACTGATGAAAACTGCAATGGACCCCACCCCCCCCCCAAAAAAAAAAAAATCAGGTAAATTTCAACATATAAAATACACAAGATTTCAAGTCAAGATGTCAAGATTTCAAGAGAGATTCAGGGAAAATCAACAAGTTTGAAGATGTTGAGCACAGCCACGCAAACTCTAGAAGCTTCAAGACTTAGATAACTAAAGAAAGATCCAGGAAATTACAAGATTTCAAAAGGATAAAGGAAGACTTTATAGACTCGTGAAAATTCAAGATAATTCTCGTAGATTTCAAGAT
Organism: Patiria pectinifera; assembly: GCA_029964075.1. Lineage (NCBI taxonomy): Eukaryota > Metazoa > Echinodermata > Asteroidea > Valvatida > Asterinidae > Patiria > Patiria pectinifera. The sequence continues at coordinate 19,011,011 of CM057142.1, read as the reverse complement.
GTTAACTGACATGATTTCAAGATTTCAAGTTTGCAAGACTCAAGACAGCTTGAGGAAAACTCAACAATTTTCAAGAACTCAAAAGGACTCGAGGAGTCACAGGAATGCTCAAAATTTCAAGTTCAAGACATCAAGAGGACTCAACAAGACAGGCAATTTCAAGATTTCAAGATTCAAGACAGCTTCAGGAAAACTCATGAAATTTCAAGGACAGCAGAGGACTCGAGAAGACGCAGAAATTCTCACGATTTCAAGAGGACTGATGAAAACTGCAATGGACCCCACCCCCCCTCCCAAAAAAAAATCAGGTAAATTTCAACATATAAAATACACAAGATTTCAAGTCAAAATGTCAAGATTTCAAGAGAGATTCAGGGAAAATCAACAAGTTTGAAGATGTTGAGCAAAGCCACGCAAACTCTAGAAGCACGAAGACTTAAGATAATTAAAGAAAGATCCAGGAAATTACAAGATTTCAAAAGGATAAAGGAAGACTTTATAGACTCGTGAAAATTCAAGATAATTCTCGTAGATTTCAAGATGTTAACTGACATGATTTCAAGATTTCAAGTTTGCAAGATTCAAGACAGCTTGTGGAATTTCATCAATTTTCAAGAACTCAAAAGGACTCGAGGAGACACACGAATGTTCCAGATTTCAAGTTCAAGACATCAAGAGGACTCAACAAGACAGGCAATTTCAAGATTTCAAGATTCAAGACAGTTTCAGGAAAACTCATGACATTTCAAGAACTGCAGAGGACTGGAGAAGACACAGAAATTCTCACGATTTCAAGAGGACTGATGAAAACTGCAAGGGACCCCACCCCCCCCCCAAAAAAAAATCATGTAAATTTCAACATATAAAATACACAAGATTTCAAGTCAAGATGTCAAGATTTCAAGAGAGATTCAGGGAAAATCAACAAGTTTGAGGATGTCGAGCAAAGCCACGCAAACTCTAGAAGCAATAGGACTTAAGATGACTAAAGAAAGATCCAGGAAATTACAAGATTTCAAGAGGATAAAGGAAAACTTCATACACTCGTGAAATTCAAGATAATTCTCATAGATTTTAAGATGTTAACTGACATGAGTTCAAGATTTTCAAGTTTGCAAGAATCAAGACAGCTTGAGGAAAACTCATCAATTTTCAAGAACAGAAGAGGACTCTAGGAGACACAGGAATGTTCAAGATTTCAAGTTCAAGACATCAAGAGGACTCAACAAGACAGGTAATTTCAAGATTTCAAGATTCAAGACAGCTTCAGGAAATCTCATGAAATTTCAAGAACTGCAGAGGACTCGAGGAGACACATACATTCTCACGATTTCAAGAGGAAGGGACCCCCACAAAAAAAAAATCAGGTAAATTTCAACATATAAAATACACAAGATTTCAAGTCAAGATGTCAAGGTTTCAAGAGAGATTCAGGGAAAATCAACAAGTTTGAAGATGTTGAGCAAAGCCATGCAAACTTTAAAAGCACCAAGAATTAAGATAACTAAAGAAGACCCAGGAAATTACAAGATTTCAAAAGGATAAAGAAAGACTTTAAAGACTCGTGAAAATTCAAGATAATTCTCGTAGATTTCAAGATGTTAACTGACATGATTTCAAGATTTTCAAGTTTGCAAGATTCAAGACAGCTTGAGGAAAACTCATCAATTTTCAAGAACGGAAGAGGACTCTAGGAGACACAGGAATGTTCAAGATTTCAAGTTCAAGTCTTCAAGAGGACCCAACAAGACAGGCAATTTCAAGATTTCAAGATTCAAGACAGCTTCAGGAAAACTCACGAAATTTCAAGAACTGCAGAGGACTCGAGGACACACAGAAATTCTCATGATTTCAACAGGACTGATGGAAACTGCAGTGGACCCCTAAAAATCAGGTAAATTTTAAAATATACTGTACACACAATTTCAAGTCAAGATGTCAAGATTTCAAGAGATAATCAGGGAAAATTATCAAGTATGAACATGTTAAGCAAAGCCACACAAACTCTAAAAGCACCTTGATTCTAGATATTTAAAGAAGTTCCAGAACCTTACAAGCTTTATAGAGGAAAAAGGAAGACTCCATAGACCATTTAAAATTGAAGATGATTCACATAGATTTCAAAATTCAAACTACCAATATTTTAAGAGTTGAAGATTGCAAGGTTAGAGACAGCTTCAGGGAAACTGTCGAAGATTAAAGATTTTTAGGCTGTAAGATTCACGAGAGATACAAGCAAAGTAAGGAAGACTTATTCATTTTGAAGATTGCAAGCACGACTTTAAATGGATCAAGAAAAAACTTGAGATGATCATACACATTTCAGGAGGTGATTTAACTTTATTTCAAAATTTGAAGATTTCAGATTGCAAGATTAGAGACAGCTTCAGGAAGGCTCATTAAGTTTAAAGATTTCAAGAGATCTCTGGAAGACAGTATTTCCAAGATATCAGGAGGACTCAGGAAAACGCAGGAAGATTTGAAGAGGTCTGGAAACTCCGATAGACTCCGGAAGTTGAGGTAGATTGATTTCAAGATCTCGAAATTTTAAATCAAGAGGACTTTCAAACCTACAGGAATTTTTGCAGATTTCGAGAGAGAACCTATACAAAACTCAAATGGACTCCTGAAAATTCAGGTAGATTTTGGAATATTACGTTAGAAAGAATACAAGATTTCAAGAGTTTAATATTTCAATAGAGATTGGGAAATGAAATTTCTAGATTATAAGCAAACTCAGGCGAACTTAATACGTTTCTAGATTTTAAGAGGTATTAAAACTCTGGATTTCTGGATATACAATTAACGAGATTTCTAGAGGTGTTGATTGCAGGATTCACGCGTTATTCAAGCAAAGGATCACTCGTGCATTTTCAAGATTTCAAACAAGAATTTATACACTCAGAAAAACTCAAGATGATCATATACATTTCAGGAAGTTCAGGTACTAGGTTTCAAGAAAAATTCAGAAAACTAGTGAAATCACGTATATTTCAGGATGTAAATTAACAGTATTTCAAGATTTGACGATTTCAGATTGCAAGATTCAGAGAGCTTCAGGAAAAGGTATGAGGTTTCAAGATTTCAGTTATTTACAAGGGAACTGGAAGACAGGAAGCTCCGAGATATCAAGAGGACTTAAGAACCAATGCACAGGAAGTTTCCAGATTTCGAGAGGACTCATTAAAACTCCAATAGACTCCGGAAAATTCAGGTAGATTTAAGGATATTATTTTAGCAAGATTTCTAGATTTCAACAGAGATTTGGGAAAAAAAACCTTATGAAATGTCAAGATAGTAAGCAAACTCAAGCGGACAAAAGACGTTTCAAGATTTCAAGATGGATAAGGAGACAATGGATTTAAGGATTGAAAAGTAATGAGATTCCTAGATTTTTAGATTGGAAGATCCACGAGAGGTTCAAGCATACCGTAAGAAGACTCATGCATTTTCAAGATTTCAAGATTTCAAGCATGACTTAAAAAGAAAAATCGATGATCATATACATTTCAGGAGGTACATATAAAATTATATTTCAAGATTTGAAGATTTCAGATTGCAAGATTCGAGAGAGCTTCGGAAAACGCATTGGGTTTCAAGAAATCAAGAGATCTCTGGAGGACAGGATGTTTCAAGATACAGGAGGACCAAGGAAGACGCAGTAAGTTTTAAGATGTCAAGAGGTCTGATGAAAACTTTGATTGATTCCAAGATTTAAAGAAAAATTCAGGAAACCCACGACATCTCATGATTACCAGCAAACTCAGGAGGGATTCAAGAAGTTTCAAGATTTCGAGAAGAATTAAAAGACATGGGAGATCTCAAGATTTCAAGACGAATAAGTTCAAGATTTCAAGGCGACTCCCTGAGTCTTTAAGACATGAACGATGAAACACGTAGATTTCAGGATATCCAATTCACAAAATGTCTAGCCATATAGCTTGTTTGATTCAAGAGAGATTCAGAAAACCTCATGAAGTTTAAAGATTTCAAGCATACTAAGAAAGGCGCATGAATTTTCAAATTTTTTTAAAAATCAGGCAAGATTTCAAGAGGACTTAGAAAAACTCTTAAAATTCAGTGTGATTCAGGTAACATCCAGTGTGATTCAGGTAGAATTCAGGAAATTAACAATATTTCAAGATTTTGAAATTTCAAGATTGCAGGATTCAAGAGAGATAGAGGGAAACTCATGAAGTCTCAAGATGTCCAGCAAACCAAGATTTTCAGATGAGTCTGGAAGACACAGGGCGTTTTAAATTCAGGTAGATTTTAAGATATAAACTAGATTTCAAGATTGCAGAATTTCTGGAGAGATTCAGGAAAAGTCATGAAATTTCAAGATTTCAAGTAGATTCAGGAGACTCCAGAAGTTTTCAAGAAGAATAAATTGACTCAGGAAATTTCAAGATTTCAAGAGGTTATAGTACGTCTGTTATAGGTTCAGGAAAATTCAAAATGATTCTGGTAAATTTCAGGATATACAATTAACAAGATTTCTATAGGTTGCAGGATTCAGAAAAAACTCCCAGAGTTTCAAGATTTCAAGAGATGTCTGCATGGAAGAAACGGGAAGTTTCAAGATATCAAGAGGGCTCAGGCAAGCACAGGAAAGTTTTATTTTTAAAATGACTTATGAAAGTCTTTTTGACAACTGAAAATTCAGGTAGATTTTAATATGTATGTACAAAAATATTTCAACGTTTCAAGATTGAAAGTTATCAAGAGACATTCAGGAAAACTCATGGTTTTTCAAGATTTCAAGCAAACTCAGGTAGACAGAAGATTTTCAAGATTCAAGAGGTCTCTGGAAGACCGGAAGGTTCAAGATTTTAAAAGGTCTTATGAAAACTCTAATGGACTCTATAATTCTGTTAGATTTTATGATATACAATATTAAAGACTTGAAAGATTTCAACACATATTTATCTTTGTAATAATAAAATTTATAGTGTTTACAGATTTCAAGCAAGCTTAGGAAGACTCAGGCAGTTTCAAGTTTTCAAGAGGACTCAAGAATACTCGGGGAGATTCAGGAAGTTTCAAGGTTTCAAGAGGACTCGGGGAAGAAACAGGGAGTTTCAAGATTTCAAGAAAACAGAGGAAGACTCAAGAAAAGTTAAATATTTGAAATAGGTCGGCTTTGTTTTTGAGTAGTTAAATTTAAACGACGATCTTCGGTTCTAATAGTTATCATTTTTAATCTGAGAAAGTAACTGTACCATTCTGCCTCGACCCAGTTCATGTGTGTGTCTATTGTGTGTAGAAACCAACCGAAATTAATCGTCCACGTTCGGTAAAAAATCTCACCGCTATTACTGTTGAATTACTAGCCTCTGGCATGATGCTGGTAATAAGCTCCTTGTCCTACTCCAAGACTTCTCTTACAGCGACCCTATAAAAGCCTACATTAAAAGTAACACTTAATTTGATACAAACATCACCATGACTGTTATATATAGGTTCTGACAACTCTAAGCTTTGCTCGCATTTTGCCACGTCAAACGAATGCGACATTAAACCCTCTACTGTTTGAAGCTCTGGCAGGGGCTTGTACATGTCACTTGGTGGTAGGTCGGTCAGTCTCCCAAAAAATGACCAAAATAAGCCCCTAAATTTCACTTAAAATATAACTACAACATTTTAATTTTCAAAAAAAGCGAACAACATTAATTGTATGCTTACCAAAAATTGTTTGTGACAATTGGGAAAGACGTTTAAGACAAGTTTGTAAACTTAGGCAAAATATGTGCACTTGTGTTGTAGTCCCTGGTATTATTACAAATCACTGTAAATCTAGGTACAAATCTAAGGTATAGGGTGCTCCATGTGCCATCGTCGTCACATTTTTGGGCGTCGCATTTAAGCTCTGCCAGGGATCATTTTGATAGATTTCATGCAAGACTTTCATGCAAGACGGCCAGAGCTTATTGTACATGCGTACATGTTTATTCTTAATATAATAAACATTACTTATTATTAATAAATGGATTTAAGCAAACTTGAGATCGTAGTCAACGCGGCTAATAACTCAATCCTCGCGAGTTTATCGGATTTATTCAGCGATTATCGGTTGCTCGACGTTAAAACGGATGAAGATGTAAAGAGATACGATTCTGATACACTGACATTTTATCCAAACCAACAAAATGTTGCAGTGTGGTGCAGTACGACTACTGGTTGAGTTTCGGTGTCTTGTAAAGTCTCAACAATATCGCTAATATCATCAGCGGCTTTGGGTAGTTCTCTAAACTTGGAACTCTCGGGTTTGTCGTCGATCGAGGTTTTTTCTCCATGAGTCACTGAGTGTCTTTATTCGAAATTCAGAAAGTTTGAGGTCATGCGAATTAAAGCGAAACGGTATCTGTTTGTTTAGGCCTACGTTGCTAATTTGTATTTTTGTTTACCCACCCCGTACATAGAAAAATTGGCCAGGACCAGTTCTTCTCTGTTTTAATATATACAATTATATCGACACCCACTTTGAAATAATTGAAATCCACAAATATGGGAGCGTTTTGATATTTATTTTCAAGACACCGTAAAAATCTCAAACATCATCTTCTGGTACACTTCTCCCAAGATCGCCAAGTGTACATGTGTCGATAATACTTTCTGTGTCGAGTGGTGCAGGTTGGGTGTTGTCAAAGGTGTCATCCCATCAAAGATTAGTTTCCTCGGTGTAATCCCCGAGGCCTTGTGTTTGTAGAGTGTCAAAGAGATCCTGTTCGAAATCTGCTCCACCTTCTCTGCCATTTCTATACAACTACTATAACATATATTTGGTAGAGTTAACAATATTTGGTGGTAGTATACCCTGACTCGCTTGCCAGAACTGTCTGTAAATCGCACCCCGTGCTGCTGGTAAAGCTCTTTGTCCTACTCTAAGACTTCTCTTATAGCGACCTAATAAAAGCCCACGTAAAAAGTACATGTAACGCTGAATTTGATACAAACATCATCATGACAGTTGTGTATAGGTTCTGGCAACTCAGCTTTGTCACGTCAAACGTATGTGACATTAAATCCTCTACTGTTTTAAGCTCTGGCAGGAGCTTCTACACGTCACTTGGTTTTCGGTCGGTCTGTCCCCGAAAAAAAAATGACCAAAAATGCCCCAGAGTTTCTCATAATATATAACTACGAAAACATAATTTAAATTAAAAATTAAGCTTACAAATAGATTAAATACTTAGCATAACAAATTATTTGTCACAATTTGGAAGGATGTTTATAAAAAGAGTGTGTTAATTGAGGCAAAATATGTGCAGTAATGCTAATTGTCACGTGGTATTTATCATAACTCACTATAAATCGAGGTAAAAATCTAAGGTATATGGTGGTCCATATGTGCCATCTGTGTCGCATTTTTGGGCGTCGCACTTTGTAGTTCTGGCAGGGATCATTTTGATATATTTCATGCAAGACTTTCATGCAAGACGGCCAGAGCTAAACATTGTGCACACGCACTTGTTTATTTTTTCTTAATTTAATAAACTTTGTGATTGATACCGTGGATTTAAGCAAACTTGAGATCATAGTCAACCCGGCTGATAGCAACTCATTTATCGCGAGTTGTCCGGATTTATTCAGCGATTATCGGTTACTGGACGTTAAAACGATGAAGATGTAATGAGATACAATTTTGATACACTGACATTTTATCCAAACCAACTAAATTTTGCAGTGTGGTGCAGCAAGACCACTGATTGAGTTTCGGTGTCTTGTTCTAGATTATGTCGCCAATATCATCGGCGGCTTTGGGTTAGTTCTATCAACCTGATAGTCTCGGGTTTATCGTGGATCGAGTTTTTCTCTTTATTAGACACTGAGTGCTATTATTCGATAGTCAACCTGAAAGGTTGAGGTCACGCGAATTAAAGCAATATGGTATCTATTTGTTTATGTTTCTAATTTGAAGAATATTTTTACAAACCCCGGCTGTAGGAAAATACCTAGTACCACCCCTCCCTGTTTTAATGTATCAATTTATATCGACACTCACTTTAAAATCATTGAAATCCACAAGTTTGGGAGCGTTTTCGTATATTTAGGTTTTATGACACCGTAAAAATCACGAACATCATTAGTACACTTCTCCCAAGATCGCCAAGTGTACATTGTGTTTTGTGTCGAGTGGTGCAGGTTGGGTGATGTCAAAGGTGTCATCCCATAAAAGATTAGTTTTCTCGGTGTAATCCCCGAGGCCTTGTGTTTGTAGGGTGTCAAAGAGATCATGTTCGAAATCTGCTCCACCTTCTGCCATTTATATAATACTACCTTAAACTATATTTGGTAGAGTTAACAATATTTGGTGGTAGTATACCTTGACTCGCTTGCCAACATTTTCTGTAAATCGCACCCCGTGCTGCTGGTAAAGCTCTTTGTCCCCACTCCCAGACTTCTCTTAAAGCGACCTAATAAAAGTCCACGTAAAAAGTAACGCTTAATTTGATTCAAACATCATCATGACAGTTATGTATAGGTTCTGGCAACTCAAGGCTTTGCTCGAACTTTGTCACGTCAAACGTTTGTGACATTAAACCCTCTATTGTGTTAAGCTCTGACGGGAGCTTCTGCATGTCACTTGGTTTTCGGTCGGTCTGTCCCCGAAAAATTGACCAAAAAAATGCCCCTAAATTTCCCATAATGTATAACGACCAAAATTTAATTTTAAATTAGAAATAAAGCAAACAAATAGATTAAATACTTAGCATAACAACAATTGTTTGTCACAATTCGGAAAGTTGTTTATAAAAAGAATGTGTTAATGGAAGCAAAATGTATGCTGTAATGCTAATTGTCACTTGGTATTTATCATAACTCACTATAGATCTAAGTAAAAAAAAATCTAAGGTATGGTGATCCATATGTGCCATCAGTGTCGCATTTTTGGGCGTCGCACTTTAAAGCTCTGGCAGGGATCATTTTGATAGATTTCATGCAAGACTTTCATGCAAGACGGCCAGGGCTCATTGTGCACTGACTCGCACTTGTTTATTTTTTTTTCTTAATTTAATAAACTGTATTTATTATTATTACCGTGGACATGAGCAAACTTGAGATCATAGTCAACCCGGCTTATAGCAACTCATTTATCGCGAGTTGTCCGGATTTATTCAGCGATTATCGGTTATTGGACGTTAAAACGATGAAAATGTAATGAGGTACAATTTTGATACACTGACATTTTATACCAACCAACTACATTTTGCAGTGTGGTGCAGCAGTACCACTGGTTGAGTTTCGGTGTCTTGTTCCAAATTATGTCGCTAATATCATCGGCGGCTTGGGGTAGTTCTCTAAACTTGATACTCTCGGGTTTGTCGTCGATCGACTTTTTTTCTCCATGAGTCACTGAGTGTCTTTATTCGAAATTCAGAAAGGTTGAGGTCATGCGAATTAAAGCGAAACGGTATCTGTTTGTTTAGGCCTACGTTGCTAATTTGTATTTTTTTTTTACCCACCCCGTGCATAGAAAAATTGGCAAAGACCAGTTCTTCTCTGTTTTAATATATACATTTATATCGACACCCACTTTGAAATAATTGAAATCCACGAATATGGGAGCGTTTTTATATTTATTTTTATGACACCGTAAAAATCACGAACATCATCTTCTGGTACACTTCTCCTAAGATCGCCAAGTGTACGTGTGTCGATAACGCTTTCCGTATCGAGAGGTGCAGGTTGGGTGTTGTCAAAGGTGTCATTCCATCAAAGATTAGTTTCCTCGGTGTAATCCCCGAGGCCTTGTGTTTGTAGAGTGTCAAAGGGATCCCGTTCGAAATCCTCTCCACCTTCTGCCATTTGTATACTACTTCTATAATATATTTGGTAGAGTAAACAATACTTGGTGGTAGTATACCCTGACTGGCTTGCCAGAACTGTCTGTATATCGCACCCCGTGCTGCTCGTAAAGCTCTTTGTCCTACTCTAAGATTTCTCTTATAGCGACCTAATACAAGTCCACGTAAAAAGTACATGTAACGCTAAATTTGATACAAACATCATCATGACAGTTATGTATAGGTTCTGGCAACTCAGCTTTGTCACGTCAAACGTATGTGACATTAAACCCTCTATTGTTGTTAAGCTCTGGCAGGAACTTCTACATGTCACTTGGTTTTCGGTCGGTCTGTCCCCGAAAAATTGACCCCCAAAAGCCCCTAAGTTTCCCATAATGTATAACGACCAAAATTTAATTTGAAATTAAAAATAAAGCAAACAAGTAGATTAAATACTTAGCATAACAAAACATATTTGTAACAATTCGGAAAGATGTTTATAAAAAGAGTGTGTTAATGGAGGCAAAATATGTGCAGTAATGCTAATTGTCACGTGGTATTTATCATAAGATTAGTTTCCTCGGTGTAATCCCCTTGATCTTGTGTTTGTAGAGTGTCAAAGGGATCCCGTTTGAAATCTGCTCCACCTTAAGGCATTTCTATACCACTTCTATAAAATATTTGGTAGAGTTAACAATATTTGGTGGTAGTATACCTTGACTCGCTTGCTAGGATTTTCTGTATATCGCACTTCGTGCTGCTGATAAAGTACTTTTACCCACTCCAAGATTTCTGTTATAGCGACCTGATAAAAGCCCACGTTAAAATTAAGGTTTAATTTGATACAAAAATCACCATGACAGATATGTACAGGTTCTGGCAACCCAAGGCTTTGCTCGAACTTTGTCAAGTTAAAGGTATGCGACATTAAACCCTCCATTTTGTTAAGCTCTGACGGGAACTTCTACATGTCACATGGTTTTCGGTCGGTCTGTCCCCAAAAAAGATTGAGCAAAAAAAGCCCCGAAGTTTCCCATAATATAAAACTACCAACATTTAATTTTAAATGAAAAAGAATGCAAACAAATAGATGAAATACTTAGCATTATTTAAAATTATTTGTCACAATTCGGACAAATGTTTATAAAAAGAGTGTGTTAATGGAGGCAAAATATGTGTAGTAATGCAAATTGTCACGTGGTATTTATCATAACTCACTATAAATCTAGGTAAAAATCTAAGGTATATGGTGGTCCATATGTGCCATCGGTGTCGCATTTTTGGGCGTAGCACTTTTAAGCTCTGGCAGGGATCATTTTGATAGATTTCATGCAAGAATTTCATGCAAGACGGCCAGAGCTTATTGTGCACTGACTCGCACTTGTTTTTTTTCTTTCTTAATTTAATTAACTTTATATATTATTAATGCCGTGGATTTCAGCAAACTTAAGATCATAGTCAACCCGGCTAATAGCAACACATTTATTGCCAGTTGTCCGGATTTATTCAGCGATTATCGGCTACGCGACATTAAAACAATTAAGTAAGTAATGAGATACAATTCTGATTCATTTTTATCCAAACCGTTTAAATTTTGCAGTGTCTTGCAGTACTACTGGTTGAGTTTTGTCTTAAATTATGTCGCTAATATCATCGGCGGCTGTGGGTAGATATATCAACTTGATACTCTCGGGTTTGTCGTGGATCGAGTTTTTGTCTCTCTATTAGACACCGAGTGCCATTATTCGATAGTCAACCTAAAAGGTTGAGGTCACGCGAATTAAAGCGATATGTTATGATCTGTTTGTTTACGTTTTTAATTTGAAGCCTTTTTTACCCACCTCGTAGGTAGGAAAATTACCCAGGACCACTCCCTCTCTGTTTTAATCCATAAATTTATATTGACACCTACTTTAAAATAATTGAAATCCACGAATATGGGAGCGTTTTTATATACTTTGTTCTAAAGACACCGTAAAAATCACGGACATCATCTTCCAGTACACTTCTCCTAAGATCGCCAAGTGCACATGTGTCGATAATACTTTCTGTGTCGAGTGGTGCAGGTTGGGTGTTGTCAAAGGTGTCATCCCATCAAAGATTAGTTTCCTCGGTGTAATCCCCGAGGTCTTGTGTTTGTAGAGTGACAAACGGATCCCGTTCGAAATCCTCTCCACCTTCTGCCATTTCTATACTACTTCTATAATATATTGGGTAGAGTTAACAATATTTGGTGGTAGTATACCTTGACTCGCTTTCATTTTCTGTAAATCGCACCCCGTGCTGCTGGTAAAGATCTTTGTCCCCAATCCCAGACTTCTCTTCTAGCGACCTAGTAGTTACGCTTAATTTGATACAAACATCATCATGACAGTTATGTATAGGTTCTGGCAACTGAAGGCTTTGCTCGAACTTTGTCACGTCAAACGTATGTGACAGTAATCGATGATTTCTCTATTGTTTTAAGCTCTGGCAGGAGCTTCTACATGTCACTTGGTTTTCGGTCGGTCTGTCCCCGAAAAAATGACCCCAAAAGCCCCAGAGTTTCCCATAATATATAACTACCAAAATTAAACTGTGAATTAAAAATTAAGCTTACAAATAGATTAAATACTTAGCATAACAAATTATTTGCCACAATTTGGAAGGATGCTAATAAAAAGTGTGTGTTAATGAAGAAAGAAGTATGTGCAATAATGCTAATTATCACGTGGTATTTATCATAACTCACTATAAGTCTAGGAACAAATCTAAAGTATATGGTGGTCCATATGTGTCATCGGTGCCGCATTTTGGGCGTTGCACGTTTAAGCTCTAACAGGGATCATTTTGATATATTTCATGCAAGACTTTTGTGCAAGACGGCCAGAGCTAAAAATTGTGCACTCGCACTTGTTATTTTTCCCCCTTAATTTAATAAACTTTATTATTAATATCGTGGACTTAAGCAAACTTGAAGTCATAGTCATAGTGGTAATGCTAATTGTCACGCACGTGGTATTTATCATAACTCACTATAAATCTAGGTAAAAATCTAAGGTATGGTGGTCCGTAATATGTGCCATCGGTGTTGCAATGGGGCGTCGCACTTTTAAAATTCTTTTAAGCTCTGGCAGGGATCATTTTGATAGGTTTCTTGCACTTTATGCAAGACGGCCAGAGCTTATTGTGCACTGACTTGCACTTGTTGTTTTTTCTTTCTTAATTTAATAAACTTTATTAATGATTAATACCGTGGACTTAAGCAAACTTGAGATCATAGTCAACCAGGCTAATAGCAACTCATTTATCGCAAGTTGTCCGGATTTATTCAGCGATTATCGGTTACTGAACGTTAAAACGATGAAGATGTAATGAGTTCCGGTGTCTTGTTCTAAATTATGTCATCAGCGGCTTTGTGTAGTTCTCTCAACCTGATAGTCTCGGGTTTATCGTGGATCGAGTTTTTCTCTCTATTAGACATTGCTTGTTATATTCGATAGTCAGTCTGAAAGGTTGAGGTCACGCGAATTAAAGCGTTATGGTATCTATTTGTTTATGTTTCTAATTTGTAGCATTTTATTTTTACAAACCCCGTCTGTAGGAAAATACCTAGTACTACCCCTCCCTGTTTTAATGTATCAATTTATATCGACACACACTTTAGAATCATTGAAATCCACGAGTTTGGGAGCGTTTTCGTATATTTTGTTTTTATGACGCCGTGAAAATCACGAACATCGTCTTCTAGTACACTTCTCCTAAGATCGACAAGTGTACATTTTTTGATAACACTTTCCGTATCGAGTGGTGCAGGTTAGGTTGTTGTCAAAGGTGTCATCCCATCAAAGATTAGTGTCCTCGGTGTAATCCCCGAGGCCTTGTGTTTGTATAGTCACAGGGATGTTGTTCGAAATCCTTCTGTCATTTATATCGCCAATTGCGCCGATAACACATCCATGTCGAGTGGTTCAGGTTGGGTGTTGTCAAACTATACTATAAAATATTTGGGTAGAGTTTACTATATTTGGTGGTAGTCAGTAATACTTGACTCACTTGCTAGGAGTTTGTGTAAATCGCACAGCGTATCATGGCCGTTATCTTTGCGGTGTCAATTATTGATTATCTGGTTTTCCTAGATTTGCCGGTTTGATTTTCAAATTTGATTATTTAACCAACATGGTACTACCTACGGCTAACACGTGTAATACGGTGCCGTAAAAAAAGTATTGACGATATAGTCTTCGTATCTGTAGCCAGTTTTTAAATAAGTACATGTATAACACATTTTACCATATAACTGGTAAAATTTATTATACTCAGCGCAAAATCCAGTTTGATCGTACTTGTGGGAGTTCAATAATTGTACAGCATACAGTGTGCATGAGTATCCTGATTAAGGAAGGTTGTATGCAAATTGGGATTCTGAACACCCCTGGGCAACCAATAAAAGCAGAGCATCGCTTGCAGGACGTGCGCAAACTTCATTGCGGACGTTGTATGCACTCTCCCTTTATTTTGCCGCGCTAGGATTGCGCGGCAGCCAATCAGCGCATTGTTTTCTATCGGGAGTGCGCGGATTCACTTTTAGTCACGGCTTCAATCTAGAAACATCAACGCTCGATTGAAAACTTTTTTACACCCGAATTTCCGGTTTAATTAGAATTTGAATTACGAGCAAGTGGCGCGTGAGGAGTCCGCAAAGACAAGGACATGCCAAGAGGTCGACCCAAACGCAGGCCAGAGTCCGTACGGCCGTCACAGGGGCCACGAAAGAGAGCTTGCAGATCTTCGTCAGCGCCACAGAGAAGCTCGGCACGTCAGGCCGCAGTCCATGCCGCTGAGATTCACGGTGGGCCAAGTGTCGTCAGGGCACCAGGTCAGCCTGCTACAGGTATATCGGCGCTGTCCATGCCTGATGAGCCACGTCAGACGGCGGCTTCAGTCCAGTATACAACAGAGCACCAGGCATCGAGGGGTATGTCAAGTCATTATGGATATGGTCAGCCTTCACCTTTGACCCAATGGGCACCGTTGGATCAGGCAGCGCAGTCGGCACCGTTGGATCAAGCAGCGCAGTCGGCACCCGTGATAGACGCAGCGAGGCCCGTTGCATCCACGATGTTAGCCGCGGCTTATGGAGCAACTGGTGGGATTGCGGCCAGCTCTTCGGCGGCTATGCCTCCGGTGGTACAGCCACTAGGCCTAGTCGGGAATCAGCCAGCGGTTTTGCCTCTACTCCCCAAGGCCAAGGGTCGGGTGAGTTCCGTGGGGTCATGGGAAATAGTAGGTCATTCCCATCTGCTGCAAGCTTAATTTCTACCATGGGCATGATGGGGGAAATTCCAAGTAGGCCTAGGCCAATATTTACATCTCCTCCAAGCATGACATCTTGCATTTCAAGTGGGCAAACAGTGGGTTTTCCTCCAAGCCAAGTGGGGGGACGAATGGCTGAGGCACCGTTGTATAATATTGCTAGTGGTATACCTATATATTCAGTTGCGTCGCCCCCCTGTCCAATCACTGCTACAAATGACACACATTTGTATACTGTTCCGTGGGGCATGGGTAACAATGTAACCAGTAACGTAGGTAGTGGTTTGTCGGCACCCTTGGTTAATAACCTACCGGGGATTGCAATCGATGGGGTTTCCGGAAATCCGAAACCTATTCCTCGCGTTCAGTCCACATCATTGATTGGGGGGCATGTTTCTCAGTCATTAAAAGACAAAATATGGCGGAATGAGTATGTAGACATGTCACTGTTGTTCGCGGATAGCGCTTCGGAGGTACTTGCGCGGTCGAACAAAGCGGAAGAAGTCGCGCTAGTCATTGAAAACGACAAGATGTTTTGCATTCAAATCAGGCCAAAACAAGCCGTCAAAAGAAAATGGACACATGGGACAAGTGGGTGTCAGCTTTTCATACTTTTATGGCAATATACCTGGTTAAGTTTCCTTCTCGGGTTAACGAACTACTGAAATACACTGAGATTGTCCGCACGGCATCGGTTCAGTTCCCTGGCCGCAGTTGGCGATTGTATGACGAACAGTTTCGTCTCCGGCTTGAAGCCCAGCCCCACAAATCTTGGGGTGAGCTTGATGTCGAATTGTGGCTGACGGTCGCGTCTTACGAAGCGGCCCCTGCCGCATTCGGAGGGGCACCGCGGGCTGCACCGCACACGGTCACTCGCATATGCTTTGCGTTCAACAGTCGAACGGCTGTAAGTTCGTCAACTGTAAATATCAGCACAAATGCGCTGCATGTGGTCGTCACGGACACGGTTCGCCAACATGCAGATTTCCTGGCGTACACGCGCCTCCAAACAGGGGGCAAGGGGTTTTCGGGGAAAGGCTATGCACACTCTGTTCAACAAACAGCCTTGGCCGGCAGTCAGGTAGATTCAGCTGGATCAAAGAAAAATGCACATGCTTTGGTGACTGGGAAAGCTAATTTTCGTGCTCCCAACCCCAATTAAATTGTCAGTGCTGCACTCACTGCTTTGCGATTATGACAACATTTTAGACAAAGCAATTTTGTTGGAAGGGTTTTCCAAGGGTTTTTCAATTGGATACAGTGGCCCTAGGTTTCGTAGGGATTCAGACTGCCTTCAATCAGCTTCATCGAACCCGGATATGGTCAAACTGAAATTGGAAAAGAGATTCAAGCAGGCAGGATTGCCGGGCCTTTCGCGCACCCCCCCTTTGAAAATTTGCAATGTTCACCCATCGGGTTAGTACCCAAGAAGGAACAGGGCACTTTTCGGTTGATACATCATCTCTCGTTCCCATACGGGGGTTCAATTAATGATTTTATAGAGGAAGAACAGTGCAAAGTACGGTATGCATTGTTTGACGAGGCTGTAGATTTAGTTGTTCAAGCAGGAAATGGGGCGTGGCTAGCAAAATCAGATATCAAATCGGCTTTCCGCCTGTTACCAATCACCCCGCTCGATTATGACTTGCTCGGTTTCAAGTTTGAAAATCAGTTTTACTTTGACAAATGTCTTCCCATGGGGTGTGCCATGTCGTGTGCGCTATTTGAGAAGTTTAGCTCTTTTCTAGAATTTAGTGTTCGCAAGATGGCCAAAGAGGGTGATGTAACACATTATCTAGATGATTTTTTGTTTGTTGGCCCATCGAGACAGTCATGTCAGACACGCCTAGACAATTTTCAAGCATTATGTGGGGAACTTTGTGTTCCCATTGCCACGGAAAAACAGAAGGTCCGTCGCAGGTTCTCACATACTTGGGGCTTGAAATTGATGTGAATCAGTGGCAGGTAAGGGTCCCGCCCGACAAAGTAGCAATGCTCACCAATAAAGTGCGGGCTATGCTTGCTAAGTCAAAAGCAGAGTTAGTGCAAATCCAGTCCCTTGTCGGTTCTCTTAATTTCGTGTGCAAGGCTGTGTCGCCGGGTCGGGCGTTTATTAGGCGGCTTATTGCTTTGTCAAAGGGGTTAAAGCGACCATGGCATAGGGTGCGGATAACGAATGGCGCAAAACTTGATTTATTGATGTGGTTGACATTTTTGCGAGATTACAATGGTGTCACCCCACTGCTGAAGCATGAATGGGAATCTTCGGCAACACTTGAGTTTCTCACAGATGCAGCGGCTTCAATTGGTTTTGGGGCTTATTTTCAAGGGAAATGGTTGCAAGGCCGTTGGCGGCAAGGAACATCATATACACCCTCCATTGCTCTCTTGGAATTGTATCCTGTAGTTGTAGCCATCCTTGTGTGGGGGCCTATCTTAGCCAATCACAGAGTTCGGTTTCACTCTGATAACATGGCAGTGGTCCACATGATTAACGGACAATCTGCTCAATGTGAAAAGTGCATGCACTTAATTCGTTTACTTGTGTTAGAGTGTTTGAAGTTCAATATCATCTTCAAGGCAGCTCACATTCCAGGTGTATTTAATGACAAAGCTGATGCATTATCTCGTTTTCAGATGCAGCGCTTCTTTGCCTTAGCCCCCCAGGCCGAGCCAGTGATGACTCCGCTTCCAATTCTTCCCCAAGTATGGTAGATCAGGAAATACATAGGTTGCTACAGTTGGCTTTTGCGCGAAATACACA
Organism: Patiria pectinifera; assembly: GCA_029964075.1. NCBI lineage: Eukaryota > Metazoa > Echinodermata > Asteroidea > Valvatida > Asterinidae > Patiria > Patiria pectinifera. Next base: position 18,993,164 of record CM057142.1, on the reverse strand, counting down.
CAAGGCATACAATTCGGGGTGGAATACTTTTTGTGGTTTCCTTCAATCCACACACAGTAGTCGGGTCGTGAATCCGCAGTGCATAGGTGAGTTCATCGCCTGGCTTTCCATCTGGCGATATTCCCCATCAACAATTGCAACATACGTCGCGGGGGTAAGTTGTAAGTACAAGTTAATGGGCAGACCAGACCCAACTGATTCGTATATGGTTACAAAATTACTCGAAGGTTGTAGGCGTGGGGTTTCGCGAAGAGACCGCAGGTCACCAATATCGTTGGCGCTGCTTTCGCGCATTATGGCAATTTTGCCTGAAGTTTGTTCATCACATTATGAAGTGACATTGTTTCGCTCTGCTATGCTTCTTGCATTTTTCGGTTTCTTACGAGTTAGTGAGTTCACGGCAAATTCGCGGGGGGATGTGCAGCCTGCAGTTTTGCACATTTCAGACATACGCTTCTCCAACGGCTGCGAGTCAGTAACGTTGGCACTGCGCCAGTCTAAGACAAATCAGCGTGGCCCCCCTCAAATTGTTCTGGTAGGTCGGTGGGCTGATGCCACTCTCTGCCCTGTTGCAGCGCTTCAACAATTTGTTCAAAATCGCCCAAGAACACAAGGCCCCCTCTTTTGTCACATTGATAGTCAACCACTTACTCGTTACCAGTTCAATAGAGTTTTGCAGTCTGCGTTGTCAGGCTGTGGCATCACGAATTCACATTATAGATCCCATTCATTTCGTATGGGGGCAGCATCTACTGCATATGCATTGGGCCTTCCCTTCACAGACATACAGCGTATGGGTCGATGGCGGTCAGACGCGCTAGCCAGTTACCTCCGCCCCTTCCCCATAGTCAATTTTCACAGGGATTAAGCAAATAATTTTATTTGATTTGTAGGTGTTCATCCACATGAGCAACGCTGTGCTGGGATAGTGGGGGATTCACTGGTTCGATGGGCAGCATATGATATGGGTATCCCTGTGCAATGGAATGGGCGAAGTGGAGCACGCTTGAATCAATTAGCATATTTGTTGGACGGCATTGGTGATGTAGACATTATAGTAATGCATGTTGGTACTAATGACTTAGTGCAGCTCAACTTCTTTGCGATTCGGCATACTCTAGCCGTCATGCTGGCAGAATGTCGGGAGAGATTTCCTAACACCAAACTTGTTTGGTCATGTATATTACCCCGGCTATTTTACTATGGTGCACAATCCCAAAAATCCATGGAACACATACGGCGAGCGACTAACCGCTGGGCTAGGTCACAATGTCGCAGGCTGGGAATCAGTGTACTTGATCACCCCCAATTTCATTGGTCTGCCGCTCACCTCTACCGGAGAGATGGGGTTCACCTCTCTCCGGAGGGTAATGCAGCCTTTCGAGACAATTTGCGCTCCTGCATTTTGTCGCTAATGTAAGTTACCGCAGTGATGGTGCTTGTTTCTTATGTGGGTCGCTTTTCGCGTTTGGCATTTTATTGGTGCCCCAGAAGAGAACGAGCCCCATAATGCTGGTTTTGAGTGAACATTTGACTACAGTGTACTTAACTAAATTCAACTTGGTAACTAAATTCATTGTGGCCCGTGATGTGCCTCATGGGCTGATCCAGTAACATGTTAATCTCGAATCTTCATGTACATGTATAGCCTATGATTTACCACAATGGCTATACCCCCACTACATGTGCCTGCTGTGGGGAATGTGTTTTTAATTAGGTGCTGAAGTTATAGCACCTTACCTGTTAACTGGTTTTATCGCTTGATTTAACAGGCTTTCACAACGGCCGTTGTTGGTGGGTAGTGGTCACTGGGTATCACTATCGTCATTGTGGTCTTGGGTATCACAATCAGTTTTCTTGTGAGCATCAAACTACGTGAGGTGGTCATGGGTACCTCCTAATGTTTAATGTTAATGTTAATGTGCTCTATGTATCCGGTTTGCCCTTAATCTTTGGTATTCCGGTTGAAGAAGGTTGATTAAAACATTGAAGCTGTGGCGAGAGACACAACAAACTTTTCTCCTGCGTGATTCCTTTTTGTAGTATGAGTATAACACATTTTACCATATAACTGGTAAAATTTATTATACTCAGCGCAAAATCCAGTTTGATCGTACTTGTGGGAGTTCAATAATTGTACAGCATACAGTGTGCATGAGTATCCTGATTAAGGAAGGTTGTATGCAAATTGGGATTCTGAACACCCCTGGGCAACCAATAAAAGCAGAGCATCGCTTGCAGGACGTGCGCAAACTTCATTGCGGACGTTGTATGCACTCTCCCTTTATTTTGCCGCGCTAGGATTGCGCGGCAGCCAATCAGCGCATTGTTTTCTATCGGGAGTGCGCGGATTCACTTTTAGTCACGGCTTCAATCTAGAAACATCAACGCTCGATTGAAAACTTTTCCCACCTCCTCCCCTACATTCCTCCATGGTGGAAGAGAGGGGGATATTCTGTATGTAGTACAGCACTATTGTTTGGGGCACAGAAGTGGTTATTTCTGGGCATTTTTATTGGTGCCCCAGAAGAGAACGAGCCCCATAATGCTGGTTTTGAGTGAACATTTGACTACAGTGTACTTAACTAAATTCAACTTGGTAACTAAATTCATTGTGGCCCGTGATGTGCCTCATGGGCTGATCCAGTAACATGTTAATCTCGAATCTTCATGTACATGTATAGCCTATGATTTACCACAATGGCTATACCCCCACTACATGTGCCTGCTGTGGGGAATGTGTTTTTAATTAAGTGCTGAAGTTATAGCACCTTACCTGTTAACTGGTTTTATCGCTTGATTTAACAGGCTTTCACAACGGCCGTTGTTGGTGGGTAGTGGTCACTGGGTATCACTATCGTCATTGTGGTCTTGGGTATCACAATCAGTTTTCTTGTGAGCATCAAACTACGTGAGGTGGTCATGGGTACCTCCTAATGTTTAATGTTAATGTTAATGTGCTCTATGTATCCGGTTTGCCCTTAATCTTTGGTATTCCGGTTGAAGAAGGTTGATTAAAACATTGAAGCTGTGGCGAGAGACACAACAAACTTTTCTCCTGCGTGATTCCTTTTTGTAGTATGAGTATAATGTTATAATGTGAATTATGAATACAATAATCCATTTAAAAAAAATCTTGATCAAACTCAATTGGCGGTGGTAGAGATGGTTCTACACTTGGCAAATTGCTCTTGTAATCTCCCTACAAGATCTTGTGAACAGAGCTCTTGTTCTAGTGTTCTGCCAACAGTTTGTCTTGTCTTACTCTATTGGGATTTTTTGTTTTACTCGTAAGTAATTTTCGTTATCTATTTTACAGTCTCCGTCGTCTTGTGTTCCAATTTTGTGATGACTGTGATGTCTGACTCGCCTTTTATTGTATCATCATGGTATGTTTTTTAGTAGGTTGATTATATACAGTTTTAACAAACCGACTGATGGAGACAAATAAAATATAGTAAACTTCGCAAAGTAAACTTGCCATACTGATGGATACCACCGAATAATTTTCCAAGTCTTCAGTGGCGCGTGCCAATTGTCAATGGTCCGGAAGGCAATCACTAGAGCAACTTAGAAGTGTATTCGTATTTATGAGTGAGACACAAACAGGAGAATGGTGTATAACAAATGCGTAAAAAAACTGTAAGTTACAAAGACGTTTGGTTGCACACTATCTACGGTTGTATGAATGCATGTGTGGCGTGTTTTGTCCACCAAAGTGCCGATGTTTATAATTCCTTCATTGGACAAAACTGTGTCAACATTTTATGAATCTTAACAGCGAAAAAATAAACGTAATTAATATGTGTTAATAAAATGTTGGGAGAAAACTCGGAAGGGTGCGGACTGGGGGAAGGAAAAAGACTTGGGGAAAATGGCCCAATGCCCCCTCCCACCTACCCTTCCCCTTGCCCGCCTCCCCGTAGAGCCGCTACTGAAAGTTGTTCGTAAGAGAATCTTCCGAATCTACCGATGTTGAAGCCCGGGGTTTAATATTTGCAAAGAGTGGCGCTTAAAACGCTAGTATAAAGACTCAACCTCTACGCACAGTGGCGTAGCCAGGAATTGTTCAGGGTGGGGGGCCGCTGGGGGCTGGAACATTTCACTGGGGGAGGCCGCATGTAGATTAATTATAATTTTTTCGAAACTCAAAATCTCAGTGGGGGGACAGGGCGACAAGGTTTCATGGGGGGCTGTCGCCCCACGCCCCCTGGTTACGCCACTGTCTACGCAAACTTCCTTACCCAGATTAGCTTTGTAATTACTGTACAGCTTACTCTTAATAATCTATTTCTGTTTTACGTTTTTCGCATCTTGCGTTTGTTACGGTATTTTAGAAAATCTATCGAGGTGCTCATTTTATTATAGCCTTGATAATATTCCATTCGTTTTTATTGTATCGTGAAACATGAACTTGAAAGAAACGTACACAAACTCAAATTTAACGCAATAACCAATTCGAGTATACTAAATAAAATCATTTAATTAAAAGTAGCAATATATCTATTTTTGAAATATGACCGGTCACACGACTACTGCTGCCTAATAAAATCGTAACAAAATAAGATATTTGCACAAGTTGCTGGGTAACAATCCTGGAGACGCCCATGTGCTTTAGCCTTTACTTGCTGAAACCCGTTTTTTTTAATTTCGAATATAAAACAACGGCAACTTAACAAAGAGCGCCAAAGACACGATTTGGCTTTAGAAATATCATCAAAAAGAAAAAATTTGAAAAAATGAACCAAATATTTAGATTGTATCAAAAACCAACTTAAAAAAAGAAACTAAAGCGCGAAGAACGTTTAACAATACTTCATTGTAAAAATGTTGGCAAATAATTCGTTGGGCAAAATATTATAAACGACGCAATATGTATAGGAAATTTTGCCCAATAGTTGGACGTGTTAACTATTCGCCCACCGTTGGTCGAAAAGTTAACCCATTTTGCCCAACTTTTTTACAGTGTAACCATGCCCTTAGAGAATACAACTGCCTACATACCTACAACACGAACGAACGGTGTTCGACTTTGATACGCCCAGCGAAGAACAAAGAATTGACGAGATCATAATATGTTGGGAGGTACAACTGCGCTAGGTTTTTTTATTTATACATTTATTCTAATATAGGTAATAATAAAAAAAACCATCACCACAGTCAAATACAGAAGCTGGTCTGCAAAAATAGTTTACAGTCCTAGATGCTATTGGAAGGGTGAAGGGGCCGTCAAACGGTTATCGGGAAAGGTTGTCTGTGTCGAAAGAAGTAAGATAATTGAAAACAAACAGTTTGGAAAATATATTCGACCACGGCCCAAATTATATACCTCGCCCAACGGGTTGAACTAAATCAACGGGTACTTCTGATGACATGCTTCAAGCCATCTGTAGGAAATCGTTCAAGTTTGCGTTATCTGTCGTAGACGTGGCGACCAGATATAAGGAGGTAGAGCTTCTCCCTATGAGAACGAGTACTGAGGTCGTCGAAGCAATTTATAACATGTATAAGAGGTCGGCATAAACTTGGCCTAAAAACATCAAAGCGGACTCCGGTAAAGATTGTTACGGCAACTTTTAAAAAGTGATGAAATTAAAAATGTTGAATTTTTTTTGGAAAAATATTATGTATAGTTTCAAATTGATCAGATTTCCAAAGATCCTGACCAATTTGCTTTATTATTATCTCAAAAATGGGCCGAATCCTTCATTCGTAATTAGGCAAGAGCTTCAAGACAAACTGGATAATACCGAGTTACCGGCCAACGAAAAATGACCGAAAGCTATCGTGTTTATACCGGACGGTATATTGTATATATTGGTGTCTAACGGAATGACAGTTTAGCCTGTGACACGGTGTAAATGGTGTGATTTTCTTATTGAATTTGACTTATCGTGTGAAAATGATGCTGGTTCTCTAAAGATGTAGTCGTAATAATGACTTTGCGTCCAAACTCGTCCTTAAGTTTACTGATGACTTTTTATTTTAGCGTTGTACAGCATGTGGTCTGATTTGTAGAATGAGAAATCGTATACAATTCAAGTCCCAGTCACCGAGTGTTTTCCATGTCGTCGTATACATCGTTTGTGTCCTAAATGGTAAATTAAATACACGTCTGTGTCGGTATCCGTACATCTTTTTTATGTGAATGTTGTAAAAGTAATTTTTGACATATCCAAGATGGATGTTGGTATTTCTCACGTCTTCATCGTCTTGCCAAACACGGAGTTGTTCATCAGCTTGACGACTTTTTTTGAAGTCCGACTTTGCTTTTGTTCTGTGTTAGTATATTGTTGTCAATGTACGACGCGCCGTCCTGCAGGTACCTGCTTAATTTTTTAGAACGCCATGTACCTGTGTACGTTTTTAAGTTTTAACCCTACCTTTAGAAACATCTGCAACGTGACGTAGTGTATTACGTATTTTGCGTACGGGGTTTAGTGACGGTAAATTTTGGCACTCGGCTCGATCGACAATAAAATTCGTTGATAATCAGGGGAAAATCATCCGGTGTGGTTATATTTTCCGGCGCTAGTGGGTAATCCTCGTGTGTGTCGTAAAGTTTGATTGGATAATCCAGATGTACCTGTAATCTAGGTCTACATCACTCCCTCAAAAATGTATTCCGTGTTTGATGTTTTCATCGGCGACGTGATGTAGGCCTACTCTGTAGTAACTTTTTTTTTTTTATTATTTATCCGTTTACATTCTTTGTACGATGGGTATTGACGCATGGCCCATCCGTAAAAATTGTTGGCATAGAGATACGTAATAGGCTATACGAAGACTAATTGTCTGGTAGTCTGGCATGTATTGTTGTTTGCCTACAGAAATATCTTGTGCTGCCGACGTTCAGTATTCCTGCTCAGTTGGGTTTTATAATGTTTTAACAGACCAGTGCCGTAACATGGGAGGTAGGGGAGTATAATTATGTATCCCCCTTCGAGTAGGTTCTCACGCGTTTCCTTTTTTTTAACAAGTGCCTTTCTCTCCAATAGTGCCGACCGTCGGCAATTGTTTCGCCATGAAGACGAGCGCCACCTATTGTCCGATAGTGCCCACGATCGTCGGCCCCCCGCCCGCTTTTTGATTTCACGCTCTCTAAATTTCAGCAATGACGATTTAGCGATGTTCAATGTGCCTTTTTTAACGTCTATCCCCCAATCAAAATGACACTACTGCAGAGCATCCCACGATAACCCTGCTGCGTAATAGTAACTAACTTGCAGTCCATTTTTCACATTTGCCTAAAATTCTAAAAAAATACAACTCAAGTACTATATAAATTATGTGTAGTCACGTACAAGTCGTGATATTCGCCCACGTTTTTTCACGTTAAAAAGTTTGCGGCCACATTTGTTGAGCTCTGACGTTATCTTTTAAATAGTCATCTTTAATGCTGTAAAATCTTCAAGTGTGAAGTAAACTTTGATTAGGTAATCTATATCTACCTGTAATGTAGCTCTATCACAAACATGTACCCGGTGCTAGTAAAAGTCGTATGTGTCGTGAAATTTGATTTGCTGATTATTGGTGACCAGTAATCCAGGTCTTCATCACTGTACCTCAAACGTGTACCCCGTGTTTGAAGTTTTCCTCATATCGACGTGATTTAGGCCTACTCTGTAGTACGTTTCTTGGGGTGTATCCATTGAAATCCATAAGATAGGTATTGACTCATGGCCCAACCGTATAAATTGTTGGTATTGAGATAAGAAAAAAAATGACCAAAGACGGCTTGTCTAGGTCGTAGCTTTGGTCGTAGTCTGGCAGATATTTGATGTTTGACTTGAAATAGCTTGTGCTGTGCTGACCGCTCGATATTTCTCCTCTTTTGGTTTTCTCGAAAAAGAAATGCTTCACATGTTTACGTCTGCAGCTCCAGTTGGATTTGAGAGTGGTTTAACAGAGTAGTGGGGGTAAGGGGTGTATATTTAACCCACCCACATCCATATATAGTTTCTCACAAGTGTTTTTGTTTTCACAATTGCCCCTTTTTTCACAAGCGTCCTTTGTATAATGTCCTGCGAGCGTCGGCAGTTGTGCCACAATGAAGAGCGCCACCTATTGTCCGATTGTGCCCGTGATTTTTTGCGTTTTCGAAATTTCAACACGATCTTTTTTTTTACGTCTCCCCCGCTCGCCACCCCCCAACACCACCCCCAACAAAAAAACCTTGCTACACGCGTGCAGAGCATACACTGGGGCTGTGTAATAATTAGCAGGATCTAACTTGCAGACGATATACACACTAACGTAACATTTTCATATATACACCGGCGAGTACAAGCCTGTGTGTAGTCACGTACAAGTCGTGATATTGACCCACGTTTTTAATATTAAAGTTTCCAGGTACACTTGTGGAGCTCTGACGTAATTTTCTTTTGAAATATGCTCGCCTTTGAGATTCCTGTCAAATTTTCTCTGAGTAAAGCAAGCGACTTTCTTGGACAAGCCCTGACCAATTTACCCAATAAATTCAATTGAATGATTGAAAATGAGATGTACAGGCCTAAGCCTACCTGTCGGTTTTTTTTTTTTAGCAGTGCAGGTCAATTTGCCGTCGTTAGTATAGAAATGCCTGGCATAATCAATGTTCATCCTTACTTTCTAAATTGAGAAAAATGATGGGTATCAGAGAACGATCTCTTTGGATTTTTAATATTAGATTGAAGTAGGCATGCGCCGCGGCTCTATATTTGTCCATGACGTGGCAATGATCTCTGATCTTGCTGAAATTGCTAATCTTCTTTTCGCTGTGTACGCAAAACTCTGTAAACGAGTAATTTTCTGTTCTTTTTTTCCCGTATCGACTTTTTGGTGTTGGTCGCACTGACAAGGATTCGAGTAATTGGGGTAAATCCGTTTTTCGCAAAGTCAACAGGTGTTTGATTGTTTAATTGATTTCATCTTGTGGAGTAAATATCATGAGTTGTGGATTACCAAATATGAAATTTTAATGTCTGGCTGTTCATCTATCAGCGAGTCTATAAAATGAGTTGTGGCGTCTCTTCCATTGTGGGTCTTTTGACTAATGTTTCGACCGTCGCATCTCACGACCACGTACGAATAGCATAGCTTTGGTTCAAAATCGACATAAATGACGGATCGTTCATTTGCAAGGTAAGAGCTTCGAGACGAACTTGATAATACCGAGTTAGGCCTACCGCCGAACGGAAATTGACTCATATCGTGTGAAATGACCTCGTGTTTTGAAGATGTAGTCGTAATAATTAATGAATTTGCGTCCTACTTTAAATTTGTCTTTCAAATTACCGATGATCTTTTTATTTGTTAGCGTTGTACAACTTGTGGTACGATTTGTAGTTCGAGAAATCGTACAAGTTCAAGTTTTGTACATTAATCTGACTCGGTATCCGTACATAGTTTACATGCGAATGAAAGTAGTTTTTGACAAATCCAGGATGAGTATTCAGCAGTACATCGGTTTGATTTAAACACCGTTTTAGGTTTGTACATTTAAACAAATGATAATTGACATTCTTCGAAAGTGGTGGTCGATTTTTTAAATTTCGTTTAGACACAGTCTTGTATGAGTTTTCTTGTTCGTTTCCGAGTATAATTGCATTTATCATATTTCACACGTGTTCGGCGTCTTGCCAAACATGCACCGAGTTGTCCGACTTTCTGTTCTGTTCTGTCGTGTCGAGTATTTTTTTTTTTTTTATCATACGACGTCACTCATGAGTGCCTGCTTATATTTGTGAACGCGATGTACCTCAAACATGTCCCCCTTTGTTTGAAGCGACGTGATGTAGGCCTACTCGGTAGTAACTTTCTTTGGATTAGTCTATTTAACTTCTTTCTGCGATAGGTATGGCCCAACCGTATAAGCTGTTGGTATCGAGATACCTGTACATAATATACGACGACGGCTTGTGTAGGTCGTAGCCTTAGTCTGGCAGGTATTTGATGTTTTTTTGCTTTGAAATATTGCGTGCTACCGGCGCTCGATATTCGTTTTCTTTTTGATTTCTCAACAAACAAATAACCTACTTGTCTACGTCCGACGTCCGTCAACAGCTCCAGTTGAATTTCAGAGTGTTTAATTTGATTTGGGTAGTGGGGGTAATCCAACCCCATAATTTCCCACAAGTGGTTTTGTTTTTTTGTTTTTTTGTTTGTTTTCCACAAGTGTCCCACGATCGTCAGCAGTTGTGGCACAATGAAGAGCGCCACCTACTGTCCTGTAGTGCCCGTGATCGCCCCCCCCCACCCCCAGGGTTGTTTGATTTTATATGCTTTTTAAATTTTAGCACGGATGATTTAGTTATGGTCAAAGTGCCCTTATACGTCAACCTCGTCCCCATGGTGTCGGGCAGTACACGCCCACCACTACCTGCTCTCTCTCACCCTGGTGTTGGATCATGTACATGTGCAGGATATTTGAACACGTATGCAAATGAGAATAGTCTTGTGCCTGCATGTGCGCTACATTAGCGTTTGTTTTTGTATGCGGAGTTGCAGTATCAAATTTCATATTAATATGAGCAAACTGGAAAGGAAAGGAGTGTTTTTGAAAAGGTGTGGACGTTATAATCACAATAATCGTGAAAACACGTAACGCACGTTGGAAATAACAACGCCAACTGCACGATAGTAATCCATTACAAGCAAATTGCGGTATCGAATCACGATACAGGAAGAAAGAAACCTCGTTTCCAATAGTAAGTGTCTATACCGGTCGCTTAAATGCATATCTTATGTCTAACGGGCCTAATGACAGTTAAGTTTGTGACGTGTAAATTATGTGATTTTCCGATTTAATTTGACTCATTGTGGAAAAAAATATGACGGTTGTCTTCTTATGAAGAAGTAGTCGTAATAATGACTTACGTACAAACTCGTCCTTTAGTTTATCGTAGACCTTTTTATTTAGCGTTGGGCAACTTGTGGTCCGATTTGTAGTTTAAGAAATCGTAACAAATCGTAGCAGTAGGTTATTGTGTTTTTACGTTTATAGCTAGATTATTTTGCCTTTCTGTTATGGGTATCTGATTTAAGAGTGTTGAGGGAATCTATGTCTTTAAAGTTTAACCCGTCGGATTAATATTCCTTGTCCTCGTGAATCGCAATTTTGGTTTTCACTGTGTCGGCATATAAACAACGCAGAGCCGAAGTTACTAACAAAAAGAGTACACTGTATCTTAGGTCGCCGAAGCTATTAAAACTTTTATAAGAGGTCGGCATTAACTTGTCAAAATAATTAAAAAAATAAAAATAAAGTGGACTCCGATGAAGGGTTTTATGGCAAATAGGAAACAAAGGTGATGAAATCTTAAAATGTTCAATGAAAAATATTATTTAGTTAAATATTCATATTCTCCTGGGGTGTCTGAGGGTATACCAGACGGTATTAATTGGTGTTTCTTTGTGTCTAACGGACTTAATGACGATTATTAGTCTGTGACGCGGTGTAAATGGTGTTATTTTCTGATTTAATGTAGCATCGTGCATGGTGAAAAATGACGCTAGTGTTTTGAAGATGTAGTCGCCATGATGACTTTCGGTCCAACTCGTAAATTTCGTTTGAGTTTATCCATTTGTTTGTAAGATAGTTATTGACTCACGGCCCTACCGTATAAATGATTGGTATATGGAGATACAACAATAGGCTATATACGAAGACTACTTGTCTGGGTCGTAGGCAGGTATTGCCGTTTGCCTATAGAATTATCTCGCGCTGCCAACGTTCGATTACTCCTCGAGTTGGATTCGATAGTGTTTTAACAGTGTCGTAGCATCCGAGGGCCGTGGAGGTATACGTTTCCCACGAGTGTTATTTTTTTTTTGACAAGTACCCTACTTTTTTTCTTCAAGAGTGCCTTATTTCACGAGGGATATTTTCCGCCAACGTCGGCAATTCTGCCGCCACGAAGAGCGCCACCTGTTGTCGGACAGTACCCATGATCGTTTCACATCCAACCCCCCCCCCCTCGCTTTTTGGTTTCACGCATTGCTAAATTTCAGCAATTAGGATGCTTTTTTTATTCTTGTTAATCTTCTATTTGCAGTTTACGCATTTAAACTCCCTTTTATTTGTAAACAAGTACATGTAATTTAATTGTGTTCGTCTTGGGTTTTTTGCAGTGTTGGAGGTCTCGAGGCCGGCCTCGGCCTCGAGGCCGGCCTCGAGGCCGATTTTCATGGCCTTGGCCTCGGCCTTGGCCTCGGAGGTGCAAGGCCTCGGCCTTGGCCTTGGCCTCGGAGCATTCCGGCCTCGGCGAATCGGTCGAGGCCGGCTCGAGGCCGCCCATTTTGATGTGTTTTCTATTCTAATTAATTTTAATTTTTTTACCGTATCAAACCCTCGAGATTCTGCTGCAGTGGGTTCCGTGAAACGAACGCATAATATACAATGTACGCACGAATGAACTGGAAATGGTTGCATTGAACGTACTCGCGTAGGTAGCATCTTCGCCTAGCCTGCGCTTCAGCTTTCCACGTGCGTGCAAGCGTTATAACTGTTACCGCGTGCCAGACTACATAAGTCTGGCACCAATCCCATCTGCGTACAATAACATGTGGTAGTAGACTAGTCTGGTTGCAGTGTTGTACAAAATTGTCTCGTTTCGCCTCTGTACCCCGACCTTTAAAAATAATTTGCGGCAAGGTGCAGCAAGCTTAATCATTTCTTTTTATAGGCCACTGTTTCAGTAAAAGTCTGAACTTTCTGGGTACGATCGAGTGTACTAGTCCGTACCATTTTTTTTCATAAAGATATGATAAAAACAGTTACGATTTATCAAGTAGATTTTATTTTTACACGGTGATTTAAATGAAAGTTTCGGCTCACACGTTAATGTTTGTCGCAAATGGTCGATATGGAAAGCGCGATTTCAGAATTCGTTTTTCCATCCAAATGAATGCAAAGTTTTGCATGAATGTTTTAATAATAGGAGTCAGTATTCCTCGTGGTACCAGGATACTTTAAAAAAAAAAAAAATTTTTTTAGAGCCATGTTGATACTTATTACGTGTATAAGCACGGTTTGAAATTGACTAATTTTGCGTGGTTACAGATATACGGCCAAAACCTCTGGACTCCCTACCTCTTGCCATGATCTTAAAATTCTTCGAAGCCATTGGATTCAAATCGGATGATCCGAGAATTCATGGTCATTTTGATGAACTGAGTTATATCATGCACGCATGTTCCGTGTTGCCGTGTTGTTTGGAGCGGGATTGGCCATTGCCAGACTTTGTCTGGTACCGCGGTATTAACAGTGATAATGCGTGGACACTTATACCGTTGTGTGGAGCGGGATTGGAACTTTGCTTTGCCCGTGCGTAACGGCGGGCCGTCTGGCATTGTCTGGTCGCATCGCAGTGTTTGCTCGGCGCGCGCCTGGACAGTGCGAAGGTCGGGGGGGGGGGGTCGTAACTTTTGGTTATGTGTGGTAAAAACCTGATTGAAAAATCAAGTTGTTGTTTATTTAATGGGGATTCCTATGATATTAAGCATTTTGATAGGTTTTGAAAATAAGATTTATAAAACATGCTAAAAGTAAATAATGTAAATCTTACAGAATAGAAACTCAAAATTTGGCCATTTAAATTGTATCTCCAAAGGGCAAACACCTATGAGCCTGATTCAAACGCCATTGATTTTGTTGTGTAATTTGCCGGACTCCCTACAAGAGGAAACCCATTGCAAGCTGTAAAGCCAGGTACTCCAAAACTCAGTGAATTCAACTAAAAAGATGTTAAAACTCCAACATAATCTTAGACTGGTTTTATTGATTATATTTTATTACGTGTTTTGATAGCTGGCCTCGGCCTCGGCCTTGGCCTCGGAGGTGGTGGCCTCGGCCTTGGCCTTGGCCTCGCGGTTGTGGCCTCGGCCTCGGCCTTGGCCTCGAAGGTTGTGGCCTCGGCCTTGGCCTCGGCCTCGGAGGTTGTGGCCTCGACTACAACACTGTTTTTTTGGTGTTAGTTGCACTGACAAGGATTCGAGGAATTGGGGTAAGTCTTTCATTCGCAAAGCCAACAGGTGTTTGATTGTTTTTTCTTTGTATATGAAATCATCTTGTGAGGTAAATAGCAGCATGAGTTGGAGATTTGCTAATAATAGTATGGGAATAATGTCTTTGCTGTTCAGCTATCAGCGACTCTATAACATGAGTTGTGGCATATCTGCATCTGTAGATATTTTGACGTATTTTTCGACCGTCGCACCTAATTACGGCCACATTCGAATAGCGTAGCTCTGTAAACGTGAGTTTTGTAGTGACGTTTTCGTGTACTTGTCGTCTGTTATGTTTTTCAAGTATAGATTCAAAATCGGTGTAGCCTGAATGACACTTGGCGCGTCTTTAACGTAAGGGTTCTTCAATTATATTTGGAAATACAATCTCGAGTGCGGCTTTATCCATTCCTAGCCTTGGCAATCTTCGCCTTTGTGTCGAACCTTGCTTGCAAATTAAAATGCGATATTCTTTATAGCAGAAATATTATTCACCTTTGTGGTCTACACAGTGTGAAAAATAATAAAGAACAGTCTTTCACAGTTAGCATAGATTAAAAATCGGTGTAGCCTAAATGACGCTTGGCGCGTCTTTAACTTAAAAAATATGGTAATGTGAATTGAGCTCCTAATAAGACAGCTCTATCAAATTTAAGTTGAAAGAAGTATTTTACCGGTTATTGCAATTGGAAAAAGGACGAGCAAAAAAAAAAAACATTGAGCGCTTGTACAGCGAATAAAAGCAAGGTCCAGTTTAAATGTTAAAAAAAACACCCCCCCCCCCCCCCAAAAAAAAAAAAAAAAAAAAAAACAGACAATATATCAGGTGGTCGTTAAGAGCGGAGATAAAATTATCATTAGGGCCTATTCAAACCAGATGTCAAAGAAAAATATCAAAACCACAAGGGAAAGATAAAATATTACAATTATAGTATTACGAGATAGTTGATGATAGTCTAAGCTTTAATGGAGTCTCAATTCCGACTCCCTATGACATTTCAAAGATTGAAAAACGAAAATACATTGTAGTCCTTAGATTTAATGATGAAGAAGTTGCCTATCATTAAATCTAACTGATTATTTTATCGCAAGACTATTGCAAAGAAAACGGCTACAATAGGCTGCGCGATGTCTATAAACTTGTTCATGGTGAGTAGCCAACGTTGTGCTGGCCAACATTAAGTGAGTGGGTTCTGCAACTCCATCAACGCCATGCAGAGTACGTTTGGTCATGTAAATTGAGTATAATTTGGCACATGAATAAAAAAAAAAGAACGTATCAAAATTGCGCGATATTTATATTAACCGGCGGTATCATGGGTTTTATAACGAGTTGTTAATTGCTTAATTTGCTGAGTAAAACTGTGGGCTGTTATCGTAGGAGTAAAATTTAAAAAGAAGTCTCAAAAAATTCCCCCTATGTACATGTATAATCATCTACTCGTGATGCTCTACGCGTAGTTGTCCACTTATCAATATTCAGCGACGTCACAATGATTAATCATTTCCGCATGTGCATAGACTAGCCAATACGCCTCTTCAAATACGAGCCAACGGCGTTGCTAGAACCATGGAGCCCCACTGTGTCGAGCCGATGGAGGAGGAAGACGAGGGACTAAAAGAAGACTTGAGTCAAGTCTACGCTTTTCATGTCTAGCACCCAACCTCTCATTAAGCGCTGAATTGTTCGAAAGGAATCTAGTCGGTTTGTTTATCTTTTTTATCTACATCAAATTTACATAACTGCACTTATCTGATCTGTGATCATTCATTCATTCAACTTGTCCGCGTGGTTACAATTGGCAAAACAGGAAATTTACCCAGTAATCACATTCGTAGATAATTTATACACGAGCAGTGATGCCAACTAAACGGAGAAATCGTGAGAAAAGCACATTAAATGGGAGGGCAAATGCCGATAATAATGGGAACACTGTGTTGAACGGCAGCAGTGTACATGTACATGATCATCATGATGATGATCGTAGAGCAGTTCACGTGGTGAATGGCGATTCGAACTCAAAGAGTTTGTGTAGCAATAGCAGGTTAGTACACATTTTCTTTCATCTCATATTATTTTGCCATAGAGAAGGGGAAAAAACAAGCAAGAATTCACTTTATTTATCATTTCGAGAAATTAATAATATTTTTTATAATAAACCCATTTTCAGCCCTGCATGTTTGTGTGCACCCCCATGTTAATGTATGTTAATGTGTGACCTCTGTCATTTCTGTATTAGCCTCTGAAGAAGAACTTGCTAAGTTCGCAACGTCAGGCCACATTAATTTTAAGATTTATATATTTCAGGTCCATCCAGTCAGTAAGCAGTTTGCAGCAGTTTTACTTTTTTTCAATTTATAATGTGATATTTTAATTAGGCATGATGATCAGCACGAGACCCACTATTGCTAGTCAACTAGTCATGCCAGTAAATAAACTAAACTAAACTACATGTAGGCTAGTACTAGTAGTAGTACTGCCAGGGCACTAGAACTTTTAGAAGTTGAGTTGAACTCCTTTTTTTTATTGTTGTCGTTTGTCGTATGACTGACCAAAGAAAAGAAAAATGAAAACAGTTCTACAATGTAGCTCCCCCGTCACTGGATCTAGAATTAATAAAGCAATTTTTAAGCCAATGATCACACCTTAACTTTGTCCAAGTTTAAACACAGGTAACTTCAATGTACAATGATCGAGTACAATTGTACAAATCACTTGGTCATGCTCGTGATTTGGACAATCGAACAATAGTTTTTCACTAGTAATACTAAAAGTAGGGTCTGAGCAAATGTTTCATGTTACTTTTTTTTTAGCCAAAGATCTGAAAAGGAGTGTTTAATATATTGTGACATATACCTTGGTGGAGTGCTGTGGTCCAATGGTTACGGCGTTCGACTCGTGTGCTGTGGTACACGGGTTCGAATCCTGACTGTGGGAACATGGTGCTTGTGCTCTTGAGCAAGGCACTTTACCACTATTGCTTCATCCTTCGGTTGGGACGTAAAGCCGTAGGTCCCGTGTGTTGTGTAATAGAACCCAGTAACGCTTGTCGCTAAGAGAAGGGGTTTGCCCCGGTGTTTCTGGCAGTGGCCGCAGCACTTTGTAAACCCTGGTGCCACATAATGGGTCTCATATCTCTCATGTACTTCATTCATCTAACAAAAGACATAACTCCCAGTGCCTTGAGTACCTCAGTACTCCGTTGCGCTAATGCCTGAATAGGTTTCTGCAAGTTGCAACGAAGCCATACAGATACAGATACAGATACATTTTTGTACCTGCATCCAAAACAGTGCAGCAGTAAATGTCATTGTTGACTTTTTCTTACTCTCCCTCAGGCCGCAACCAGCATCATGGACGACCATTGCCAAGGCGGCAGTGTTGTGCTGTGTGGCTGTATATTTCCTTATCCCTGGATTAGCACCGGTGGTACCACTTATGTCAAAGCAGTTCCTATACCTAAACATTGGTGAGTGCCATACAAATTTCAACAAGGGCAAAACCTATTTATTTACTTCACCCAAATGCGAATTCCATCTTATGAATACTCCAATTGCGGTTTCCCGCTGTGTGTACATCAGATTCGAACCAGCCACCCGATCCCGCAAGCTCGGTGGTCAAGTGGAAAGACATCTTGCACTAGAAAATATTGATTGTGAGGAAAACTGTACCAGACCTGCAGCTGTTTTTTTTTTGGGGGGGGGGGGTTGGCATTCGTTTGGTTGTATTACTGTTAAGTACAGTGTCAGTGTCAAAATGGTGATTTGTGTATTTGTATTTTATTTATTTGTGTACACTTTATAGTCAACGATGACTTAAAAAATTTAGGAGTATTTTAAGCACTACATTTGGGTGAAGAAAATAAGTTGCACATGTTCGACTACATGTACATTGTCTAATCACAACCTAAAAAAATCTTTGTGCGTTTGTTTTATGGTGTAAATCGAAGACACAACATCATCGATGAATTGAGGACAGGAACCAAAGTGAGGACTCCTCATTGGAAAACATGTACAAAACCAATGAGAGCTGTTGCAAACAAGTTAGAGACAAACAAAGGAAAAGGGAAGAGGAACAATAGAAAATCCTCGATTTACACTATAAACAAACGTGGGTGTTCATACAGGTGTACACTTTTCATCTTGATGAGTACATACACACTGCACACATGGTTTACTGCTGAAAATATGCATTTGTGATCGTCGTTGTCTTCAAGGAAAACAGTGAGACTATTTTTATGGAAGCTAACCACGTTTGTTTCTATTTTTACTTTGATATCCAGTCAAGAATCCTTTCTCGCCATCCTTGCAATACCCGGAGCAGCAGAACGTCACAGGAGCCAGGAATCTCCACATTGGCACCGTACCACCTGACCCAAGCATTCAGTTGGGCATGTGGTGAGTTTTATCTACTATTGATAAATTTGAACTCTTTTGTCGAAACAAAGACTGAAATGGATTTAGTGCTGCAACTGATCCTCAAAGTTCGGTTTGGTTCAGTTCGTTTGCGGTTCGATTTTTTTTCTGCGAACTTCGGTTCGATCCGGCTTCGGAAGTGCATTCATAATGTACATGTCCATCATGTCCATGGTACAATGTATTGGGCTATAATGAAAAGCATAGGCCGTTCCCCCGTTCAAACAAACATGTGTGTTCCGCTCACGTCTGACAGAAATAGGCAACGCAATTTCCACATGCTATACTTAACACAAGTTGAAGGATGAATCTTATTTTTGTTGTGTAAACAAAATATCGTTATAATTTGACTTGATGACGTTGAGAAATGGACATTGGTATTGCTACATGTACCGTGTTACCTATCGCAGCTCTATCCGGCCTGGCAGTCTATGATAAAAATTTTCCCACACGTGCTGACGGTTTTCCCGACGAGTTCCGTCTCATCCAAGCATGCCCTGATGAGCACTTAAAACTTGCTTGGTGGCAATAATTGGGTTCGGTTCGGGTTGGGTTCAGAAGGCCAAGTTCGGCTATTTTTAGTTCGGTTCGGCGGTTCTGCACTAAATGGATTTGGACCCTGTGATTTGCAGAGTTCAATGTCAACACTACCTGAAGCTGTTATAGCATTATACACCTATCAATTGTCCCCTGTGAGCATAGTACCATGTATGTTAACAGCTTCTAATAGTATAGTATTACTATAGATGTGATCACTATACAATCAGGAGGCCCCCTTGCGCCTTTTGTGGTAAAGTGATCGCGCGACCGGATCGGTCTACAGTATAGAACATAGTATACATGTATGGATGTTCTCTGTTTGAACAGGGAGCCGAGGAACTTCTGTGAACAGAGATATTTACAGCTTAACTTTTATGCAGAAGTTTCATAACCTACATGTTGACATTTGATTATTTATTTTATTTTTCTCCTCAGGCAAATTTTACCTCAGTCCCTGCAAAATGGTGGCAGTATACAAGACGACAGCCAGTTTGATGAGGCACTAGGAGATGGCAAACCAATAATACTCTATCTCCATGGCAACGCAGGGTCAAGGTAAACAGCACATTCACAAAAAGTACTTGTACAAGATTTGCGACTGGATATTTGTAATGATCAGTGTTGGAGGGAAATTAACATTCTTGGAATAGGACATGATCATTTGCATTTATCCTAAAAGTAACCTACCGGTACCAATTTATTATCTAAAAGCTCACTTGGATTAAAATTTGCAGTGTTTAGTACCAGTACGATCTTTAATCATTAAAGATCGTACTTGTACTAGTACTGGTACTAAACACTGCATGAAATTATTCCATTTGCCTTGCTGTCATTTGAAAGAAAACAAGAAATGAACGTGATGTCCAAAGATCAGTCCATTGACATATTTTTGGAAATAAAGAATAAGGTAGACAAAATCGTGCTTCGTGATAAAAGGTTGTGCATGATTTTTCACTGTTTTCTTGAAAAACTTATCCACTGAGCTGAAACTTCAACAGGTTAGGTTTTTAATAGTCTTCCTTGGATGTTGAGTGGTGTTATTATTGGAAACGAACAAAACGCATTTAAAGCAAACGATCTATGCCTTTAAAATTCAGGTTGGTATAATTTTTCAGCATTTGTAATGTACATGTATACACTTGGATGGATTTGGAAGGAATATATCCTTTAAGCAATCATTGCATATGTGGGACATCTTATCCACATACCTGTATTGATATCTCAAAATTATTTTAGGAACATTCTGATAACTTGCACAGCATGTAGCTGATCTCAATAGATTAAACATGTTTGAAGTTTTGATTATAATTATAAACTTGTTTTGCTATCATTTCTATATAATAAAGTTTTGTTATTTTGATTACATTGTCCACAGAATTATCAAATAGATCAACAGTGCAAATTATTTAAGGAAAGCCCGCATGTGGCTCTCGTTGCATAAAATTGGGACTACAGAATTAATTGATGTTTACCTGAATCATGTATGGTCTGAACAGTTTCATCTTAATGATACAACACACCCAGTAAATTGGCAGTTTCCCTTCTCTCATAACCCAAAACGGTCACAATAATTACTTCAAGGATGATCTTCTTGATTAGCTGCGATCTTCCACAGGTTTAGTGTACACCCTTGATGCATTTACATGTACATGTAGGTGTGCATACATATAGTTATTAAGATACTGCCAAAAAAAGTGGAATTCAAATTCACATTCAGTCATTCACACAATTTGGCTGGTTGTATTTTGATAAAGCGTGTCTGAACATATTGGGGAGTTAAGATTAAAGGCCCCCTTAATTTGTCAGGAAAATGTTGGCCCTTTCTCAGAGCGGTAGATTCCCTTTTGGGGCCTTCTTAAGTAACTCTCATTTTGCAGAAATGTACTTGATTTTGTTTCTTTGTCTCAAACCAGTTCAGTACATGAAAATAATGGTGCACAAGTGCTAATTTTTTTCCTGTAGGTTTGGCTTAACAATAAATTGTTTACTAATAAGAAGTTTTCCCCCTGAACAATACAGAGCTGCAGATCATCGTCTGCTGTTGTACCGTCTCCTTGTTGGAATGGACTTCCATGTAGTAGCCCTTGACTACAGAGGTACGTGTACATGCATGAGTGAAATATTGAAACAGGACCTGTATTTGATGCTATTAGTTTAATATTCCACGAGCTTGAGTGGAACACAGAATATTGTAGTGTGTTTGTGTCCATGTGGAACACAGCGCACTACATTTCTTCCAGCAAACTTGACGCGCACGTTGTAGGGAACTTTTCAGCAGTTTCCCTTTACACTCAGAAATAGTGCACACATCTTAGAATAGAGCGATGCACAGAGTTCAATAAGGACCATGCTACATGTATATGGAATGGAATCACATTGTGGTTGCCATCAAGCAACCAATCAGGATCGAGGATTGATTGAAGATAAAGTAGCATAACCTTAGAAGACTTATAAATCTCACAATGTTTCTTTTTTTAATTGAAAATCACAGTGTATCCATGATATTGACTACATGTAGCTGTTTGTATCCAGTCTTTATATGTACCATATCTCCATAATCCAACATGAATATGTTAATGTACATAATTTGATAGGTGTACTACATCCAGTGTTTCTTAGGTTTTCTGTTGCTGATATTTTTTGGGGTTTCAGATTATGGTGTATTGGCTTATTAATAATATTTGTTACTGAAAGGGAGACAACATGTACAAAATCTTGAACAAAGAAATTGACTGGAGCAGGGTTTGGACCTGCGACTTCCGGATTGTCGTTTCGTAGCTCTACCAACTGAGCTATCCAGCCCTATGTTTGCAGTTCCCCATTTTGTCATGCCTTTAAAGGGGTGCTAGTCAAAAGCCTTAGGACTATAATGCCAAAGTTCTGATGCTAGCAAAATTACATGTAGCAATGCTGCAGACCTGGGAAATCACTCCTAGAACTTAGAAGATGAGGCTTTTATTACAAATTTTCAAATAAAGCACAAAGGGAAACGACTTCATGTAGTTGCATCGTAATAATTTATTGTAAGCTGAATAAAGCAATTGACCGAGTATGGTTTGAACTTAAGACCTCCGAATTGCCGTTCCGGTGCTCTACCAACTGAGCTAGCCCTGTGTTGGCTGTTCGCCATTTTGTCAGTGTCTTTCTTCTAGGGGCACCAGTCAGAAGCCACAAGTTAAACCTACTGTCCAGTATGCAATCCATTTTCATCTTCCTTCTGTGATTCTGTCCTTTGCTTTTTTCCTCAAGGCTTTGGTGATTCCAGTGGTTGGCCCTCAGCTGAGGGAGTGGTAGATGATGCTGAGTCTTCCTATAGATGGGTGCTGGAGAGGAGCAAGGGCGCCCCCGTCTATGTATGGGGCCACTCCATGGGCAGTGGGTAAGATCCTGCAGAACCAGCTGCTTCTATTTATCAAATTCAAATCAGCCAGGGTGGGTAGGGATGTAACAATGCATTGTTTATTGTGATAAGTGCGATACCAAAATGCCCCGATACGGTATGATAATATGAAAATCTGTACCAACATACATGGCTGTGAATACACGTAGACATGTCAAATAGCTTCCATAACAGCCACAACTTCAGTTCGTGATATGTATTGCTTGACATTGTATCATGACCTTAGTAGTGTGATATGTGTCATATATGAAACTTGGTATAGTTACACCCCTAGGGTGGGGGCATCTGACAGGTGAGGACACTTTTCAATGTGAGTGGCAGCTGGACGCCATCTGACAGTTGGTGGCAGTATTGATGGCCCTTTATGGAAAGTCCTCTAGGTGTAGCGTCACCTGTCAGTCCATCACAAGGCCCATCACAAGGCCCATCTCAAGTCAAACGTCAAACTTCTCAAGTGACAAATATGACAAAGGCATTCCTTTGATCTAGTTTATCCCCTGTTTCTTGTGACCTCAATGTGATTGACTCGTACAATGACTTGGTTACATTTAAAACTGTAATTTCTTCACATTGTCCTCTCTTTACTGGGCGCCAAGGGAAACCAGTGGATTCCACTGAGTGGGCCACCCACCACCAGTTAAAATAGGAATTAAATAAATAAATAAATAAATAAATAAACAGAAAAGTTCTGCTCCCATAGCTACTCTGCATTGTATCCCAATTCTGTGTTTGTGTCATTTCTCCAAACTTTTTTATTTTCATTTTTAGGATTGGGAGTGCCATGGTGAAAAGACTATGCAAATCAGGTACGATTCTCATGTAGTTGGTCAGTGTTGTCTGTTAATGTCAAACTCATGCTGCCCCGAAAAACCACAATTCTGATATTTGAACTACATTTAATTTGCATTCAAAATGAGAGCACTTGGATATCATAAAGTTTGGAAGCTTGAATTGCCTTCCTCGATACTGCGTTACTGCGATAATTTATCACAGAAATCAGGAATTCAAAGATAAATCCTTCCTCGATACCGCGTTACTGCGATAATTTATCGCAGAAATCAGGATTTCAAAGATACGTATTCCTTGATACCGCGTTACTGTGATAATTTATCACAGAAATCCAGAATTCAAAGATACGTATTCCGCGATACCGCGTTACCGTGATAATTTATTACAGAAATCCTGATTTCAAAGATAATTCCTTCCTCGATACCGATTTGTCTTTGAATTCCGGCTTTCTGTGATAAGTTATCACGGTAACGCCGTATCGAGGAAGGAATTATCTTTGAATTCCGGATTTCTGTGATAAATTATCGCGGTAACGCCGTATCGAGGAAGGAATTATCTTTGAATTCAGGATTTCTTTGATAAATTATCACAGTAACGCGGTATCAAGGAAGGAATTATCTTTGAATTCCGGATTTCTGTGATAAATTATCGCAGTAACGTGGTATCGCGGAAGGAATTATCTTTGAATTCCGGATTTCTGTGATAAATTATCACGGTAACGCCGTATCGAGGAAGGAATTATCTTGGAATTCAGGATTTCTGTGATAAATTATCACGGTAACGCCGTATCGAGGAAGGAATTATCTTTGAATTCCGGATTTCTGTGATAAATTATCGCAGTAACGTGGTATCGCGGAAGGAATTATCTTGGAATTCAGGATTTCTTTGATAAATTATCACAGTAACGCGGTATCAAGGAAGGAATTATCTTTGAATTCCGGATTTCTGTGATAAATTATCGCAGTAACGTGGTATCGCGGAAGGAATTATCTTGGAATTCAGGATTTCTGTGATAAATTATCACGGTAACGCCGTATCGAGGAAGGAATTATCTTTGAATTCCGGATTTCTGTGATAAATTATCACGGTAACGCCGTATCGAGGAAGGAATTATCTTTGAATTCCGGATTTCTGTGATAAATTATCACGGTAACGCCGTATCGAGGAAGGAATTATCTTTGAATTCCGGATTTCTGTGATAAATTATCACGGTAACGCCGTATCGAGGAAGGAATTATCTTGGAATTCAGGATTTCTGTGATAAATTATCACGGTAACGCCGTATCGAGGAAGGAATTATCTTTGAATTCCGGATTTCTGTGATAAATTATCGCAGTAACGTGGTATCGCGGAAGGAATTATCTTGGAATTCAGGATTTCTTTGATAAATTATCACAGTAACGCGGTATCAAGGAAGGAATTATCTTTGAATTCCGGATTTCTGTGATAAATTATCACGGTAACGCCGTATCGAGGAAGGAATTATCTTTGAATTCCGGATTTCTGTGATAAATTATCACGGTAACGCCGTATCGAGGAAGGAATTATCTTGGAATTCAGGATTTCTGTGATAAATTATCACGGTAACGCCGTATCGAGGAAGGAATTATCTTTGAATTCCGGATTTCTGTGATAAATTATCGCAGTAACGTGGTATCGCGGAAGGAATTATCTTGGAATTCAGGATTTCTTTGATAAATTATCACAGTAACGCGGTATCAAGGAAGGAATTATCTTTGAATTCCGGATTTCTGTGATAAATTATCGCAGTAACGTGGTATCGCGGAAGGAATTATCTTGGAATTCAGGATTTCTGTGATAAATTATCACGGTAACGCCGTATCGAGGAAGGAATTATATTTGAATTCCGGATTTCTGTGATAAATTATCACGGTAATGCCGTATCGAGGAAGGAATTATCTTGGAATTCAGGATTTCTGTGATAAATTATCACGGTAACGCCGTATCGAGGAAGGAATTATCTTTGAATTCCGGATTTCTGTGATAAATTATCGCAGTAACGTGGTATCGCGGAAGGAATTATCTTGGAATTCAGGATTTCTTTGATAAATTATCACAGTAACGCGGTATCAAGGAAGGAATTATCTTTGAATTCCGGATTTCTGTGATAAATTATCGCAGTAACGTGGTATCGCGGAAGGAATTATCTTGGAATTCAGGATTTCTGTGATAAATTATCACGGTAACGCGGTATCGAGGAAGGGATTATCTTTGAATTCCGGATTTCTGTGATAAATTATCGCAGTAACGCGGTATCGCGGAAGGCAATTCAAGCTTCCGTAATAAAGGGTTATCGTGTAAGAGCTAAATGTATTGATTGATTTCTGACATTGTGCTCTCAGATACGATTTTGTGCTAGAAATGTAGAATATTAAGTGTACAATTAACATACATGTTTATTTGAGACCTGTGTTTGAGCAAGCAATTATGACTGCTAAATGTCCATGCATTGTCACCTTGCAGGGTTGTGTCCACATGGTTTAATTCTAGAATCTCCGTACAGCAGCATGCACGACGCCATGATGAACCACCCATTCACTGTGGTGAGTGACAATATTCTTGACTGTCTTATTCACATTTCTCACTGCAAAATACATGTACTAAATGTGGAGCTTTCTTACCTCAGGAATGCAACTTTTCCTCTATCCGCTGATTTCCTAGGTTTTTTTTACTTCTCATGAATGCCATTACCAATTGAATAACAGTGCACAAAGTCTTGTGTGGTTTGGAATTTCCTCGTTTTTTTCCCTCTAAATTGCCAGTTGCATGCCTGCTACCTGAAGTGTAGCCTTTTGTGACCCAGGAGTCTTCAACTGCTCATTCTCTTTTTATCCTAAAGTATCCTTCAACTGCTCTTTCAGTCTTTATCGTGAAGTGTTTGAATGTTTCTCAATTCCCCCCAGCCATGGCGGTTTGTACCAGGATGCTTGGCGCTGATCAGCAAAGCCTACGAGGAAGAGGAGGCAATGTTCGACAGTAAGGAGAAGTAAGGAAACAACTCTTTGTATACCGTGTGAATGACCCATGTCAAAATAACAGGAGCCTCAGGAGACTCATGCAATTTTGCACTCATAAACATTCATTCATAAATACCTAAGACAGTTTAGCTATTCCTATTGGTCAAGAGCCCGTCACGTGGCCGGTCTTAAACGGATGATAAAGACATGGCTAGCTGGTCTTAAACACTTTTCCAGTGTCACAATAAAATGTGGACTCCTAAAAATCCAGTGCCTCTTATCGTTTCATTGGTTGAACGTTCACAATCCTCACGTAGGCATGCGCAACACTACCAGCGAGTCAGAATTGTATAGTTCTAAATTCAAAACGCAATGCGCCAGGTGCGTTCTGCGCGACATGGCGCAGAACATGATACGCCTGCGTCAATCTCCATAAAAGGGTTGTTTACATCTTACTTGCCAGCTGAACACTCCATTATTTTGCAAGAGGGATGTTTCAAAAAGCATGAAGTGAATTTGTTGAACAAAATCAGGATGTTTTGAACGAATTATTCGATTTTTTTTTACCGAAAAGGTATTTATGAATGGGAATAAATATGTGCTCCGTCGGTATTTATCACTCTGTTTAAAACCACTTAGAGTCTCCGGCTCGGGTAATTATCAGCACCCAGACTCTAAGTGGTCTTAAACAGAGTGATAAAAACCTCCGGAGCACACATTTATTCCCTTATTAATTATATATGGGTCATTCTATAGATTGGGGATCCAATTAATGCAGTCGTGCTCCAAGAGTGATTATGAACAGCAAACTACAAACCCAACAAATAAAAAATTGTGTGAAGTCATTCATAATGATACTTGAATGACAAACTACAAAGTACCAAGGTAACAGAAAGAGGAAAAATGTCACACTTTGGACCCAAAATTTGTAGAACGCCCCAAATTACCACTGTGGTGGCTTTACTGTGCCTCTCAGTGACGGGCTGTACTTGGGGAATAAAGTTAAAAACAAACCTAGTCTTGAATCAAGACTAGTGTGTAGGATGCATCATAAACAATAGACCTTTATCATGCTGCCACCATTTTAGTCATGTTCCCTACACCCAATAACAGCACTGGATGATAATGTTTTTGTGCAAAATTTTTCCTTCCAGCCTCGCTTTGGTTACGTTGATTTGAATGGGAAAAAAAATGTTGATGGCCGCAACATGATAATGGTCTACAGTGCAGAGCAGCAGTACATGTATTTGCATTCACCTGTCTGTCACCACTCATGTTGTTATTGTTAAAGGCGGTACTTGTGCATTCTGAGTCTATGCTGAAACTGTGATTGGTCCCAACATGCACATCAGGAAACAGCTTCAAGATGTCTTCCCCATACTATTTTCGAGTTTTATCTCGAAGAATAGATTTGTATTTTTCAACTGCTATTTTCGTAGCAGTATAAAAGTTATGAATCAGACATTGAACGAAAAAAATCCACTGACGTTTTAGTTTGATTGAATTATTTGTTCACAAATGTCAAATTATTGTCTGAAGTTCCAGGCAAAAATTTGGCTTTCAGGGCTGGTTCAATAAGCGCAAAATGAAAGGCTTCTTTCATAGGTTGTAGATGCCCATAATGGAGATTAATATTTTTTTTTCCTTAAAACAAAACATACAAATTTGAAATTAAAAACAAAATCCAATCAATTTTTGGAAGAGTTTGGGGTATGCAACTTTAAAACCCATATGGAAAGCTGTCTGTCCTTTTCCATTTCACTTTTCCCTTGAGTGAATGTGTTTCTTTTTTTCCCTCCTTACTAGCCTCCTTGATGTCAATTGTCCAGTGCTAATTATCCATTCGGAGGATGATTTTGTTGTTCCTTACAAGCTGGGCAAATGGGTAAGTATTGCCTGGAACCAGGGGCCAATTTCACGGCGCTGCTAAGCACAACAATTTGCTCAGTACAAAAAAAGTCTGGCTTTAATATAAAAATAGGTTACCAGACAAAACTCCATGTGATGTATATTGCTTGTGATTAATATTCAGCTGTTGTTTGCTTACATGTAGCATGAAAATCACATGAAGTTTTGTCTGGTAACCTGCTTTTATAAGCCAGACTTTTTTTGTGCTAAGCAAATATTTGTGCTTAGCAGCGCTGTGAAATTGGGCCAATGGCAGTTTTCATTGTAATCATGGTAATAGAAAAATTTTGACAGAATTATGGGTTTTTAGTTCCCACATGCCTGTTGTAACACTGGTGTGTGGTCTCTACTTCCACCATAGATGCATGAATGTGAACTTTATGTTATTTGTAAGTCTCAAGCCCCTGAAACACACAATTCATCATCATCATCATCAGGCTGTGGTCATCCATTGTTGGATGAAGCCCTCCTCAAGCAGTTTCCATTCTCTTCTGTTTGTCATTCTACTCCATGTTGCCGTGTTCACGTGACATCACGCGTGAGGAGTGGGTGGAAGAAGTTCAGGGAGCTGGCCCCATTTTTGACATCCAAGGCGCCGCCCCTGAAGATGAAGGGCCAGGTTTACACCGCCTGTGTCCGAAGCAGTATGGTGTACGGCTGCGAGACATGGCCCACAAGGGTGGGGCACATCCAGCAGATGGAACGAGCAGAGATGAGAATGATCAGGTGGATGTGTGGGGTGTCTCTGGCTGACAGGCTGTCAAGCGAGGAGCTGAGGAGGAGAGTGGGAGTGGAGGGGATCGGCATTGTATTGAGGAGGCACAGGCTGAGGTGGTTTGGTCATGTGGAGAGAAAGGAGGATGTCAACTGGGTCAAGAGGTGTACCAACGTAATTGTGGGTGGGCCCACACCCATCGGCCGACCGCGCAAGACTTGGCAGAGCTCCGTGTCAGATGACATGCGACTGCTTGGAGTCAATGCGAGGGACGCGACGGACAGGGCCAAGTGGAGGAGAGCCATAGCAAGAAAGCAGGCCAACCCAGAACAGACTGGACAACGGCCTTAAAACCGACATGATGATGATGATGTATGTGGTGATTTCATTTCTCCATCTCCTTTGTCTACCTCTTCTTCTTCTACCTGTCCTTGATTGCCATTCTGTGAGTCTCTTGGTCCATCTGTTGTCTTGTCTTCTTGCTAGGTGCCCTGCCCATCTCCATTTCGTTTCCTTGATCTTCTCTGTGATATCTTTGACCTTTGTTTTTTCGTCTGATGAAGGTATGTCTGATTTTGTCCCTCAATGATAGATTGAAGCATTCTCCTTTCCATGGCTCTCTGTGTTGTTGTCAATTTTTGTTCCATCTCTTTGGTTGTTGCACAAAATGACTCCAAAGTAAATAATTCTTGGGTATTCCTTATTGTTTTAAAACAGTTTGTAGCGTTTGCCCTATTTCTGTACTGTAAACCTTTAACCCCATATTGTGGTAGAAAACTTAACAGTATTGATTTTTTCCATATCTCGTTAGCTGTACGATTACAGTGTTGAGCATCGTGCTAAGTCCTTACCATCAGTGACCTTCCACTCCTTTGGAGACGCAGGATTCGGGCACAGGCACATCGTGGATGCACCGGAGCTACCTGAAGTCATCAGGTGAATATTAAACTTTGTACAGCACCTGAATAAATCCCCATCATCTGATTGGTGGATCGTTGATCACATGTCATGGATTATTCGTACCAATGCACGGCGCGCGAGTGGCGCGCAGTGCAATGGAAGTTCTATTGCACTGTGATTAGAAGTTTCATTGAACTGTCACTGTTGCCGATGGTGGCGCTGTGGTGCTTACGTTTCACAAAAATTAGTTGCAAAATGGCGGATGTTACTCGAGAAGCACCGTTTGTTCTCCTGACAGAAGATGAAATATCAGAACTTATTGGTGATGCTGACACTGCTAACACGAAGAAACAAATAAAATATGCAGTCAAACGATAAATTAAATATGATAACTCTGAACTTGTCAAACTTGTAAACAATTTTTAACTTGAATAAATTGGCTATTAAAAGTCAACCAATCAGATGACGAGGATTTATTCAGGTGTTATATAAAACAACAAATGAATGTTTCACGTTCCTGCAATGGTAAGAATAATTTCATTCGGTGACAGATGAAATGTTCCATTCCACTCGGCTTCGCCTCGTGGAATGGAACATTTCATCTGTCACTTCATGAAATTATTCTTACCATTGCACTCACAAACATTCATTATTTGTATAATGCCAATTCTACATGAACTCCCCACACAAGTACCCCCTCACCATGGGTATAATAGGGAGAGATGGGGAGACCACTGTGAGGAACATTCAAACACATTTCCAATGGCACCTGCTGCTCATGTTAAGGACGTAACAAGTTTCTGCAGAATGCAGTCGGGCGTGCTGGTTTCCCACCATTTGGTGCGAACCAGTACGCACGCGCGGTGTGTCCCTTCCACTTGGGCTTCCGAAAATTGTCAAAAAGTGCCATCTACGGTTCATGCATTTAGTCAGTGAGGGAAAAGCCTGCATCACCTCTCAGGACGGGAGACATTCAAGGGCGGATGGCGGGGGATTGCATCACCATCCAGAATCCAAACATTTTTCAGGGCCCTTTATAAGCTTGCCGGCTGAACCCACGCCATCATTTTTGGGACCAACTTTGCCAGTTCAGTGACTTCAATATTGGTCAAAAGAGGGTACCGGCAGTTCAAAATCGCTGTAACGATCGATCGTTATTACGAACACTTTCTTTGGATCATACGATGTTCGTTATAGCAGCGTTCCATTGTGGTGATAACATACGGGCTGGTAACCAGTCTGTATGCAAGGCGGATCTGTTTTCAGAAGGTTGGAGATGCCTCCAACCCTCAACAAAAGGGAATTATTTGGTTGGAATGAAACATACATGTGGAATATTTAGTGAGAAAAAAATTCAAATTCAAATAAAAAAGCATGGGGAACGCAACTTTAGCAGTCAATTAGCCCTAATCGCTGAAACCCTGAATCCTTCAAAATCCTCTTCACCAAAGTGGAGGAATTTGGAGGATTGAGGTTACATGGCAAAAGTGCATTACTGATTTTGTAGGATGCACTTTGTCAAGGTCTTGGGCCGGACCTTGTGTTGTTTTTACTCAGCCATGCGTAAATATAGGCCTGGATTATGCTTGAAATCCTCCGTACTGCTCCAGGATGTCACTGGCCAAGCCTCAACATATCGACAGTCACTGCTGCACGATTTTGCAGGATTCAGGCAGTGGTCACCCCTCCACGGACCATATTTAAGAAATAATGGAGGAATTTGCAGGATTAAGGCTATGTGCTATTTTTCTAGGAGGCCAATTGGAGGATTTTGCAGGATTGAGGCTACATCCTAGCAAAAATACCT
Source organism: Patiria pectinifera (assembly GCA_029964075.1). Taxonomy (NCBI): domain Eukaryota; kingdom Metazoa; phylum Echinodermata; class Asteroidea; order Valvatida; family Asterinidae; genus Patiria; species Patiria pectinifera. Next base: position 18,961,725 of record CM057142.1, on the reverse strand, counting down.
AGGGAGTTAGGGTTAGTACAACCGCCTAGATTCATGGAACCTTGGGAACGTCAGCAAAGCCGTCCTAAGTCTTCTTTATTATGAGGTTTAATTGCCAACATCTTTCTTTTATGTTTTACCAGGAACTTCATGAAGTGACGCACCGAATTCACAGGAAGTAGTCGAGTGTAGCTAAATTATGCACGAACAATGCAATTGTTCTGTTTCTTCTCCTTGCAAGGTTTGAAGTGTTTATCTATTTAAGTTATACTGTATCTAAAACACCCCCCCCCCCAAAAAAAAGACTTTTTAGTATATTATGTGGTGTTGGCTTAAATTTAAAGAATATGAACCAATTCATCAGCTCATTTTCTTATTAAGTTGCATAACCTTAAGATCCTCAAATACACATGTACTCAATATCCAACACAAAGTTTTGCAATAATTTAGTCTATTTAGGTTTGTACAGCCTGTACCCCATTATTTTACAATGGGGTTTGTGGTCCCATGTTTTTTTCAGTGCAAAGAGTGTGCCATTTGGTGCACAGTGTTTTCTATTTTGAAGGCCTGCTAACAGAAATGATAAGCAGTCTTAAATTCGAACAACAAACATGTATATCCTGAGTACCAGCTCGGTGCACAAGAACCCCCTCAACAGTAAGAAAGGGAGAGTTGGGGGAGACCACTGGGAGGGACATTAGAAGGCATTGCCAATGAGGCCTGACACTCGTGCTGAGACGCTATGGCTTAGCTCACATTCATAATATAATTAGTCGTGCCAAGTTCACCCTATATGTGCATGAACCTGTACGTGCGTGAACCAGTATGTACTTGTTCTACATAACACCCCGAGGACAGACATACGTTTTGTTGTACACGTACAAAGGGAGAACAACAGATCCTTTCAGTCCTCAGGAGTTGGGTCTTTGGTTCAAAACACTCCTCTGTCGTATCCTCTGTGTGCTTAGTCTATGGGAGTGTGTTATATTACAGGGACAAAGGAAAACACAAAGCATTGTCCTCGGGAGTATAGTAAAACAAGAGACTATGCACACTCTGTGTGTCATGTTCACTGGAATCACAAAAGTGGTCGGAAAGCTCCCTCTCTTTATTCACGCATGGAGGCCATATACTTCAGTGTCCATAGATCATAAAAGCCGTGTGTCAAGTAAAAGTGGCATGGCTGTACCTTTCCCAATCCTACAAAATCCTCCAAATCGGCCTGGTAGATTTCAAAGGATCTTTGAAGGTTTGGGGGAAATGAAAAAAAAAATGGCTGGAGGTTAACATAATTGGTCAATGTCGTGTGGAAAGACCAATTTTGATAGCCTCATAGATGCAATGAATCAAGAAAACATGGCTTTAGGGGAGAGGGGGCACCCTGTATGCAGTTAGTAAAAGTGTATTTCTTTCGTTGTAGTTTTCTCTGCGTAGTCTGGTTTCTAGATTTGTTTTGCAATTTGAGTTGTTTTAATTTTAACATTAAGTAGCTATCTATTTAGAGGATTTCGATTTGCTAGGTTTTCAGGGTGTGTCTGTGTATGCTTCTCAGGAAGTGTCAAGCAGTTGATTAAGCTAAAAGAAAAAGAAGATAATTTAATGCACTACAAATGCAAGACAATGCACGATTGAAGTGAAATATTTAAAAGTCAAAACTGATCATGGTGCAAAATAATGTAATCAAATAAGTTTTACTACTAAGATGCCTATAATATATATACAATTTTTATTTTGTATATATATGTATTAAATTTTAAGTTCTTAGTAATATTTTTTGAAGGATTTTGTAGAATGCTTAATCGTTGGATAAAACTTGTTTTCAAACAAGATATCATGACTGTAGAAGCTATTGTAAATTTGAAAAGCCAGTCAAGGTAAAGCCTAGTATTGCTGGTCCCAGAGTGCATGGAATTTAAGCGATTTACAATGCAGTGCGCCACCAAGAGTTTGCCACAGAGAGTTAATTTTTCCAAATTCGCAGTGCGGGACGTTTGAAATTGTTCGTTTTCCGGCCAGTAGTTTCGTAAGCGTATGATTTGATCCGGGTATATGTTTGCCCATTTCTTTTCTTTTTATCAATATTGTGGTTTTTTGTAAGGCGGCAGGATTCTATGCCTCAATCATAACAAATTAGCTGAAGTTGTCTATTGACTCTCATTCAAATGGGCCGTGTTTTGTCGACCGTAAACTTGAAAAATGGCCTCTCCATGGCAAACTCTTGGAGGCGCACTGCAGGAATGGCAATCCACTGGAAATCTGTTCATGCATGTGGTCTACATAATGGGCCAGATTTAGGAAAAATATTCTAAAGCTTAACCAGAATAAAACCGCGGTTTGGTAAACATGACCCTGCCAATCTGTGGGTAGCTGTGATGAACATTGTGCAATGGCGCCCTCTTTTGGTAGAAGTGTTACTTTTTTTTCTGGCCAAGTTCTGTAGTGGAAAAATTCTTGATTCGTAAATCCCATTTTAGTCATGAATCATTATGTTTGAAAAACAAATACAGAATGGATCAGGATTGTTGTGGAATATCTAATAATGGTTTTTTTTTTAATTCTTTACATACTTATTTTGCGAAGTGTGCAGTGTGAATATGCCTACATGCAGTTAGAAATGCAGTTTTTAAAGGAGACTTCTGAGAGAATGCGCCTTTTGGGGCTCGAAAACCACGAAACGATTATAGTTGGATAAGATTGTTAAAAAGTAGAACATGAATGTTCACACAACCACACCTTAGACATTTGCTGTTCCACGAGGATGACTGTCATAGTGACCGTTTTAGCCGATTTTCGGCTAACTTTGACAGATATTTTGTAAAAAAAAATAAGTTTGACAGAAAATTTGACCCGGAACAGGTTGCCTGGTAGGTGCTGAGGTTCACTGTGAACTGGAATTCTTCGTGATGCAATAACGCAATTTCATAACATCTTTATGTGACCATAGATTGTTTATAATGTAATTTGAACCGTTATTAAGGAAACAACACAACAACATCTGCATGTGATTCTAAGTTTTTATAGTGTTTTTCGAGTGATTCTGGGGAATTTGGCAGATTTTTTATAAACAGATTTTTGAAGTGCATTTAGCAGAATTTGCCAGTGACCTTTACGGTCACCCTGATGACTGTAGTGTTGTAACATTTTGGTTCTCGACAATTGAGCAGTTGGAGCGCTATAGTCATTTCAGTCAAACAAATGTCTTCAAAGTTCAAACACGTGCGCCAGGATCGTCATGTACATGTACTATGTGTATACATTGAAGCTAGCGTGCGACAGATATCTCACAGTACATTGTCACATACAGTCTTTTGTTGACGACTCGGCTCAAACTTTGAAGCTTGAAATTCTGATAGACAAAGCCAAAAGCCGTTGCCGCGTCGGATGTAAGAATGCGGGTTGTTTAAAAATTTTCCCATTAATGTAAGACAGCATGCGGATTTGTTGTATCCTATTCCTTTGAAATAAGATAAGTAAACAATCGAAAACATTAAATTTTGGCAAAATCTGGCAACAGATTTTTAAAAACATTGTGTGCAATTTTTTCACGAACCTGAAATTTACGGAAAGAGCCCTTTTTGTTAATCTAAAAATGTCTATTGATACCATTTTCTGACTTAACTTTGGAGGGAGCTGTTGCTGTGAAATCACCTTGGGCACTCAATTTACATATTTAAAACGATTTTCTGTTGGAACTTTGATTCTTGAAATAGAACTTACTGGTAGTTATTTTTCAAATTAATTGATCTCCGCGAAACAAACATCTGGCAACCCTTTGAGCCGAAGTAGTGGTAACACTAAAGCCTTTGCAACAGATGAAATTACAATTTACTTACGAATATGAAAATATACATGAGCGTAAATTTATCCTACGTTCAAGATGTTTGCGAGTTTCACCTCGAAAATGTCTTTTTCAATTGCAATTTTCCTAGCAAGATAAAAGTTATTAACTGTTGAATGAGATATTGAAAGAGAAACTCCATCGACGTTTAGTTATTGAATTGTAGACCTATAGATATTAGCTGCCCACAAAAATTCGGCTCTTGCGGGGAGGTTTTTTTACGCAAAACGAAAGCCCTTTTTCGGCGGTTGCCGACGCCAAAATTCGGGGAAAAGTAGTTTTTTTTTGTGCGTGAAAAACAAAACATACAAATTGAAAATTCGTTCAAAGAAAAAAAATCTATTTTAAAGAGCAGCGGGTACGCATCTTAAAACTGAATCACAATTAATAAACTGTACCTTGATAATTTCCTAGATAATAGAATTTCATGAAATTAATCATGTGTTGTACAATGTTGGTCATTTTATAACTTATGGCCCTACTTGGTTCTTCCATGATATTAGATATTGTATATTTTGACTGTTCAAACAATAAAAACAAGCAATTCAAACAGGAAGCAATATAATCCTTTCCATTGCAGCCATGTTTGAGAGGTGTGCTTTCGTTTCGCAGGGGTAATTCATTGATATGAAAATAACAACAGCAGCAGCATCAACAACAGCAAAAAGCTTAAAGATGGCTGCCGTACGCAAAAGGCCATAGTGTGGTGTGTGAAGTTATGCATGTGCCAAAGGCATGTAGCTTAAAGTGTGGCTATAAAGTAAATTTAATGATTATTTATGAAGTGGTTGTGGTTCCGTACTGATATGCTTTTATTGTTGTTACATGTGGAAGTTATATTGCGTCAGTATTGTTGTACTGCTGTCAGTTGGTATGGGGGCACCGTGGTGCGATGCCCCTTCCCCCTTGCCCCTTAGAAGTCAGTCAAAACAAAATTCTGTTTCCACGAATGTCGCTAGAGGGGGTGTGAGTTTTTTTCTGCGCTGCATTCAACAAAACATATGGGAGGTCTTCCTAAAAAAAGTTAGTACAAACAAAAGAGGGACAATAGGGGGTCCCCGATTGCAGGCAAATACACCAATATGAGTGGGTAAACTACCCCTAATTTTTTGGCGGCAAAATATTCGCCCTGTGGACAAAACTGTGTGTCCAAGATCGTGCGCCACGAACAGCTCCCTCATCAGTCAGATTGTCTTCAACCCCCCCCCCCCGCCTTCCTTATTTTCGGAGGCTTGGTCAGCAAAATCATTCACACACCACTAACTATACTGCCCCCAAAGAGTAGGGTCATTTTGGGGGCGGGGTGTAAGAAAATACTCGGGTAATGCAGATGATTTAGTCAACTCCTACAGTCAATCACATGTCAACCACAATTTAAACAATCCAAGTGGAGTGTCAAGCTTTGGCAATGGCATTCCTTTGTCATTGTTCATCCCTAATAATAATTGCGACCTTGTCATTGACTTGTGACTTGCGTTTGATTTGTGATGGACTTGACTACCGGAAGAGATTAATTGCATTCATTTCCCCCATTCATCCTTGCTTCCGTTGAGCCAATTAATTTCGGTTCGACCAGTGTCCCTGTCATTCCACCGATGCCAAGTACAAGCCTAGCGTGAAGTTGACCAGCCTTGAGCGAGAGAGCTCCCCTCTTACCGTAGCGCCGTGACCCGCTCTCTGCATTTTTTGCGCTCGTGTGGGAAACTATCCATGGAAACACCGTGAGAAAAAAACCCATGAAATTGCATATCCGCGTGTACTTTTCTTTGCACTTTTTTGAACCATGACGATTTGTGCGCTTGGTGTATCTCCGATCCAAAATCAATATGTATTTTTTCCTTTACTTCATTTTTTTTTCTTTCTTTGATATTGAAAGAATGATGTAGGTAGTTGGATGTGTGTTTTGGGCCGCGCCGGCCCCTTTGATGTCGAAACGCTATTCTTTGTATTTCGGTCACTGCACACGTCGCCTCGGGCGACGTTCCTTTTGGGCAAATTGATGAAATTAAAGGGGCTCCATTTAAAAAGGTGCTATGTCATCTTGTATGTGTTTTTTTGAAGTATGCATTATACGTTTTACTGTATAAGTTCATTTATATGTTATTGCTCCTTAAATATTCTTATGTTAACTTTGAGATTGAATCTATAAAAAGAAAGATTTGAGATTGAGTCTGGTGCGGCCGCAGTTAATTAATGGAATGTGCAAGGTAGCGTATGGAACACGACTTGTTGGTTGCCTCCAAAGTTGTGAAGAGCGTATAGAGTTCCCATAGCAAGGCGCCAACTCCCTCGTCTTCCAGCCATCGCCTCATGTGTCAACCGAACCAGTGTCGCCTCCCCCGAAACAGACCCGTCCCACGGTATCGCATGGCATACTTCATTTCTTAATTGTACGACATGGACGTGCCCGCAACAATGCACACCCGGCGTGTTGCACAAGGTATACGCAAGTCACTTTGTTTGTCAACAACTTCCGTCAGTTGAAAAGGAAAAGTTTGTTGGAACTCGGTAAAAGGAAGAAAAAAAGTACCTTTGATTCCTTTTGGTTCCGGAGCGAGGTGGTGGTGGTATTGTTAGCGGGTCTGTTAGTATTGGGGCGAAGGCCCGCGGGCATGGGCCGGGGGTTGAAGATCGCACCACCCCACTGTGACTGTGACCGCTGCAAGGCACGGTGGTCGGTTCAACCATAATGCAACAACGGTTCAAATGAAGAGTAAGGATGGTTGAACTTGAATCATCTCTCTCTGTGGTTACACGCAATGGCCACATGTCAACAACTTTTGCAGTCTTTTTGCTTTGATCATCTGGCTATAGTTCCACGCAGAAAGTATTCGTTCAATATAGGCCTATTGGAAAAATAATATTGTCATCATCTTCGTTAGATAGTGAACTAAACTTAGTGATTAAGTTATCTTTATTCTCCTTTATTTTAAACAGTTATTCGGGTCTAAAAAAGAGCAGGAATTATTGAATGTCATTTGATATTTTTATCTCTGATTTATCAAGAAATAAGCTGCAGGCAAGTCCAATTGACCTTATTCGCGAGGAAGCCATTTTGTCGTGTTCCCTGACTATATTTTATAAATTGTGAACTTTTGAATGGGATGGTGCCAGACTATTTATGCATTCTTTAGCCTCAATTTCATTTTTTTTTAATGTGCCTTAAAAAATGAGGGTATGTTTAATCACAATATTTTAATTTTCCATCAGAGCAGACTGGTTTTAATTTGTAATTTACTTATGTCATTGCTTTTATTTCTATTTGCTAGTTTCAAAAAGGAAGATTTTACCTTGCTCTCAATTTAATATGGCTGACTCGTGAATAAAGCCCATAGTCCATTCATTGACGTTGCTGGGTAATCATATACAGGGTGGTAAAAAAAAACCCAAAAAAAACCACCAAACGTTTTTACAGTTCATCAGATGCAGATTTCTTGGAATCGGGGAGACATATTACAATGGTTTCAAGATATTCCTAAACTACATCATCTTTGTGTTATATGGTGAAAACGACACTGAAAATAATAGCCTAAATTAAGAAACGGCGATAGTTTAAAGAAAGATAGTCAATCACCAGTTTGTCCACACGCAAGTCTGTGAGATATGGCCAACACTATAGTACTGCACGCACAAAGAACTGCATGACTGACGTTGACGCGGAAAAACTAGTTTTTGACCATTTTTTTCTCTAAATGGCTGCTCATAACTTGAGCTTTATTGTCAATGCTGTTTTCACTATATACCACCATGGTCTTGTAGTATGGGAATATGTTAAATTAAAAAAACAGTTTCAACATGCCTCTTAAATTTTGAGAAAAATGCCTCTGAAAAAAGTGTGAACTTTTTTTGACCGCCCTGTACGATAGCGCTGCCCATCTCACAAGTGGCATTCAAGCAATATGTTAGTGAGTCGGTCTCTTGAACCAACCTACCAAAAAATATTTATATATTTGGCACTGTTTAAACGCTTTTGCAAGTCTTAAAAAGCCAGGAATTGTGGAATAAAAGGCAATCAACCACTGTTTTTGTCCTGTGATACTTTGTCTCTGATTTTTCAAGACAAAAGTCCTGCATGAATGGTCTCTGTAGCTAGCTACGCTGCAGCACACGAACATGGAGAGGCAACACTATAAATTGCACGTTTCTGCTCTTGACCCGTGCCATACATTGCATGCACACACGGCCTTCTCGTCAATCTCAGCGAGTCAGCCACGTGCTTGTTTGTTTGAACAACCTATCCATGAATCAAGGCATAGGTTTATGATGGCTATAGCAAAACGGTTACATAAACGTCCAATTTGACGAGGCGAAGGACTTGTAAGCGGGACACCCTCGCTCCCCCACCTCGCGCTGGGCCCGGTTATTGCCCCCTTGTATGTCTTTCAAGACATTCCAGCCGGTATGAGTATGTCTTGGCAAGGTCCCATCCTTCACTCTTCAGCGGAACATTCCATTTAAAACAATGAAGATTATAATTTAATTAAGCCCAATCGCTGGTAGGAGCCCCGCTCAAGGTTCTACCCCCATTCTCTTAAACTATTCAATCTGCACCTTGGTATGTTTTAATTTGGATATTTCTTTCGACTAGGCCTTTTGCTTTGGTAGGATTCATTAATTGATTCCCAAATGTTGCGTTAGCCCCATGCACATGGGTAACGAAGGGGGGGGGATGCCTCATAAACACACCCCCTCCCCCAGCCCTCCAGGCCTGTGCTCCCTGCCCGCTCGGAATTTTGGGAAGGCAAACATTTTTTTTGTATTAACATTTTTATGAGGCACTCCGTAAGTTCTTCCTGTCCTGCAACTCGGACCGAATTAAATCCGAGAAGCAACTTTGTAACGTTCATTATGATGAGCCACTTGCTATTCTGACTGCGCGTGCACACATCAACTTCATCAAGTCTGGAAGAAGTTCACAGCGAGCAAAATCGTCTAGGGTGGGGGCCTTCCAACGGGAAATGTGAATTTTGTGAAGTTCAAAATTCCAAAAAAACCTTGACTGGTCCATGTTATACAGTACTCAGGCTTGGTACATTTATGTGCGGGCAATTGGATCGCACGGAATAAGAACACGTTCGGTATTATTGCCAATTAGAGTTGGGTAGTCCTTCGTTTATCCGCTGTGTTTATCCCGATGTGAAGCAAATATATATTATCCGTAAAATCTTGACATGAGCATGCGCATTTAGAATACCGAACTAGAAAACCACAGGACAGACATGAAAGACCCACATAAGCTTTTGTTGCGCAATGTTGATATAGGGGTCTGCATGACTGTGAATGACATAAATAGGCCATTATTAAAAAGGCAAAGGACCTACCCGTACCTAACCATGACACGCGATTTTCAAAGCACTTTATTGAAAAACTTGAAGCCTTGGAATGAAAACTCCATTGACTATTGGGTTCATGACGGAAGTGTGTAGTTTCGGTATCGTCCATCCCGGTGCAATGAACGCTCTGCGATTGGCCCCTTGCGAAATTCGTTTTCACACGGGTAACTTCTGAATTATTCTATACCCAATGAGGACATCAGTCGATCGAGGGTTTGTAAACGTGCGTTTGAATACGAACTTGAATACGAATCCAGCATGAGTCTTTTTTCAGAGCGCACACAGTTATATAGGCCTATAACTGGATATAGAAGCTAATATCAATGCATTGACGAGTCAAGAAACAATGTGAGGCAATCAAACATGAAGTGGCATAACTGCGGTCCAGAGCTCATGGGGAGGGGCTCATTTTTTGAAGGGAAGAGGGACTACTAGTTGTTAACAAAATGTACATTGCTACCTTCCCGATCGCCAAAATTATGAGGGGGGGGGGGGGGCAAAGGTATTTTGTGTGGGAAGTACCCCTAGCCCCTCCCCCTTAGTTAAGATAAATTCTGAGCGGGGGAGGGGGGGGGGGGGCAAGGGGGCATAGGCCTCCGAGTGTGGGAAATACGTCTAGCCCCTCCGCCTTAGTTAAGCCAATGTACACATCGAACTCATAAATCAAGAAAAAACGTACATTTTGACTACACGACGTTTAAATACCGGGCCAGCGTACACGACTATAGTGATTCAATAAAATACAAACGTACCGTTCAATGAACTCCACGAAATCTCATGCATCCTTGCTTGGTACCAAGCCGTTGGCCCCCTTTGCACTTTTGTGTTCCACGGTCTGATTTCGAGCTACAATTTAAAAAGGCAACGACCTGCTTTGAAGATGATGCACAGTTTAAGTCAACATGAGCTCTCGATGTGTTGATGTGTTCCCGTGACATGACATACTTTGGAACGACAGGGTGACTGCACGGACTACAAAACGGGTCACGTAGATTACGGAACAGTTGCATTATTTATGGGCCTTAACCCGACGTCAATGTAACCCTGGACCAGCCAAATTGTTATAAATATTGCCCGAAGGGTAAAGTACCGGAATTAAGATAAGTCTAAATATTTAGAATGTTTCAAACAATTTCAGCGTCGATATTTCAACAACGATTTTTTGGGGGGCACCAGAATGTTTGAAGATAGGTTTACGTGGTTTTTTTTTAATAAGAAGAGAATCACAGTAAGGTGGTTGAGTTGTAATGACGACGATGGTATGGTGGTAATTCAATTGAGAAAATTTGAGTGTGAGGTAGACACCAACGTGAAGATGGTAGGAGTTTCGCCAGGAGGATAATAATAATGTAATGTGGTGCTTATATAATGCTTTATACCTAAATGCGCTTTAATACAACATTATTATCCACGTTCATCAGGAATGAGACCATTCTTCTGCAGCAGCTCGAACTTCAGCACAATTTGGTCTCCACCTGAGGTACCCACTCCTGGGTGGCGAGAGGCAATTGCGTCTTGCCCAGGAACACAAGCACCATGTTCTCCATCAGGGTGCGAACCCACGTACCACGGCACATGAGTCGAACACCGTATTCAGTGGACAATAGGATGATGATGTTGGCATTTTGAGGTGGATACGGAATCAATAACAAAGTGTCCACGGTATAAAACTTGATGATAAAACCGACAATGGATGCTGGAACGGACTGACGCTGACGACAGTTACATCGTTGAAAATGACACCAATCAAGACAACGATAATCCAAGGAATGTTATACACGACAATGACATCTAGGCACGAGTCTCAGAAATGACACCCGCTGAAGTGGCACAATGGACTAAAACTTTGCAACTGTGATTGATGAGGCATGCCAACTCATGTCGGTCACATTTCCCGTTTTGTCCAAAGACAGTTTTAAATTTCCCACGGAAGCCAGATTGTTCTCATTTCGATTTTTTTTTGTTTTCTTGAAGAACGCAGTGCAGCCATCCAGATTACCATACGTTACTAATAACGTGCGACCGGTTTTTATCGCTGGCAAAGCATGCAGGGAGTTGTCGCCAACCTGTTAATAATTACCATTGAACTCGAATGTCGATAACCGTTTGTATTATATGCCGGGCTTTGGAGATCGGTAAACACCGTCGCACGCGGGCCGGCCCCTTTCCGTAAAGCGCACACACAGAGGCAAAGTTTAGGATTAATCAAATTAATGGGCCTGCGATGGATTATCTCAACCCAGGATGGCCCGTGTTCCCGGGGGTAGCTCTTGTCGGTCTGACGTCAGGCAGCCAAGGGGGTTAGTGGCTGAGAGGTCGACCAACCCTCCCCCCGTATAGGAGGTCAAAGCCACTTGGCAGTGTTATCACTGGGAGTTCTAACCTCCCTCGATATATATCCCAACAATCCGGGCCCCTCTCTCCCTCTCTGTGCTGTGTGACCCTATTAAAAGCATTGTCATGGCCGGCACGATACTCCCTCCCACGGTGATCCACACAATGCTGTTAATGGAGCGCGCGTGCGTGACTGCCTCAAACAATCCAGCGAGGGAAAAAACCCTTGCCGACAGCTGTGTCACTCACACACAACGAGATCCAGGGAAAAAGAGCAACAAAAGCTTGACACATTTTCTCTTTGCTCCCCGTGCCGCTCTTTTTTTTTGCTCTCAATCCAACTGGGTTTTTCCCTGCCCGGCATGTGTAGTTTGTCCTCGTTTCAACTCTTCATCCCTATTTTGGGAACTATTTGGATCGATAGATGCGCTTTGATTTAAAGAGCGGTGACTTTGCTGTACGTCTCTCTTTCACTCCCCCCCCCCCCCCCCCCGAGTGGGGCGTTTGTATAATCGTCGTTTGCTTGTCTGCCCAATCGTAGCATCGTGTCCTCGCTTGACCTCAGGATATGAGGTACGGAGTATACTGCCCACCTGTACACAACCAGGAGGTCTCTAGCTATATAAAGAGTTATCGGCAACTGTCAAACAGTCAGTCCTGTTGCGACGGACCACGCGTCACTTATTCCGATACAGCACACCTGTGATTGTGTATACATTACAACCCAACCATGGGAAGCCTGGTTTTGTTCATCTACCTGTTCGTTGTGTACCTGCTGCCGTGTACGCTTTGGGTCCGGCTGATAGCGACCGTGCCGGCGGTGGCTTTGCTGCTGCTCACCTGGCTGGGACCGCCCGAGAAGCGCCTTGGATCGGCCGGTAAAGCCGTGGTGGTTACCGGCTGTGACACGGGGATCGGTAACGCACTGGCCCGCTACCTGGACAAGCTGGGTTACCGCGTGTTTGCTGGGTGCCTGTACGCCGACGGGGAGGGGGCAACAGAGTTGCGTGGGCAGTGCTCGGATCGTCTCCATGTGCTTCAGATGGACGTCACCGACGCACACCAGGTGTCTTCTGCGGCAGCTCAGGTGCACAAGATCATCCGGGACAACAGTGAAAGTACGCATGTGCAAAATCATTCTTCCTGTCTTTCATTACCAAGTAGGAAGCGGATCCAGGAAGATCAATGTTGAGCTACGTAAATTGGCAATTATGTCAGACCTCATTCAGAAAGGATTTGACTTTTGCTGTTGGTTGGGGGTTTAGGGTTGAAACAAGTGGCTTAGGGTTCATCTTCCTGGATTCCTGTAGTATTTTGCATGAATTTTAATTACAATCCAAGCATTTATAGGTACTACCATGAGATCATAAACCACTTTGCTGCTTCCGAGAAAAGTTTACAGTATTACATTTGGTTGTTCGATAGAACGAGCATACAGAAAACTGCTCAATCTGTTGATGAACAAAAACATGTCATGGTCTTACTTAAAAAGCTTCATTGAGTATTATTATGTGTGCTAACTTTTGCCCAACTATGATGTTTTTACATGACCCTGTAAAGATTCTCTCTTTTGTGTACGTGCTGGATAGCCTGCGCCGTTCGTATTAAGCAGTAGAACTTCTCCACGAAGTTTAGCTGGCATATTATACGAGTTACTGTGGTAGGGGTTCAGAATTCACTGATTTTATGTTGCCACGCTCACCTAAAAAAAGAAGAAGAAAAGCTTGAATGTAGGAGAGTGTGTTCTCACATCATATTAAGATTATAAGTTATGCTATGATTACACTCTCGATCGTGGTATGGGATTGGGGAACATCCACACGCATGCGTCCTTTACTCGTCACGAAGAAACTTAGCACTCGAACTTAATGTGAACAACTATACTCACACCTGACTAGCCAGATCCAGTTAAAGCCACTACTTCTTATCATAACAGCACGTGTGGTGAGTGATCGTACTTTGAAATTGTCCAAACTAAAATTTAGTACCTGTCTCGTATAAATTCGTTCTGTGCATCGTTGAACAAGCCATTGCAGTTTGTCAAAGCCTTAACGCAATGTCTTTTCCAGGCTGCGACTTGTGATTTGTGTAAAATATTAACTGTGTACTTTTTTTCTGAAATATTCTGCTAAAAATTTGAACTATGACAGCGGGACAAAGACGACTGTTTGGTAACTGTTGAGTTTATTTTGTCTTCTTGTTGCACACAATTTCACGGCTCCATATAATAATTTTGTTTTGGCTTTTAACCACTTAAACTCCTGTCGAATGCCAACTTGAAACGTGTAGTTTCTAGGTCTTTCTTGTGGAAAGTTTAACAACAAAAGGTGTACCGATAAAGGCAAATTTTAGTAACTTATTTTCGTTTCTTCAACAAAGTTTTTGGAGCTCCTCATGTTGTACAACTCTTATCAAATATTACCTTTCCTGATGGAAGAAAAATCGTAGTTCCTTTCCGATTGGACAAAAAAAACTTCGGAATTCAAAATCCAAAGAAAAAACTTTGAAATCCAAATTAACAAGGGATATAGAATTTTTGATTAATTATTGTTAAGAGCTTTAGTTCTCGAGTTTTTCTTCATAAAAACCAGCCTATTTCTCATGAAAAGAAAAGTCTGAAATTGGCGCGTGGGGTAAACAAGCTTAAAATCCAATCTTTTTAGTCTTTGCTTATTATACGCTCTCCTACGAAAATAACTTTGTTTTTCTCTCTCGTATAATCACCGATGAAATACGACAAGTGTTTCACATTCTAAGAAGGGCTCAGGCGGTATTTTGTCGTGATTTACAGTGGTGTAACTTATTTTCGTTTCTTCAACATAGTTTTTGGAGCTCCTCATGTTGTACAACTCTTATCAAAGATTACCTTTCCTGATGGAAGAAAAATCGTAGTTCCTTTCCGATTAGAAAAGGAAAACTTTGGAATCCAAATTAGCAGGGGATATAGAAAATGGAGTTTTGTCCTGGACGTTTTCTTCATAAAAACCGGCCTCTTTCTCATGAAAAGAAAAGTCTGAAATTGGCGCGTCGGGTAAACAAGCTTAAAATCCAATCTTTTTAGTCTTTGCTTATTATACGCTTTCCACCAAAAATAACTTTGTTTTTTTCTCTCTCGTATAATCACCGATGAAATACGACAAGTGTTTCGCATTCTAAGAAGGGCTCAGGCGGTATTTTGTCGTGATTTACAGTGGTGTAATATGCTAATACGACCGCTCAACGCCGCCATGATGATTTTTTGTTTGAGTGATTTACGGGGGTCTGTTTCTCCGTCGGCCCACGGTCGAAGATTGCCGAGCACCTGCCTGTTATTTTCAGGGGAAAGTGTCTACAAAAGCTTGTAGTTTTCTGAGACAAATAGACGTTAATCCGCACTTCCTCTCTCATGGGGAGAATTAATGGGTGTATTGATGGTGTCTCAACGATGGAGGGGTTAGGCGTACTTGCATCGCCCCGCTGGGACTAATGTTGCCGATCTTGGCAGTTTGTTTTGGACATTTTCTTGCCCGCCAAAGTTTGTTTGATTGAAGAGTTCATAGTGTTAAACGGGGTATATTTATTGGACGCGTGAAGCCGGGGTGTAAAAAGTCAAGCTCTTAAAAACAATAACTTTACATGTCCATTCAAAACCATCGCATCACAGTACAGTATCCATCGGCCTGATAGAATCTGTATAAGCCAGTGAACCTGCCAAATTATTCTGCATTCTCGAACACTGAAACGTTGTGTATCTTTGAGGTTTGAGTTAAATCCGCCAGCATGTTTTGCAGGTTTAGCTAAACGACATTTTGCACCATATAGGCCTACAAAACATTTTCTAATAACAAAAGAAAGAAAAACACTCCGGTTTTTATGGATTTGCTCCTCTCATTATTTTTTAAGCAATTACCAATTCGAGCAATAGTTAAAATATTTTGAAAATATACTCATATCTTCATAAACACAGTGCGATTCCAACTAAATGTTTCAATTCAATCCAAATGTACTTGAATAACCTTTCAGCTATAGATTTGATTTCTTTTGTTTGCAAGGCAACTCAAAAGCCTATAGAATGCGCACACATAATACAATCGTGCACTGACCACTGCTGTTATTGCCGTCATTAATTAGATTCAATTTTCAAGCCATGGTCACTTCGCGCAGACGAAACCCAATCCGAAAATGCAGATGAAAATACTACACAATGAGATATCAACTCAAACATTGTTCCTCACAATAGATGAAACGGACTCACCCTGGCTGTATGAGTATAGGATCCCGTGTCGATGACCAAGCGGTCATTGCCCCCTACAGGCCATCAGTGATTCTGCAATTCGTTATTTTTGTATAAACCTTTTTTTTTTTTTTTCTCCTCGATGGTTGGTTATGGCTAAGCTTAACAATGCAAATCATTGGTCTGGTCTGCACTTCGGTTCCTGCCGTGTGTGCAACTTAAAAAGAAATAATTAAACTATGAATTTGTTTTATTTCAGCCTGTCTCATCATAAGCACATGGTATAGCTCTTTCCCGTTGATTGCTTTTTATTTTACAATTTTGTACATGAGATGTAAACACATCGTTTTTCTTTTCTCGCGGCCGTTGTGACTCAACTCTCGCCTCAAATTGTGTACAACAGAGCAACAAGATGTGTCGATCACCACATAAAGTTGGGGGCTTTTTGGTGGTACTTCAGCGTCTTTGTTGAAATAATACAACAGAAAGAGCATTGAACGTGCGCTTCTATACTTGTCAATTCCTATATCCGAGTTTGTGATGGATGTAGTCCTACGCCTAACATGAAAGCCGTCGTTGACTTGATCTTGCAAGTTAAGATTCGTCGTAGCGCCCTCTCTCATGTGACATTGGAATTTTTTTTACCATTCGCTGCAGATGGATAACATGCATCACTCGCAATTTCGAGTGTTTGCTTTTCACTCAACGGAAATCAATTTGATATTGTAAAGTTGGTAGATACATTTGATACATGTACTTTTACTTGTTGTGTGTGATTTCTGATTAGCTAGTTCACATTGTTTACTATTATATATGAGCCACGTTAGGTTTTCATTATAATACAATAATATTATCATATCCGCTATGGCAATTCTTGTTATAATGAACCATGTGATATGCTTGGATGACCAGACCAAGAACGGTCAAGATTCCTAGAAGACACGCGGACAATATCAGTGAAGTGACGAAGAGGTTGTTTGCGGTATCTCAAGTTTCCGTGGGGAGACTTAGTCATTTCACACGGCTGGGAGAATGGAGACATCCCAAGTCAGTTTCAATTAAGACCTGCGCGTGACATGCAAAGTACAGCACTCACATGTATTAATATCGTAAGCCGGGCAACTGTACTTTGTTCTCCTGATTGGTCATTTTCCGAGGAAAAAGCTCCCGAATTTGTTCAACAAACTGGCGAAGTTGAATTTGTTATGTTTCCATTGTACTGCCAATGTATTATTAAAAGATGAGATTGATGGGATTTTTTATACCTAAAAAAAAATTACTCCCTATTTTTGGATGAGCCCATGTTGGTGTGCTTTTAATTATTGTGTTTACGCAATAATTTGGCATCTTGCTCGTCGCAGTTGGGGTTTATTAATTTGGAAATAATCAAATTAAAGAAACCGGCAAGAACGAAGGAATGTAAGACATGAACTCAGCACACTTCCTTGTGCCTTTTCTCTTACCTTAGATGGCCGGTCATTCCCCCATGACCCCCGGCCCATGTATTGACTCCCTTTCTCCCTCCCCGACTCACCTCCGCAGGCCAGGTTCAACGGCCTGCTTAGGCCAGATCAATCAATGGGGGCGAGGAATTTCAAGAAGTTTTTATTCTTCTCTCTCTCTCTCTCCCCCCACCCTATCGCACGGGTTCTCTCCCCCCTCTCGAGCTGCCTTCCGTGCATGCATGCCCCCGATCTGCTTGGGTACTTATACCCCCCCCCCCCATCGCCGTGTATCGCCAGCTACGCGCTCTCTCACATCACACGCACGCCAGCAAAAGCGCTTCTAGATGCTTGGCCATATCATCTCAAGCCAGTTCGAGCATTTCCTCCCATGCGCTTTGTTCTTCATTCATCGGGGCGCAACCCACCGGGCTGGTTAGCTTCGATCCTGCCAACATCCTCCCTGCGGCCTCTCTCGCTGAGGATTTTTTTCCACTCTTTCTGTTTTTGCGAAACCGACACCGGTATCTGATTCACTTACCCCCTTTCGGATTACCGCCCGGGCGTATTATTTTAATTATACGGCAGCGGGGCGTGCGAGTGAATTATATGGGTTAAACAGGCCCTATTACAATATTTACCGAATCGAGGACGGGCGTGATACGATTATTGCAAACTACATGTATACAGGGCTGAGTGACACGGTGAGAGAGGTAGGGTAGAGGGGTGAATGGCATCTGATGCCTCGGTTGATGATGTTCAGTCAGTGCGCTCCGTGTCAACGGCCGGCTTTCTGTGGATGGGTGCTGATCGGTCGTGCGAGAGGTTTTCTTTAAAAAGCGATACCGAAGTTATTCGAAATACGACGTGTATATATGAAGGTGTTTTTGAGTGTGTGTGGAAAATAATGGTTTTGTTTATGGTATACATCTTAAAGGGTTGCTTATCAGTTATCCATGAACACCTTATGAGGATCCTAAAAGTCAGGGAAACTATACTCATCCCTGTTCTGACGTTTTACTTTATCCTGCTTGACTTGTGTGTGCTCTTTGGTGTGATCATATAAATCTAACCAGCCTTGCTCTGCTCCGCTCTACTCTTCCATATGCTTTGCAGTGCTGGGCAGGGATGTGCAAACCTGTGCAGTGCTGTGCTGTGATATTGTGCCCTGTTCTGCTCAGCTCTGCTTAGCTACTCTAGTCTGCTGTGCTCTGCTCAGCTAATGTGCTCTGCTAAGCTCTTTTGCTCTGCTTTGCTCAGCCCTGTTAAACTACTCTAGTCTGCTCTGCTCTGCTATGCTCTGCCCAGCTCATCTACTTTGACCTGCCCTGCTCAGCTACTCTGCTCAGCTACTCTAGCCCTGCTCCCCTCAGCTACTCTGCTCTGCTGTGCTCTGCTCAGCTACTTTGGTCTGCCCTGCCCTGCTCAGCTACCCTGCTCTGCCCTGCTCAGATACTCTGCTCTGCTCAGCTACTCATTACTGCTCTGTTCCGCCCAGCTACTCTGCTCTGCTCTGCTCAGCTCCTCTGTTCCTCTCTGCTCAGCTTCTCTGCTTAGCTCTGCTCTGCCAAGGAACTGCTCTTCCTTGCTCAACTGCGTTGCTCAGCTCCTCTGTCCTGCTCAACTACTCTTCACTGCTCTGCCTTGCTCTACTCAGCTACTCGGCTCTGCTCCTTGCAGCTATACTCTGCTCTGCCCTGTTCAGCTACTCTGCTCTGCCCTGCTCAGCTACTCGGCTCTGCTCTGCTCAGGCACTCACCACTGCTATGTTCTGCCCAGCTGTTCAGCCATGCTCTGCTCAGCTACTCTGTTCTTCTCTGCTTAGCTGCTCTGCTTAGCTCTGCTCTGCTCAGGAACTGCCCTTCCTTGCTCAGCTGCTTTGCTCAGCTCCTCTGTCCTGCTCAACCACTCATCACTGCTCTGCTCAGCTCAGCTACTCTGCTCTATATAATACTCTGCTTAGTATTCTTTGCTCCTTACATTTCATTCCTGTTTCACTCTGCTGTTAATTGAGATATTTTATATATAACTTCTGGGAGACAATTTGGATTGAATTGTGTAAAATATAACTTTGATGAAAACAAACTGAATACAGAGCTATTGGATTTTCGAAAGTCTGGTTTGCAAGTTGCTGACCTTCGTATGAGCCCAGCCGTCATTGTACCGAGTGACAAGTTTACGGGGCTGCAACCTGACTTATTTACAGCGTCTGGAACGCCTTGATGAAACGTCTGGGCCAGCGAGGCTGATGGATTTATGACCGTTTAATTTGACCACAGGGAGACGTGTTTTCACGTAACATGTCACTTTATGTCACACTGACAGAAATATATGGATATGCGATGAACGCGATGACATGCATAGTATATTTGTGAGAGAAGGGAGAGAGTTAGAGATTAGTGGCGAGGCATTGTTGGTGATTTCTTGTCTGTTGGGTATTGTTATATGATTCTCTTATGCAATGTTGGTCGGTGCGTACGCGCGCGCTTCTGGCCTAATTGCCGACAAATCTACAGGCGCTTATAAATCTGAGCCGAGGGGTCGAGTTGGTCGCTGCCCTATGACCTGAGCGTTTCATTGATTGCCATGCCCGCTCGCGGCGGGTCTAAGGTGTGACATATATGCCGGTATAAAGAGAAGGATTGAACGGGCACGTGTTCAGAAGCAGAGGCTGAGGGAAAAAAACTCGAATGCACGGTTAATACACCCTGGCAGATCAGAGTGGGCCCAGGGGCCGACAGAAATCGATGGGGGCTAGTGAAGCGATTTCAGGCCAATGGCGTGGTCCATGACTGCGCACTTGCATCACAGTTAACTCGGTGTGATCTAACTGCTGGGGAATCGCCGCAAGGCAGGGCTTTGCTTTGGCCTACTCAGAAGTGAGATTCTGAGCACCGCATTACAACATCTTAGTCATGCCCGTCCTAAGGATAAACAATTAATATTTATTAATATCTATCCAATCTCGATGTTCTCTCTGCAAACGGGCCTTGTTGTCCCATTTTTTGATATTTTCAGGGGGTTTGATCTGCAATAATGGAGCCCCAATTTAGCACAGCGATTTACAATTTGTGTAAGGTATTTTTTTTGTTAGTTATAATGCGACGTATGTTGCTTTACGCGGGTGGCAAACTTTGTTTTGCCTTCGGTAAACCTACGTTTATACAAAACTACAGTGTGGTTAGTTGCGTAAAATTTATAGCATCTAAGATGCGAACGACTGCTACACAAGCTAGGTCCATTTTTCCTTAGTGATGGACCGGCGAACGAGATATGTTTTCAAAGTTTGCTATAGGTTTGATAAAAGTACGAGTACGGTGTTCAATCAAGAGTACACTTTTGTTGATTTAATAGGTATTACACGTTATGATTTCATTATCCTTTTTGATTTTGCCTAATTTTTGGTTGGTATAAAATGCACCGACTTTTGTCGGCTCATTATATATAATGCCAGCAAAGCGATCATTCGGATAGGCGCACCCGTGCCTACTTGACGCGATCTCCCTTATGTCGGGGATTGTCTCTGTTGCATACCGCCAATGTTGTGATGTCCTCTTATAACTTCAGCCGTGCAGAGATGCAGATATGCTTTCGTTCTAGAGCAAGGGAGCCTTGTCCATATTTTGCACAATGTCTAAAGAAGTCTGAAAAAAGAAGAAGAAATGTTTCTGTAATAAACCATGAAGCTATCGTGAACACCACAATTCGAATTGGCCTGATTTCAGCTCACAGAAAAAAAACCCTTTATTCCAAACTAGGGAGACTAAAGTTGTTCACCTGAAGAGAACAAGAAACGGTTCAATCCCTCTCGCCCCGGCGTTCATTGACTTAGTTTCGGGCCTTGACAGGAATATACAATCTCTTTTTTATTACGATAAATCATAAAGCCATCATTGGCGCCAGAATTTGGATTGGCCTTCTATGACATAAAGATGTTAGGCTAATGACCGACAAGTCAGAAGTATGCATTGGAAGTAAGTTAAAGTACCGATATCGTGACAAAATAGTATAGTCTCGATCCACCATCGCATACATAATGATTTTCCAAGGCCCGAAACTAAGTCAATGAACGCTTGTGCGAGAGGGATTGATCCATTTCTTTTTGCATCAGGTGAACAACTTCGGTCTGAAAAGAAATTGAACAAATAGACACCCTACTGATGTCCAAGGTTTCTTTTATTTTTTGAATGTCATTGCCTTCCGTGTCCCTGTTTGCTTTGCTTTGTGTTTGCTTTGCGCGAAGGAGACAAAAGACAAACTCTGCCTACGTGTACAAAGAAAAAGTCGACCATGCGTGTGGCGTGAAAGACCGTGCGTCATACTGGGATTATTCTTGTCTGCTTTTCGAGTTACCCATTTACCACGGTTGACACTAACTGAGCTTTCTTTAAAAAAAAGATTTCTGTTTGTTTGTGCTTTAGTAATAGGCTACTTGAGTTATGGGGGTTTCAGTGCCCGGACGGACAACGGTTACGGGTCGCAAGCGATGTGTCCAGGGTTAGATATCGCTCAGTTAGTGAACCCATTTTGGTTCGAAACTTCGAAGTACTGAAGGGCAATCAACACGGTATATTTTTTTCTCGTCCTAAGTTAAGTTTAGATCACTCCCCTCTTCTCCGCCCTCTACGTCCAGTTGCTCACTTTCCCGTCCAGATCTTCACCACGACATGCTGTAGAACATCTGATATTATTGCAATGCATTGAACTTGAAGTCGGTCTACACGTGTTTATGTATATGTATGGGTCTGCAGCTCAATACGTTCCATGCTATAATATTATGGACTATATGTGATTATTGCAAGAGAAGTCGTATGAGGAAAAACTCACCTCCAAACAATACAATCTGGACAGCAAAAATTGTGGTCGTTGCATGCACAGTATACGGCAAGCTTCAGCAGCACGAGATACCAGTGGCAACTGGTATACAACACTCGAATAATCGAGTATGAATGATCCGACTAAAATATGAGCATTATCAGTTTTAATTTAAAAAAAATCATCAATTGTGCTGATCTACGACAAACGTGGTTGCCATGAGAGTTTGGATTAGGATCTGAATTTCTCTGTGGTTTTCCCCATGCAAAAGTGTTTCGACAGGTTTTCCCCTTATACTGCAATCAACGAGTTATATAATAAGTTGTGATTTTTTTTAGAATGCACAAAATATGTATCGGTTTTTTTGTGTTTTCATACCAAAGATTTGAAGTGATGTATGTTTTTTGCTTGTCATCTTTGCAAGTGCTTTTTTTCATGATATTTTTAGTGGCATGCTTTAGTTGTACAAAATGTATATACTTTATATGCATTGGGCCTACAGGGCCCAATGCATGTAGGCTAAACCAATTTGTTTGGGCATACATTTGGTATTTAAAAAAATGTAATAAAACCCAGTCAAGCGATTCACCAGGAGGAAACGTGTACAACAACCAACACAACAAAACAAAACAAAGTTCGTTTGGAAGGGTGAGAAAACTAAAGATGAAAAGGAAACGACAGGATAGGCCCCAGAGTGGCGCACGTCTTTTCACGCTCCGTCTGCCATCTTGTAAAGATGCCTGCATTTTTTGTTCATAAGTTGAAAGCCGAAAACTAGTGGGGAGGGAAGCTTCGCTTTAACCTTCAAAAAGTCAGGAGGCAATAACACCCTAATAAAAGAATTTTTCCGACGTGTACGTGTCGGTGATTTATTGATATCCCGTTCGGGGTTGTGTGGACAAATCAATCATCGCCGAAACAAGCGTTTACCGTTCGTGTGCATATACATGTACATGTAACAGGAACAGTGTATACATGTATATATGTATCCTGAATACGTGAAAGCTTATGTTAGTTACAGTTTATCCAGCTATATATCAATGAGTGTATAGCTCATTGGAGTTAACTGTGATATTTTAAATAATGACCTTCTTTAAAGTGGACGTACACTTGCCACCATATCTATATACTACGTTTTGATTTGAAGTTAATGGCATCGTACATGGGCGTTGTGAGGGAGGGGGGGGGGCAGGGGGGCGCTTGCCCCCCCCCCCCCCCCTGGAAAAGCCCCTCCCCCTAAAAAAAAAAAAAAAGGAAAGAAAAAAAAGACAAAAAAGAAAAGAAAAAGAGGCGCAAAGTCATATTGGTGTAAATTTAATGGGTTGGGGGGGGGGGGGGGCAAAATGTACCTGCCCCCTCTAAGACTAATAAATAGAGAATATGTTGAGAAATACAGGAATTTTTTGGGAAAAATATGCTTTGCCCCTCCCCCTATAAAAAAAACCCTGGTGCGCCCATGGTTTCGTAAATCCACTAGCCAAAAGAACTACACATTTGACAAGGAAGTTAACACTGAAGCAATCGAGTTGCAAATCGTGCTTTCGATGTAAGTGATTTAATTTGACTTGAGCAAAAACAGCGCAGGCTAGGGTGCATATCGCCATAACAGCTCAGAAGTATCAGAAAGGCATTTAACTATGTTTAGATCATGTATAGTAAATAATTCTGATCAATACAACGTGTGCTAGTAGGCCTAACTTCCTAGTTTTTTTCTCCATTTTTGGTCAGATATAGTGCAGCTCTGCAGGAAAAAAAACAGTCGCGGGTGTTTCACTTTTTGCCCATAATGTTCGGTGGGGCCCCTACTAAAATACTAAGGTCCAGCTAATGTGCCGCTCATGGATCATTTATCAAATTCAAAGTACCATTCCAGGTAAAATTCCATACAAAAGTCTATTACTTTGGTATCGCTAGAAAAAAATAGCAATTTCAAAACAAAACCTATTTTTCGGGGTGAAACTCAAAAATAGCACGTAAAGTCCCTCGAAAGAGAGAGGTGTTTGGTTTTTGGAAGCTGGCTGCTGACAATGCAGTGTTTTAGGTAGTTGAATGTTTTTTTTTTAATAAACCGTTTTTACTGGTTCTTCTAAATGTATGATGATGGCCTGTGGTTGGCCAAAAGTGACGTATAGTCAAACGAAAGTCCGTAGGTGTATTATCAAGTCGCCCGGGTGTTCTTGGCGGCTACTGTACAGGGTGAGTAAAAAAAACGAAACCCAAATGTCGGGACTATTGTTTTAAAGAAGTTTTGCATGTAGCACTTACAAAATCTACGATATAAAAGCCCAATTCATAAGCTTTCTTTTAGTACAACAATCATTCAAATCACTTATGCACTTTTCAAGTTACGGAATTTTAAACACAACCACCGTGTCGTTCTAACTACTGATCACAAAAAGGTGTGTAGAAGCTTTAGCAAAAACGAAAACAATCCACACATCTCTATGTGATTTGTTTTCGTTTTGCTGAAAGAACACTTACCTTTTTTGTGATCCATGGACAGATTTTTAAAACGGTGGTTGTGTTAAAGTCCGTATCTTTA